>CM031961.1:11071090-11589708 GCA_018749465.1 Paracanthobrama guichenoti | reverse complement strand
CTAAAGTGTATCAAGAAAACATCCCCCACACTATTACACCACCACCACCACCAGCCTGCACAGTGGTAACAAGGCATGATGGATCCATGTTCTCAATCTGTTTACGCCAAATTCTGACTCTACCATCTGAATGTCTCAACAGAAATCGAGACTCATCAGACCAGGCAACATTTTTCCAGTCTTCAACTGTCCAATTTTGGTGAGCTTGTGCAAATTGTAGCCTCTTTTTCCTATTTGTAGTGGAGATGAGTGGTACCCGGTGGGGTCTTCTGCTGTTGTAGCCCATCCGCGTGTTGTGGCTTCACAAATGCTTTGCTGCATACCTCGGTTGTAACGAGTGGTTATTTCAGTCAAAGTTGCTCTTCTATCAGCTTGAATCAGTCGGCCCATTCTCCTCTGACCTCTAGCATCAACAAGGCATTTTTGCCCACAGGACTGCCGCATACTGGATGTTTTTCCCATTTCACACCATTCTTTGTAAACCCTAGAAATGGTTGTGTGTGAAAATCCCAGTAACTGAGCAGATTGTGAAATACTCAGACCAGCCCATCTGGCACCAACAACCATGCCACGCTCAAAATTGCTTAAATCACCTTTCTTTCCCATTCTGACATTCAGTTTGGAGATCAGGAGATTGTCTTGACCAGGACCACACCCCTAAATGCATTGAAGCAACTGCCATGTGACTGGTTGATTAGATAATTGCATTAATGAGAAATTGAACCGGTGTTCCTAATAATCCTTTAGGTGAGTGTATATATGAATTTTTATATTAATTTATTAGGGCTAGGTACTGATTGACACAAATTTCACAATTCGATTCGATTTTGATTCACAAGCTTGCAATTCAATTCGATTTCAATTCTATTCAATATAGATTATTTTGGATATATATCAGGTACAATACATGGCAAATTTTCTCAAGGAAAACAATTCTCTTAACTAATGCTGTAAACTATGCTTGTCAGTTGTAGCCTACAACTATAATATTGAAGGTAAAATGAACTTATTTGTATACAAACATTTAAATTACACTCAATTATGTTTTTTTTTATATATAATAAAGTTATAATATATTAACTTTACAGTTACATAATCATATTTCTACTCCACTTCGTTTTTTGAAATATAAACATGGTGGCTATCATAAAAAACTTGCCAGATTTATTCATACATACATGCATTAAATATTGAAGTACAAACCCGATTACAAAAAAGTTGGGACACTGTACAAATTGTGAATAAAAACAGAATGCAATGATGTGGAAGTTTCAAATTTCAATATTTTATTCAGAATACAACATAGATGACATATCAAATGTTTAAACTGAGAAAATGTATCATTTTAAGGGAAAAATAAGTTGATTTTAAATTTCATGGCATCAACACATCTCAAAAAAGTTGGGACACGGCCATGTTTCCCACTGTGTGGCATCCCCTCTTCTTTTGATAACAGTCTGCAAACGTCTGGGGACTGAGGAGACAAGTTGCTCAAGTTTAGGAATAGGAATGTTGTCCCATTCTTGTCTAATACAGGCTTCTAGTTGCTCAGCTGTCTTAGGTCTTCTTTGTCGCATCTTCCTCTTTATGATGCGCCAAATGTTTTCTGTGGGTGAAAGATCTGGACTGCAGGCTGGCCATTTCAGTACCCGGATCCTTCTTCTACGCAGCCATGATGTTGTAATTGATGCAGTATGTGGTCTGGCATTGTCATGTTGGAAAATGCAAGGTCTTCCCTGAAAGAGACGACGTCTGGATGGGAGCATATGTTGTTCTAGAACTTGGATATACCTTTCAGCATTGATGGTGCCTTTCCAGATGTGTAAGCTGCCCATGCCACATGCACTCCTGCAACCCCTTACCATCAGAGATGCAGGCTTCTGAACTGAGCGCTGATAACAACTTGGGTTGTCCTTGTCCTCTTTAGTCGGGATGACATGACGTCCCAGTTTTCCAAAAAGAACTTCAAATTTTGATTTTGCTGAGGTAAATGTGACATTACATGACATTGTTTTATAAGCGGTTTTATTGACGTCTTTCCACGGTTGAAACACTGATTGAGCAGTGCAAGATGAACGAATAACTAATTAGTCTCTCTATTTGAGCACGCTTGTTGTGCATCTACATTTAAAATAACGAACTTGAGTGTGCAAAAGACGCAACATATGTGAACGGCCCCTTAATCAGAGGTTACATCAGCGAAGTAGTCAATAAATGGGACAGTCATGTACGGGACATTTAGGCCCAATAAACAGGAAGGCTAATTTCACGCTATAACTGCGCTCCGCTCTGCTGCTTCTCTTGAGCTGAGACAGAGCGATCTCATGCCACAGCGCCAAAGCGGTATTTATGTTTTTGAATTGCGTAATAAAATGGACGTAATTTGAAATCTGAGACTTTTTCATATCAATAGTAACAAAGCACAAAGATTATTGCGATTTATTGGATGGGAGGCGCGCAACAATGTTCCTTTCATTCATCATCTGAAAACAGGATGTAAAATAGATTCTTGGGATTTAAGAATCGATATTGGTTCGTAAAAATGAGAATCGATTAAAATCGAGAAATCTATATTTTTTACCCAGCCCTGATATCGTTCCAAACCTAACTTTTTTTCTTCTTCTGTGGAACACCACAGAATATATTTAGAAGAATGTTGTGGTCCAAACAGCACTGGACCCCATTGAATTGCATTAATGGAAAATACTGAGACATTTTCTAAATATCTTATGTCCCACAGAAGAAAGAAATTCATACAAGCTTGGAATGACATGTGATTAAATGATGACACTGTCTCCTTAAATCATGTAGGATAAACCAGGGCTAGCTGTCACACAGGGAAGTTGTCAAAGGAACTATATTTCAGTACTGTAAGGTATTGTCAGAATTCCAAATTTGTATGAATTTTAGTTTGCACTTTGTTTCATTGTCCACTTTAGACATTCTATTAACTATAAGTAACTTTGCAAAGTCATGTCTAATTCCAGTAGAATGTCTTTTGGGGACCATCAAAATAAAGGGTTAGCTGATATTAAGAAGACAGTCTACTAATACTCTAATGACTGAAAGTTGACATGTAGTTGCAAAGTTACTTCTAGTTAGCTAATGGAATGTCTAAAGTAAAAACCTTATTCAACTGTTTAAATGTGTCTAAAAAGTCTTTAATAAGCATAGCAGGGTCCATTGTGACAACTTACCCCATATAGTGTGGTGATTTTCCCAGGCCATAATGGAAATATTCAGTATTTTTATAGTTATTTTTTTTCAGTATTTTATATTTTTAATATATTTTTAGCCACGTATTTAAGCTAAAATTGATTGTGAGAAAGAATGTGACTACTAGTCCCGGCCTCTTCTATTATGGTGCAGTTCCTTATGATGTTTTTACTTGCACTTGACAAGTGAATTACTGTATGCAGCCCAGCGGACTATCCTGTACAAATCCTTTATATTTTGTATTGTAGGTCTTTCTCTCTTCTTCTTTTCTCTCTCGTGGTCGGAATCAGTCCACGGCAATGATGGAGTGGAGAGGTAGGGGCGAACAGACGGGACAGCTTGCTCAAACCCAAGGTGCTCAATCACTCTTTCCCCCTTCCCTCCTTTCATTTATATACCTCCAAAAGACCATATTCCCCTTTTCCCCTTGCCCCCGGTCATTATTATGTGCACCTGAGAAGCATAATAGCATTCAAGTTCTAACGCGTGCTATGTATGTACAGTATGTGAATGTGCACAAATTGTGAATTCCTTCAAAATGTGCCATAATGTGTCACATTCATATTTAAGACCCAAAGGTTAAATGCATCCATGAGGTGAAGTCACATATGAAAGGCATGTTTTAAGAGTATTTAAAGAAACATTACAAATCTATTTTCTCATGCAAGTCTTCAAGCACGAGAAGACATTTTAAAGAACTATCAAACTGCAAAAAGGTCATCCATTTGACTTGTGTTGTGTTTGCGTTATATATAGTCATATGATAACCTGATGCGTCATACAAATTTTGACGTAATTGACAAATGTGAGGGGTTTGAAGATTTTCTTTGAATAACAACAGAAGTTTCAGTCTGTTTTTCCTCAATTATACATAGTGTTTGGTGTAAATGGTGTGTAGTATCAGTGACTTTGTTGTGGTATTTGTAAGTATCTGAAGCATTTTCTTCCCAGTTCATCCTTTCAGATTCCTCGGCAGCTGCTGTTCAGCGTTTGACAAACAAATAAGAGGCTGTTGCTGTAAGCTGAGCACTTGACGACAATGATTCCTGGTAAAAGTTTCGAAGCTGTGTTTTGATCAGATGCTCCAGTGGGAATCAGAGAGTTTCCATTAGGCTGTTCTGCCCGCGTGTTTCACGGCTGGTTATCTGGCTGCGGCTGACAGGCGTTGAGCCACGGCGCTGGTGTTTGAGGCCTTTCTGCCTGTTCACCTCCCTGAGATGACATTGAAGGGAAAAGTAGTACCCGGGTACGTCTGAACCCTCATCAACATGCCATATGCCAGTTTAGGCTAAACGTACACACAGGCCTCAGCGGTTTTGCTTTGATTCAGCGCAGAGGAAAATAGCAGATCGACCAGGTATTTCCTCGTCTGTCCTCTGATCAGATCCGCTTCTTTGTGAAAAAGAAATGCCAACATAAGCATTTAGCATTTCTTTTGTCTCTCTTGGGTCTGAAAATAGGACACAGACCGCAGCTGCGGTCTATTCTCTATTTCACTCTTTTAATCCCACAATGCTGCGATTGGATAATACACAAAACGATTAGATTGAAATAAAGAGGGGCTGAGGGTTGTGCCCAGTTGTACCCCGCAATAAGACATCGGACTCTCCTTTGCATGCGAGTGCACCGTGGTACCCATCTCTCTCTCTCCACCTCCTCCATATCCACTTTTATTCATATTCCTGAGTTCAACCTTGCGGTATTCAATCATTTTGATTAAAAGACCGATTTCTTATAGAAGTGGGCAGAGTTGGGAGCGGTGGAGCCAATGGCATTTGAGGATTCATATATTTTCATAAACTTTTAACAATGTCAATGAGACATGTCTTCAATCTTGGCTGCGCAACAGCAGGGCACTCAATCTTTCTTTAGCTTTCGACAGAAAATTTGAATACCAGCATAGGGTTATTAATGTGACAGTTCACATAGAGCTTCATGGGGATTCACCAGCTTTTTATTATTTCTCTCTCTCTCTCTCTCTCTCTCTGTCTCTCTCTCTCTCTCTCTCTGTCTTTGTCTCTCTAGCACTCTTGCTTGCTCTTTGTGAAAGAATGAAAAGTTTTAAAACATATGAAAGTGACAAGTTGGGAATGTAAAACCATGGACATTTGCAAGCTCAACTGAGCTTAAGACATGCATTTAAATTAACCCCTAATTCTTTTGTCATTTTGAGCAAGCACAGAGCTGGAATATTAATTTCTGTTGCTCATATTACCTTATCCGACTGGTAATGCTAGAAAAACCACGTTCAGTTTGCATTTGTTTATTGTTTACCATTTTGTAATGTACAGTATTTTTATAACCCAATACTATTGTGGCATATTTCCGGTTGAATGCAGATTCATTTGTGCAGCAGCAAAAAAATAACTGATGTTAGCTCTGTGGCAACATTGATTCTTTTCTATTACCTTTTTGCTCTTTTTCACTCAGAGTGTCTTACTCTACAAAAAGGAAGCAGGAAGAGTGCAGTTCTCATTCCGTATGTTTAACTGATTTAGGAATGTGTCTATATCTGGCAAAGTGGGAGCAAAAACAATAACTAGTTTAGTTCCACTTTGACAAGAGTGTGTATACGCTTACAATCAGTGACCCAATAGGTACGGCCTAATAAATACATTTCCATTTATTTTCTTGGCATAATATTATGCTTTCTTACTAAAGTGACTTGCTGTGCAAGAAAAAAAAGCATGTTGTGTTTGGGACTGAACGAACAAGAGGAATTAAGTAACATGAAAAGAAGTGCCAATATTAATGCAGTATTATTACGATTACATATTAACGTGCTGTTAGTAAACTAAGATACGTGGTTTTTAGCTGTTGAGGCGTGGCACAATGCAACGTGTCAACATTCGCGTCCGGTGTATTACGTTATTAGATAGAACTGTTATACAAAGAAAGTAGGCAGTATATGAAAAAGTATTTTTGCTATTTGGTTGATATCCAATGTCGCTAGCTGAGCAGAAATACATAATCATATTTCACTGCGTTGGGTTTTCTCCTTAGCGTAAAGGTGGAGAGGTTCATCTAACACTGTTTTCCATGTTCATAGAGTAAATATATACATGTCAATTACTGTAACTCTCATTGGTAGACTTGTTAGGGTTAGTAGAATAAGTTGACGTACTTGCAAAGTTACTTGGGGGACCATCAAAATAGAGTGTTAACAGATAGAAAGCAGAAAGTCTACTATTACGGTAATAAGAGTTAGTTGACATGTAGTTGCAAAGTTACTTATAGTTAGTGGAATGTCTCAAGTGGACAATGTGTGCTCTGCTTCCAAAGAGCAGGTACGTCTGTACTGGCATCTTACCGGCACCCAGTTTGCACTTGTCTTAATTAATTACTTATATTTAGATATAAAATGGCAGAAATAAGCCTTTTTAATGAAAATAAAGCTCCATGTTTAATGAAAATGTTTAATGAAATTAGAAAAAAATAAATTAGTTTTATACATAATATGTCTATGTATATATGTTCTCACATCCATATATTTTGTTCTAATGTCACAAGTAACAATCTCAGAGTTAAAGGTGGGATAAGTGTTATTTCAAAAATGCTTTATAAAAGTGTCTCGGGCCGAGTACCAAAACAAACTTGTAGCCAATCAGCAGTAATGGGCATGTCTACTAATGATGGTGAGAAGAGAGTGCTCAGTGCACGTCATTATTCAAAAGACACGACACACAGGACAGACATTAGCAGAGAAATGGCAGATAAAAAACAAATGTGGAAAATGTCTATGGAACAAAAGAAGGCTTACGATCAGGCAAGAAGTATCAGTTTTCCAGCGCTGGAGAGAACTCAAGGAGCGCTAAGGCCTGCGTTCACACCAGACGCGACTTGCGTGAATAGATTGCGCTATTCGCGCGTAGTTGGACGCTTGAACATTTTGAGTTTACTCGCTTCATTCACACGTGACATTCACTACACAACAGATGCAAATTCGCGTCATGGGAGGGGCTTCTGCCAGGCGGCTCGTCTCCTTGCGAAATGGCTGACATTAATTGTTTTAAAATACGGCGAATAAGCTCAATTTGCCGGCTTTAACTATGACTTAACATGTAAATCACTCGCGCTTAATGCTTCATTCGCGTCTGGTGTGAACGCACCATAAGGCCGGCAATCGGACGCCGAGCTTGCTTTATTTCTTCTCGATAGGCGAGTAACATTGATTTTGTTTTGTAAGTGGGTTTGGTGAAGTGTAATAAAAACAAACATCGTCACATGTGTACCTTACTTCTCACCGCTGCTTCCTGATAAAGGACAATTACTCAGAGTCGCCTCCTCTCATTTCAAAGAATAGTACAACGGTGAGCATATCAACTTCGCATGCAGTCGGTGTAAGTGAAATTATAAACAAGGCTTGAGTGATTGATGACATTTTTAGGTGAACTAACCCTTTAAGAAGTTTGAAGCCGATTCAGTCCCTGTACTTGTAGCTGAAATTATAGTATGATGTACCAGACCTAGATCCCCCAGTATCTTAATGGACTTGTCGGGCTGTGCTGAGTTGGACAGAATCTGGCTGTGGGTCAAAGGCAGAAGCGCAGAGCACCTGGACAGATCGAGAGAGCTCATGGAGGTCAGTACGTACAGACCACACCAGCTGTGGATCAGACAAAGGGGCTTTTACAGTTCATCTAGTTAGTGCCATTTTCTATTACAGTGCAACAATGTTTGTTTGTGTTTTTGTGTTTATTTATTTTTATGAAACAATATTGATGTCATATTTGTTTCTGGGGCTAAAAATCTCCTCCTTCCGAGTATGTAGGTTTGAACGCAGACAGCTTTTTCCTCCCCAGCTCCAGATGACCATGTCCGCCGAGACCATGTTATCGGCCCACCACATCAATCCGCATCTAAGAAACGCAACCGGTTTATCCATCTTCTTCCAACCCCCCTAGACTCTCCACCTTTCTTTCCCTGTCTTCTTTGTTATACCTCAAATTCAGCAACTTTTTTTTCTCATTTTTATCTTTTTTGTGTTCGCAGTTTGTTCCCTCCTGGGCAGTCTCTTTCTTCATCCACCCCTCCTGCTCCTTCTCTCCCTCTTTCTTCCTGTATCAGTGCATCCTTGTCATAAGAATGAATTGAATTTGTCCCCTTTAGTGCAAACAACAATGGAGTGGGGGAGGCTGCTGGAAAACAAATCGGCATTCCGTCCCTTTTGGGGATGTGGGGAAGGGAAGGGGGGAGAGTAGGCTGGGGACGGTGGATGAGGAGCAGGTCGGATGGCAGAGTGGCGGCTGTACTCGTTTATTAACATGTCGTCTTCATAGCGCCGGCTGAAAGCAAAGGTGCCGGGCGAATGATACAGACAAATTATGTTAATAATAATAGCTGGCCCCGCGGCGAGAGAACAGTACCTGGGGCCAGCCGAGCAGGAGCTCACACCTGATACTCTCTATGCCTTTCTTCTTCTGTTTATCCCTCGCTCCTTCCTACATCCTTTTGGAGAGAGAAGAAAGGGTGGTGTGAAATAAGAGCGATTGTGTTGAAGTTTGTACACAAGTATGCAGTTTGAAAGGCAAAAACGTATTAAAGTATTTAAAATATTTTTTTAATATATTCTTTTTAATTGTTTTAATCTTTTTATGAGATTTTTTAATGCCAAACAGTGCAATCTGAAAGTATTTTTTAAAACTTTTTTTTTGTTGTTGATAATTTTATATTTTTAATTATTCACTTTTCAAATGGGAAATTTTATCAAAGACTTCTAGTTTATCAGCATAACAGTTTGGTTAAAGTGTTATTGAACTTCCTATTGTATTGAATTTCCTACCTTTAAAAAAACTTTTTGTTGGAATTAATTAGTTAATTACTTACTTAATATAATAATTACATAATAATTTAATGGATTGCAATAAGTATTTTTATGTTTTATAATATAGTGAGTGATCTTTAAAATAAATAAATTTGTATATATATATATATATATATATATATATATATATATATATATATATATATATATATATAAAATGAGAATTGAAAAAGTCCCAGATTTGTAATTGGAATCAAAGTGAACGGCATGAATTTTTTTCACATTTTTTCAGTGTTTGCTGTTTTTTTTTGTTTTTTTAAAGTAGTTAGTTCACTTTCGTTTTTCTTTTTTTACATTTGATTTTTTTATGTTTAATTATCACTTTTTAAAAGGGGGAAAAAATGTATGCCAATGTTTTTATGAGCTCTGTTTTTTGACTAATGGCAGACAAGGGCAGTGTTCGGGACATAAAAAAAAAGAAAAAAAAAGAATGACATTTTAATTGATTTTTGCTATTTGTTTGGAAATTACCCTTCACCTTTAGTAAAATTTATTAAAATTCTGATTAATAAAAAACATAAACAATGGCTAAAAATAGCCACTGAAAAATTCTCACTCTTTGATTCCATCATAATTCTTAGATGGCTTGTTTTTTTCCCCTTTCTGCTATACAGGTTAATTTCACCCTCTCATTCTGTTCCCACCAATCAACGTTGGTTTTTAGCCTCATTAGTGTTGGTATTTAAATGCAGCAAAGCACTCAGAGATGTCTACTTGTGCTTGTCTTCATACAGCTCTAGCTGTTCTATCAGAGGTCACAAAGGTCAGTGCACGCGCTCCTTTTCTACTGTCATTAAATCAATTTGTTTGAAGGCCAATCATCTTTCCTTTTCAGACGTTGTAACTGTATTCATCAGAACAGTGTGCACCAATGACATGTGAGGTCTTTGACTGATGTTGGGGTCATTTTGAAAAAGAAAATCTGTATAAGTAGAATTTCTTTTACTGATTTGCATATCTGTACATGCAGACCAGATCTAATTTATGAAACTGAGCAGCAAATTAATGAAAGAATTGCCACATTTTACTGCAAAAAGCTGTCTTATTCCCTGTGTTTGTGCTAAAAATGTTTTGTGCTAACTTTGGTATATCCCACCAACCAGTGTTCTGAATCTTAAAAGTTCACCTTGTATTTATAGATGAAACTATCACGAGATGATGCATGATACGGTCACTGTTCTCTGTTTGACATGCTGGATGGATTGATCGGTCAGTCTCTGAGAAGCTCAAAGTTGGGTGCCGGTCTCGGATATCTGCGTCTCGAGCACCATTAGCACGGCCGATAGCACATTTATCCTGCGCTCGCTTCTCAGAACAGCTCCGTTTCGCGTCACTCCATCAGGACTCAGGAGACGTGCCGATTCTTCACCTTTAGCCCTGTTTAGCATTTGCATTTGTTATGTCTGTTTTTGGCCATGCTGACCTCGCAGCGGTCGTGGCTCTGGCGCCTCACTGCCTCTGTCCGCATTGATTTGATATGATATTTCAGAGCTCGGCTGAAACAAGCCGGGAGGGGGACGCGGCCCACGATGCATTGCAGAGGGACCTGTATGAGGCCTTAGCTGTTGTGTCAAGATGACACTGTTGTATCATGGCCTTGTGATCGTTTTTGGCCAAATCATGCTGCTTCTATTTTGGATTTTATTTTTACTTAATATTTCTTTCTTTCTTTAATTCTTTTAGAAATTATATAAGTATATTTTGTTTGATTCATATATATATATATATATATATATATATATATATATATATATATATATATATATATATATATATGTTTTTTTCACATTTATTTATAATACAATTTTATATATAATTACTGATTATTTTATTTTAGAATATTTATGTATTTATTTAATATATTGTATAGTACCATAATGGAAGTAAAAAGTATGTAAAATGTAACAATTAATGTTTTTTTTTTTTCCTACTTCCTATTTCCTACTTACTTCCCAGATTTGTAATTTGTTTCAAAGTAACTTTTGGATTTTATCAAGCATACCTGTACAAATAATTATAATTGTAATAATTGTCCTTTTTAAGGATTTACTCTTGTTTATACTTTCAGATGGAGTTATATGCCCAAGCTTTTTGGCTATATTGAAAGAATACGCCAACCATGGCTACATTCTCCTTTACAAGATTAAACTCCTATCCTTGACAGCTATTCAGATTTTTTTTTCTCTCTCAATATATGCCTGCTTTCTCTTTCTCCTGTTTTTCCCCTCAAAACCTCTGGGTAAACATTTATTTTTTCCTCCATTGCCACATAATCCGCAGGTCAAGTGTAGTTGCAGGCTAGTATACATCATTAGTGTGAGTAAAACTCAAGTGGGAGAGCGAGCATGATGGAGCTTTTTCACTTGTAGCCGGTCGGACGTTCCATTTGTCATCCTCGCCGTCTGTAAAGGCAGAAATTAGCCATGGCAGGCTTGGAATAATGTATAGCCCCAGTTGCTGAAATTAACCAATGAATCACCCATTTTGGCTGATTAGGGCCAATATATTCACGCTCTCTCGTGACACATTTTTAGTAAAACAGTGTGGTTTATTTAAAAGTTTGCCCCAATCTCTTGGCCTTTTCGTGCATGTGTTGCGGAGCGGTTGACAGTAGCAGTATGCTGTTGTTGTGTGTGCGTGCGTGTTTGGAGGGAAGAGGGAATTGTGGGTAGTTCAATTTGTTGTCAGAAAGAGGGATTATTTATAGATTCATTTACTTCCATTACTTGGGCAGTCAGGACATCATGAGTTGTTAGACCTCTGGAAAATATTTTGTTATAGGAACATAACTCTGGTTTTTAGCCTTCAGCACAGCACAGAGTGATGTACTGAGAGAAAGAAAGACAGAGAGAGATAGAAAGAGCGAGAGGGAGAGAGAAAGAGAGCTCGTGCATTGTGCCAGAGGCTGCAAGTGTTCTTTACCTCGTCAATAACAAATAGATTTATGACTGATTTGATTCGATCACATGGAGAAAATGGCCCTTTAGTATGACACATTTCTCTCGTTCCGACAGCTGTGGAAGGAGATGAAGCGGGTGAGGTGGGGTGGAGGGGTTGGTTCTGTTGCTTCTTTCTGCAGGACGACAACAGCCTGGTTTCCTGCATCAGCCCTTTATGTCAACGGATCCTGTTAGTCACAAATAACCCATTCTAAATAAAATTGCACTTTTAAGAATTTGAGTTAAGAAGGTAATATCAAGTAACTTATATCATTACTTCATACTGTAGATGTTTTCTCTCCCCCAATGAAAGTAGTTCCAAAAGAAGCTGAAGCCAATCAGATTAGAGTACTGGAACTAAATGTGGCATAATACAGTGCAACAGTTTCGGGGTTCCGGAAGTAAAAAGTGCACTCATTTTCTCCATAGGGAAATTGATTTTTAACGACAACTTATAAACCATTAAAGACCATTCCTTTAATGACTTCATTAGTTGCATACTGGATTGTGATTGGTCTTCTTTCTTATGTCTATTTGCATACTGATCTTGTCACAATTGGTCTGTGGTCTTGTCTGTCTTGCGTATATTTACCATTTATAGTCACATTATCCTACATGATTGGTGACTATCATGTGTCTGAAGAGTAGAATGACTGAAAACTTCATGATATAGCATGAAAACCATATTTTGCTATCCCATAATATCCCACTGGAGTTGAGAAGCAATCACAGATGAATACTGAAGAAAAGAATCGGCAGCTCTTTTTAAGTGCTTTTAGATACCAAGAAAGTTGTTCCTTGTTGTCTAAATTGGTCGAATAGTAGGTTCTTTATAGAAATTAGTAGGTGTTGAAGTTTGTGTGCAGCTGACTAAAAACACGATGCATTTGATTTATAGCCAAGCCTACACTTACTGAAATTTCAAATGATTCTTTTGCTGTGTTGAAAGCACTGGTATTTCCTTCAGGACATGCAAATCTAGAAATCTTCAATGTTATGAGAGTGGATCAAGCAGGAAAAGGTCAAAACTGTCAATTTAGAACCATCTGCAATGATCGGTTCACTTATTTACTGTGTCCATGACACATGTAAGCACTGAGGCAGATTTGAAGGCACAAAACTTTGGCAGGGTCGCAAAAGATTCGTCACATTTTTAATCTCCTGTATCCGCCATCTCGGTGTAATTCATTCAGCCCCTGCAATTTCCAAATATGACTAGATCGTATTTCCTCAGGGCTTTGCCACTTACAACATGCACCTACACCTCATTATGGACAATTGTGGGCTGAGCATTACAATTCTCCAAACATATTGCCTACGTTTTAAGAATAACAGAAGACCGCTCGACAGCGGCGTAAAAAGAAAAGGCGTTTGCCGCAGTGGAGCGGGGATTTGTGCTGGGCTTATCCGTGGAGTATTCTGAAAGGGCTTTTAATAACCAGCATCGGCCAGCAATTAGAGAAAGAGAGAGTGTGTAAATTGATTAATGAGAGGGAGAGAAAGACGAATGCTAATTCAGGCCTGTAGGAAATCAATGCGGCTGGAACAGGGCAGGGAAACAAAAGAAGCCTTGAAGAGCCGTGCCGAAGACACCGTAGTAAT
Source organism: Paracanthobrama guichenoti (assembly GCA_018749465.1). Lineage (NCBI taxonomy): Eukaryota > Metazoa > Chordata > Actinopteri > Cypriniformes > Gobionidae > Paracanthobrama > Paracanthobrama guichenoti. The sequence goes on along the minus strand of CM031961.1, from coordinate 11,576,127 downwards.
TTCATTTTGATCATGAAACAATGATACCGGGGGTCTGTCATTTGTATGTTTCTGCAACGATTATATTAAACACAATGGAACTTTGTGAGAAATCACGACTGGACTCTAATTCTAATATAATACTGTCATTTCACAACAGGCCAATAGTACGGCACGCCTCTATAGCCGTCACTTTGGGGTCAGTCAGGATGTGTATAATTTCTTTTGAAGCTTCTGTGTAATTAGCGAAAAGCAAAGGAGAGAAGACAAAATGTCTCCCGCCTTTAATCGGGTTTAGAGACCGCGCTCGTTATTCAGCCTCCGTATTTCACAGAGCCAATCAGACGCGTCGTGCGACTGCAGCGTATCCCTGCACAGGCACAAAGAGGAACTCGTGTTCTTGGGACGGTGGCTCATGAATACTGGCTTTGCACAGGATGGAGTTGATTTTATCTGATGAAAGCAAAACACTGAGTTTTTGATGACTCCTTGAAGAGGAAAGTGACCTCATAACCCTGTCAAAGTTTTGATCAAATGTAAGTTAATGCATTTTGAAAGGAATCACAATCCAAATGCATTACTATTAAATTTTTTCCTCCCACAAACAAGCAAGAGTAATGGCAGTTGTTCAAGCAGTTTGATTTTGAGATATAAAAAAAACAACAACGTTTTTTTCTTCTGGTGATTCACGTTTATATGTAATTTATCAGTTGTTGGAGGAGGAAAACATGATGATTTCAGCTCTCCTGTGTTTGGTTAGTTTATATTAAAGGGGTCACTCTATTTTTCTCTTTCTCTTTTTCTTTCTTTTTTAAATAGCCAATATTGAGTTCAGTCACACCACAGCCATGAACCAGTACTTGTAAAGTAAAAAGGGGGAGGGACATTCGCATTCTATAGCATTTGAGTGGGCAAAAATATGTGTAGTGGATGATGAATGTTTAATATATTTAGTGAAAGACTGTAAATTTTAAAGCCACAATGTGATTTTTTGCTGCTGGGGATCGCTTATTCAAAATAAAGGCGTAGCTTGATGACGCCTGGATTTTGTAGCGCTTTTATTATGCTGCAGATGACCGCGCTGTTTTATCATATTAGATACATTATTTGAGTGTGTTATAATGCTACTCTGTGTGTGTTCACTCGGCAGCTGCCATGAGACACTTGTTGCACACTGCAGTAAGCTTAGGCATGGTAAAACATGGTACTCGAGGTAAATCAAGAAGATTTAACAATATTTAACCAGATTTAAACAATAAGACTAACTGTGTTGAGCTATATAACAATAATTAGTTTTCTGTTGATTAATGTATCCAAATACTCAGCTGTCTAATAAAACACATTGTATTAAAGCGTCTTTGGTGTTTCCATAGTTTCTACAAAATAAAACCGGAAATCGAGGGTAACGGGTATGATGTCATTGATAGGCAAAGCACGGACACGTCCCGTGTCCTGGTTAAAATTGCTTATTTCTCTGGATTTAAACATTCTTGGAAACATCTGGGATAATGTAAGTACATAAGTCAACAAAGCATATAATATTGTTCTAGTGGTTTTTGGATATTTTTGAAGTTTTGTGTTGGTTTTTTAATGTTTTTGAGAGAAATCTCTTGTGGTGTCCAAGGCTGAATTAATTTGATCAAAATTCCAGTTAAAACAATAATTCTTCATTATAATATATTTTTACATTTTTATTATGGCAAAGCTGAATTTTCAGCATAATTACTCTAGTCTTCAGTGTCACATGATCCTCATTCTAATCATTCTGCTGATTTGCTGCTCAATAAAAAAATAAAAAAATAAAAACACTTCTTATCAACATTTCTTATTTTTCTGGAAACTGTGATATCTTTTTTAAGATTCTTTGATGAATAGAAAGTTCAAAAGAACAGCATTTATTTGACAGAAATCGTATGTAACATTATAAATGTCAATTTAATGTATCCTTGTTAAATAAAAGTATTAATTGAATGGTAGTGCATATCTGCCAATAATGTACATCATGTTACTATCTCAGAATATCTCACAAATGTGCTTATTGGATTTATGACAGAAATAATTTAGAAACATATGTATATATTTTTCTTTATTTCATAGCATTTCTCTGGATTTTAAAAAAAAAAATATTTTCAGATTTAAGCCTGATTTTAAATCCCAAATTTTTGACTTTTGAATCCCATTGTAAATATTTTAGTCAAAAGATATACGAGTTATGAAGGAAAATGTAAAACTGTTTCCCCTGGTTTCCCCTATTTATTATCCAGTAAGTAATGGATGATATTTCCACACACTTTTATCTATCGTTGTCTCCTCTCTTTCTTTCTCTCTCTCTTTCTCTGTTTGTTTCTGCTCTTTATGCTCTGTCATTCAAATTTACCTGCAGTTGTGATATCGTGAAGCACAGCTCAGAGGCAGGACTTATCCCAGCTTATATTTATTTCATGTAAATTGGCCGCGTCATGCATAGCTTTTGGTGATTATGATAAATCCGATTATCTTCCAGATCTTGTCACAGTCCCCGATGGAAAATTAAAGGTGAGAAATGTATGAAGAAATGCATTTAAAAGGGTGAATTGATAAAAAGTGCTGACGTCTCCAGTCATTGACCCTCTCTGTGCATCCAAATATGTTTGTGATTACTGTGAATTGATATAAATATGAACAGAAATGTGGCCGTTTATGCGAAACGATGAATATGATGTTCAGATATTTGTTCAATCATTAAGGAATCGCAAAACAAACACGCTTTGTTGGAGATAAGATTTATACTGAGCTTACGGACCAGAATGGTTTTGTCATCAAGTCTTATGTGATGTCGTCCAGCATTATGGCAATTCAATGACCATGATAGCTTGCAGCCCACAACCTCTTACGTTACCCTACGGATAATCTGGTCTCCTGAATTAGCAATGTAGCATTAGTCATTATAGTTGGGGATGAGGGACAGTTCAAGCGAATTATTCCAGATCAGTTGTAAATAGCGGTTAGTCACCTCAGCCCTCAATCTGCTCTGCAGAGCCGGGCGGTACTTACATAAGGTCTCTGGATTGTCTTTGGCAAGCCTTGCCACTGAGGCATCAATCCGTCCATCTGGGTAGAATCAGCAGCCAAGTCCAATGTGGCTAAATATTTACTCAGTCAAATACACACAGCCACACAGATGAAAAGAAGCATTCATCAGGAATTCTGCCTCTTGTCAGCCTAAAGACCAACAGTTGAACCGAACCTCCCACAGTGTCGCTGGGTGCCGTGACTACACAGCTATATTTAGCCACAGCGCAGCGATAAATATCGCCATATTGCTCCATCTAGGTAAACAGAAGATAATCATTGGAGCGTTGATTCATAGGTAATGTAAATAAAAGCGGATGGCTGAGGACACTGCGATGAGCCTGCCTGTGTTCCAAAACTTAGTGAGCCGCCTCCATAGGCAACATTTTAAGCTCCTGACAGGACAAGACCCTGTTTCAAAAGGTAGGCGATTTCACTGCCTAAGATTGCAAGTTTTCTTCAAAGATATTATGAAGGCCCAAACAGGATATAATTAAATGAGATCTGAATTATAATATGAATATATAGTAATAATCTAAAATATATAAATGTAAATCTGAATGTTTATTCATAAATCTGAATATTTAAATGTAAATCCAAATATATGCATATAGGTCTAAATATATAGATACAAATCTGAATTATATATAGGTATAGGTGCTGGTCATATAATTAGAATATCATCAAAAAGTTGATTTATTTCACTAATTCCGTTCAAAAAGTTCACTCATTCATTACATGCAGACTGATATATTTCAAAATATATATATATTTTTTCTTCTTCTACTTGACTTGATTATTTATAATTCTACAGATATATATATATATATATATATATATATATATATATATATATATATATATATATATATATATATATATATATATATATATATAGTACTTTTTTATCCTATTTCTATATAATTTCCTCCTTGTGCTTTAGCTGTGAATTTGCACTGTCCATGGAGCGGACCTGTTTACATTTCACTGCCGGTTGTATATTCTGTATCTTGAAATGTTTATTTCTTTTAATTTTGATGATTATAACTGAAAACTAAGGAAAATCCCAAATTCAGTATCTCAAAAAATTAGAATATTACTTAAGACCAATAAAAAGAAAGGATTTTTAGAAATCTTGGCCAACTGAAAAGTATGAACATGAAAAGTATGAGCATGAACAGCACTCAACACTTAGCTGGGGCTCCTTTAGCCTGAATTACTGCAGCAATGCGGCGTGGCATGGAGTCCATCAGTCTGTGGCACTGCTCAGGTGTTATGAGAGCCCAGGTTGCTCTGATAGTGGCCTTCAGCTCTTCTGCATTGTTGGGTCTGGCATATCACATCTTCCTCTTCACAATACCCCATAGATTCTCTATGGGGTTAAGGTCAGGCGAGTTTGCTGGCCAATTAAGAACAGGGATACCGTGGTCCTTAAACCAGGTACTGCTTGCTTTGACACTGTGTGCAGGTGCCAAGTCCTGTTGGAAAATGAAATCTGTATCTCCATAAAGTTGGTCAGCTGCAGGAAGCATGAAGTGCTCTAAAACTTCCTGGTATACGGCTGCGTTGACCTTGGACCTCAGAAAACACAGTGGACCAACACCAGCAGATGACATGGCACCCCAAACCATCACTGACTGTGGAAACTTTACACTTGACCTCAAGCAACGTGGATTGTGGTTCTTGAAGCACTGACTCCAGCTGAGTCCAGTCTTTGTGAATCTCCCCCACATTTTTGAATGGGTTTTGTTTCACAATCCTCTCCAGGGTGCGGTTATCCCTATTGCTTGTACACTTTTTTCTACCACATCTTTTCCTTCCCTTCTATTAATGTGCTTGGACACAGAGCTCTGTGAACAGCCAGCCTCTTTTGCAGTGACCTTTTGTGTCTTGCCCTCCTTGTGCAAGGTGTCAGTGGTCGTCTTTTGGACAACTGTCAGGTCAGCAGTCTTCCCCATGATTGTGTAGCCTACAGAACTAGACTGAGAGACCATTTAAAGGCCTTTGCAGGTGTTTTGAGGTCATTAGCTGATTAGAGTGTGGCACCAGGTGTCTTCAATATTCAACCTTTTCACAATATTCTAATTTTCTGAGATACTGAATTTGGGATTTTCCTTAGTTGTCAGTTATAATCATCAAAATTAAAAGAAATAAACATTTGAAATATATCAGTCTGTGTGTAATGAATGAATATAATATACAAGTTTCACTTTTTGAATGGAATTAGTGAAATAAATCAACTTTTGTATGACCAGCACCTATATATATAAAATATGTATGTAAAATGTATATGTGTGTGTGTGACCCTGGACCACAAAACCAGTCATTAAGTCGCACGGGTATATTTGTGGCAATAGCCAACAATACATTGTATGGGTCAGAATTATCCATTTTTCTTTTATGACAAAAATCATTAGGATATTAAGTAAAGATCATGTCCATGAAAATATTTTGTAAATTTCCTACCCTAAATATATATAAAAAATATTATTAGTAGTAATATGCATTGCTTGGGACTTCATATAGACAACTTTCAAAGGCAATTTTCTCAATATTTAGTTTTTTGCACCTTCAGAATCCAGATTTTCAAACAGTTGTATCTCGGCCAAATATTCCTATACTAACAAACTATATATCAATGTAAAGCTTATTTATTCAGCTTTCATATGATGTATAAATCTCAATTTCAAAAAATTTACCCTTATGACTGGTTTTGTGGTCCAGGGTCTCATATGTGTGAGTGTGTGTGTGCATATGTGTGTAATGTAGAGTCAATGTGAAGTAAGTGGAAAAAAGTGTTTTTCTTTTTTTTTTCATTTTTTTTTTTCAGCTAGTTTCAAGGTGAAGTGAAAACATGAGAGAAATATACCTTTCATATATTTATTTTACACTATATGTTTGTTATGTATTCTTAGTAGAATGTTATGCCATTAGCTTAGCAAGATGCTAACTTCAACTTTTTTCAGTTAGTATGCTGCTTTAGAAGGCAACTCACTAGGTTTTGGAACAGAACTTGTGTGTGTATTTAAGATGAATATAGCGGTTTTCATCACTGGCTTCCCCCTCACCTCGCTGTTCCAGTTGAAAGACAAAGAATGGAGTCCTGCTTCAGCTGGGTTAACCAGGTCTGTTTACACTACAGGAACAGGCATGATTGACGAATGGCCAACTAGACGGATACATTGACATATGGATAGATTGATGGAACCGTCACATTTTGCCCAAATGTTACGACATTAGCTCAATGCAACATTCAGAAAATCCTTAGTGTGATGCATCCCAGACGCAATGTAAACATTGTGTTAACCTTTACTGTTCACTGCGTCGCAAACCCCCCCACGATTCTTCATCGTTCAACACTTCCCATTCACATCCAACAAGCAGACGCACGCCCTGTGAAGACTAAAAAAATGGAAACTTTGTGGTTAATTACACCAGATAATTTAATTTTGATTAATAATTAACATCCCTTTTCCTAACTAAATATTCATAATTAATCAACAAATCATAAAGAGAGGGAGACGACTAATTAGCTCCCAGACCCAAACCTGACCACTTAATCCATATCGTGGAGTTGACACTGCTAATTGCGGGAGTAATCAACGCAGGGCCCGGTGGGATTTGATGAAGGAGTTTGTAAATGGGAGGGAGCACCAGCCTCCTCTGAGCCTCAGTGATGGCTCCATTTGTTACCATGGGGGAGCGTCGTCACGGTGACAACATGGGAGTGATGTCACGGTGAGGGGAAGGAGTTTTGATCTGACGGCTCTGGCTTCACTGATGTGCATTGATCTGGTGATAACTGATTGTTTTGACTCTGAGGGAAATGTTTAGTTCAACTCATTTGCTTTTCCAAACTTGTGCCTCTGCTTCCTGTAGCACAACAAACGCACATGTGAGTCGAATTATGTGCTTCAAGCGAGCCAAGATAATTGTTTTCATGCTGAATGTCGTTTTTTTGGATGTACATAGATACTCCATATGTGTTATCATAAGCTAATTAAAGTAATGTAATGTTAATGAAGGCTTTTTCAAAATGTCATGATTCTGTTTAAACATTTACAGATTATGGCATTAGTCCTTTCTAGCCTGATGTGTGTTTCAGAAACAGGTCGAAGGTCACGTAATTCAAAGTTTTCCCAAGACAATTCTGCTTTTCTAACTTAATCAGTAGTTGAGCAACAGGAAAGCCACAGAAATACAGTTTAAACACTATGATGTCATCTTTGCACACATCTTGTGTCTAGGACTGTACTGCTATTGTGTTGGCAGTCGTGGTGGTATTTTTGTCTGGTACTTTGTTGGCACTGCTGCTTTAGTTCTAGTATCTTAAAGGTGAAGTTAATTGTTTTGAATAAATTAATTATAATATTTATAATTGTATTATTATTAAAACGATCACAAACACTACCGCTCAAATGTTTAGAGTCTAAGATTTTTTAAATGCTCACAAGGCTGCATTTGTTTCAGTAAACATACAGAAAAAGAGTAATATTGTGAAATATTATTATCATTTTAAATAACTGTTTTCTATTTTGATATGTTTTAACGTCATTTATTTGATTAAAAATGGAAAGCTGAATTTTCAGCATCATTACAACAGTTGTCAGTGTCACATGATCCTTCAGAAATCATTCTAAAGAAACATTTCTTATTATTATCAAGGTTGAAAACAGTTGTGCTGCTTAATATTTTTGTGGAAACCTCTTTTTCAGGATTCGCTGATGAATTTAAAGTACAAAATATATATTTTTTGTTGTAAAAATGTAAGTCTTTACTGTCAGTTTTGATCAATTTAATGTGTTCATGCTGAATAAAATTGGTAAGTATAAAAATCCTACTGAAATATATATATATATATATATATATTTAAAAATATTATTAAAGCTGCAGTATGTAAGTTTTGCCTCTGTGTCGCCATCTCTGTTTGAAACCTGCAATTGCAGTTATTTGCAGAGTTATCATCTGTACGCAAGTTGTGCATCGGTGGCACTGGCGGATGAATCTAATGTTTTAAGGAGTATGTGTGGCCGAGTATGAGGTATCACCACACCGGTGTGGATACTGCACTTCAGAATCACAGATTCTACATCTTGGAGTATAACCTAAATAAGAATTTTCAGCGGAAAATGTCATCTGAACAAGTAAGTAACATGTCTGCCACTTCTGGGAACTAAACATTACAATAAATTGCGCTACCAACGGTGATATATTTTGTTCTCAAATTGTTAATGTTAGCAGCTAGCCTAGAACTCTAGACGCACCCTAGCGGCAGCAAATATAATTTGCAGCCAGGGCGTCTAGCAACTCTCCGTTGGCTTACGAGCTTGAAAAACCAAACTCTAGTCAGGCCAATCACATTGTGTCGGCGGGCGGGCTTAACATAATGACGGCAGAGTTGTGACGGTTCCGTGTACTACTTGAAAACAAAGAAGTTGGCGAACAGCGGTCTTTCGAATCGGCTTTGGCCGCGACTCTGAAAGACTTGGAGTTAAGCTTTTCTTTGAGAAAAAAGGAAGATGTGTTCGGAGTTTTGCTGACCGGATACGGTAAAAGTTTAATCTATCAACTAGCTCCACTTCTCCTTCTTCATTGCTCTGGTTGGTTGTAGCGCTATCCTATTGCGTGCAGAGGGAATCTAAAAGACAACCGTTTATCCTGCCCATCAGATTGATCCCGGTGTTTTCCCAGACCCAACATCTCAAGTGATGTGGGTCTGGCTTGTCAGGCTAGTTAACAGCCTTAGCATTGCGTGACTACGTGTACACTCTAAAAAATGCTGGGTTAAAAACAACCCAAGTTGGGTTGAAAATGGACTAACTAGCCGGACTCCTCCTTTATGTATACAGACGTGACATAATGACGCAAAGACTTGCTCGAGTTTCCTGCGGAAATCCACCATACCACTCAAATTATAACACATTATTATAAATGTACCATTGTGAATGGGGCTAAGGTAAGGAGATAGTTTTGAATACTGGCATGTTGTGTACTTGCTAAAAAAATTTATTTTGGATCATTTTTAACCAAAAAAAGTTACGGACTGCAGCTTTAAATATCTTGAAATACTTTCTGTGTTCCAGCAAGAGACGACTGTATGTAAGCCATTATACTGTTGTAAACGCTGGCTCTGTTTGAGTGACAGCAAAACAACCAATGGGCTGAGTTTGGGGTGGGACTGTCAGTTTGTCCAATCAATGGGGAAATGTTCAGGAAACTTTTTGGTGATGCTTGTGGTGCTGGTTCTAATTTCTCAGAGGCTATTTTGATTAGAAAGCATCTTGTTTAATTTTATAATAAAAATGTAAAATACAGAAACAGAACATATGATATTAAAAACACAAGTATTTTATGGTGGCTTTAAAAAAAAAAAAACAGTTTTTGTCTATGCTAGGATTTAGAAAAACAATCCTTTAATATCTACACCAATTATTGACATGATAAGTGCTACTGTGTACTTTAAAGAGCTTTGATGTCATTGGGAAAATATAGGGAAATATATCTTGTTTCATTTCCACAGACCAGAGTCTCACCTCTCATGAAACATTCATGATCCGTTCAAGGTTCAACACCAGGCAGTGGCATCTTTAGCACTTTAGGTTAGAAGATGTCTTGAGATGCATTCGAATGTGAAAATATTCATGTTTGAAAGAAATACATTAACCTATTCAACAAGATTTTTTTTTAATATGTGTTACCAGACGTATGGCGTCATAATGTGAGTCTAGTATGGGATGTATAATAGATGAGTTAACCGAACTATGCTGTGTTTTCATTTTCTCTTTAAGGTATTATATTTGTATTTCCTACAATATTTCTTTAATGATATAAAATTATCTAGAAGTTTGATTTGAGTAGTGGTGATAGCCTGAAGGTTATGGAACTGGCTTGCCACAGGTTTAGTTTGAAATAGGGGTGACCCGGGAACTGGAGAATTGACTTGAGATTACAGCCCTGTTCTATCAGCATTATGCCCTTGAGCACAGCACTTAACCCCATGTGGCTCCATGGAGACTGGCCCTGCAATTAGTGCATTGCAAGTTGCTTTGGACAAATAGTGTCTGCTTAAGTAACAAGTGACTGATTAGAGCTTCCATCGCTAATTAGTGGATTTTACTATAATGTTGTATTCCGTTCATCAGAGAATTTACTCTGCTTGATGGCATGATGTAACAATTGTGTGAAACACAATCAGCTATAGGGTTGAATCTAACCTGTCAAGAGTATAATTTATGCTGAAAAAATTATATTACTATCACAGCATTATTACTATAGTACAAACGAAAAATAGGTTACACTTTATTTTACTGTGTCATTGTTACAGTGTAAGTACAGAGTAATATTAATTAACTGCATGTCCTTATTATAGGGTTAGGGTAGGATTAGGGTTTGGTTGAGGGTTAGTTGTATAAGCATGTATAATTTACTGTTATTATTATGGTAAGTACATGTAACATATGTAACAAGGACACTGTAAAAAATAAAGTGTTACCAAAATATATTATAGAATGTCATGAGGATCACCATTCAATGGAATAAAATATATATAATCAAATATAATAATCAAAAATCAAAAGTAAAATAAAGCCTGTGGTTCACATTACTTAAAGATACTGTTACGCTTTGTTCTAAAATAACGTAATCACACTTCGAATGTAAATTTTGTGTGCTTTAATTTGTCATTTTTATTGATGAATTAACTTTCTGGGTTGACCTACAAACTTATTTTGTTAATAAACAGCTCTATACACAACATTTCCTTGACTTTGCAAATTTGGCACTCAGTACAGATAAAGGAAGTATCCCAGCAATCTGAGCTCTGTAACCTGAATATGTATAAATACAACAGAATATTTACATTCCATTGTATACTGTACATTGTAAATATGAACTGGTTGTTTAGTAGAGTAGTGAAGATTTCATCATAGAGATGTCATTTGGTTTAACAGTTGAGATTAGCTTTGTAACGTCTCACCTCAAATTTAAAGAGTTATAGCTTTTAAGTTCCTAATGAGTGTACCGTCCGTTCTCCATCACAACCTGAGAACTTATTTCCCAATCACTCCGATTATTATGCCACTGACGTTCATTAGCGGCAGACTTTGTCCTTGAGGCAGCATTCCTTCTTGTATTTTTTTTTCATACTTCCCTCACACACCTTTCTTTTTGTGTCAATTCCTTCTTAATTGGACGTTTTGTCACCAAACAAGATTTATTACATGGACCAGAGTGGAACGGAATAACGCTGAAATTAGAATAAGGTTCCTTCTGAGACTCGGGCACGTCCACTGAGGGTTCCGACCTTGCGGGTCGTTCCCCTGCCGTTGGGTGAGAGGGGGAGGAAGCTCACACCCCTTCTGAGAGAGAAAAGGGGGTGGGGGGCGGTGGGAAGGATACAGAGAGAGATACAGAGAGGGTTGAAGGGCTCTTGGGATGCTTCACCAGTGGCCTGAATACTCAGTCTGAAGCTTTATCTACTTATCCATGTCACCTTCAAACCTTAAAAACACAGACACGCTTTCCTGCCTGTCCATACAGAGCGATTACAGCTGATCTGGACTGTGAGCTGAGGGTCGTGGTCAGAGGTTACGGTGGGTGGAGTTATCAACAACTGCAATACCTTCTGCTGTTAGGTAGTCTTATGTAGAATCTGTGTGTTGTAAACGGGGCCTAAAATGAATTGCCAATTTAAATAATGTGTGGGAAGTTGTGTGGACACAAAGGGGCACAGAAAGCCGTGTCTCGGTGTCCTATAAAACACAGTCGGTTATGGCTTGAGTAAACAGTATACTGGATCCGTGCATTAGGTCTTAAAGTGACAGCAGCCTAATATTTCTGCTGCTTTCTGTGTTTTTAACGTTAATCAAACAAAAAAGGACAAAATAATCACTCACTGCTCTTGACTGAATAACTTTTAAAGGGCACCTATTATGCCCCTTTTTACAAGATGTAATATAAGTCTCAGGTGTCCCCAGAGTCTTTGAAGTTTCAGATCAAAATTCCTAACAGATCATTTAATATATAATTTTGAAGATGCCAATTTTTGGGTTTAAGAAAAATTAGCTGTTTTGTGTGTGTCACCTTTAAATGCAAATGAGCTACTGCTTCCCAACCCAGAGGGGCGGAGCCTTCACAGCTCGTGAACAGGCGAATGAAAACTGAAACGTGATATCTGTTTGTTTTGATGATCATCTCTATGGCAGACACACTCATGTGAGATTGCAGTTCTTCATCATCATGAAATATTATCATCTGCATACGTTTTAAAGCCTTATCACTGTCAACTTGAGCACACACACCCGACGCATGTGCACAGAGAGCTGGATATCGATGCATCCGTGAGTATTTTAAACTAGACTATGTGTTTCATGTGTTATTGCGATTAAACAATAACCGCAATAACCGATTAAACCGATTAAACAATAACTGATTAAACAATAACTGACACACAAGGTTATGTCAGAAACACACAAAGGTCACATGAAAACAGTTGGTTATGTCTGTGCACTTATGCAGCAAGTACAGAAATCCTGTGTGTATATTAGATCTGTGTAACGTTACTAAAGTGAAAGCAGCGTAATATACAGTATCTACTGCTATATCTGCTGTTGATATGAATCAAATAACAAAAGATAAACAAAAAATCACTCTAAATAACTTTAGTAGCTTCATTAAGAACACATTTCTTACTTGAATGCTGCTGTTAAATGCTCTGGCGAGGAGGTAAAACTTGGCGGACTGTGTACAGCTCACTCAGGGCGCGGTCTATGCTAATATGGCAGTGTCCATCAACAGTCGTGGGCGGGACCAGTGAAATGTGACGTCACAGTCCCCAGAATCTGCAAACAGCTTGTTCTGAGACACTGCTTATGATTTATGGGGATTAAAAAAAGGAGTGGGTGGATTTTTACCATTATAGGGTGGTTGTGTACACACACTGCCAACACACATTTATGTTCAAACACCTTACAAAAGTGAATTTTGCATAATAGGTGCCCTTTAAAACTTTAATAATGTTTAATTTATACAGTGAAGACTATCCAGTGTTATTTATTTTACATTTGATGTCAATGTCAATGTTACTTGTCTTTAATAATGTTTTAAATGTATATTAGTTAGACTAGTAGTTTTAGCCGTGGTATCAAAATTGGAGTAGAGAATTGTGAATTTTCTCTGATATCTGAAATGTTGGTGTCATAATTGTTTTTTGCAAAAACAGTTTAATGACCAATAAAAAATTTATTGGCAGGTGTGGCAAAAAGTTAGTTTTAGGCCCTGGTTTTAAATGTAAAAACAGTGAATGAGTTTGTAAGTCTGAAAAGTCAACATGAAAACAAAATTGACCTTATTTACTAAATGGATGTCTCTCGTCTTATTGTGCTTGATTCATCTGTGCATATTATTCTAAGAGGAAGCATGTTGGTCTTCATTATCTTTTATCAAAATGTAACAACTTGCTTTTTTGATGTTTATACAGCAAGGTTGTGGGGAAAAACTGGTCGATCGGTCATTTTATTATTTTGACATTCTATTGTTCTGTCTATCGTTCTAACGTTCTGTTGGTCATTTTATTGTTCTGACATTCTATCATTCTGTCTATCGTTCTAATGTTCTGTTGGTCATTTTATTGTTCTGACATTCTATCATTCTGTCTATCGTTCTAACGTTCTGTTGGTCATTTTATTGTTCTGACACTCTATTATTCTGTCTATTGTTCTATCGTTCTTACATATTACTTGCATATCTGAATGCTGATCATGAAGATTTAATTAAATGTTGTCTGAATTTCTCCCATAACACCTCCAAATGCATTTTTAGTGATCCGATCTCAATGCATCTTTTGGGCCTTCTAAATATTTAAACTTTTGCCGCTGCGCTCTGTGACGATTACCTGCGCGGCCAATAGAAACGGTGCATCGAAACAAGCACGGAAAGCAAAATGTGTGGAAACAGAGCTCTTTCACGAGCCTGAATTCCCCAAACTGTTCCCTGGACCCTGAGGGTTTCATGCACCCACAGCCTCTTCTTCCTTGCTGCTCTCTTTCTTCTTCTTCTTCTTCTTAGCATGGGACAGATACATATTTGCTGCTGACCGAAAGGTGAAACAACAATCAAATAACTAGACATATAGAACTCCCGCTAAAAGTTTTGAAAGCTCCGCCTACTTTGCTCTGGCCAGCAAATCGCTTTGTATCTGAAGGGCTACGCTGAACCCAGTGGCCAGCGCAGCAAATTCCGCTTCCTGTGTGGAAGGCCCAAAAGGTGTGTTTAACTTTTAACATTGTCAGGATCACAGAAAACGCATGTAAATGGTGTAAATGGGGCCTCCACTTCAACCACCTATCAAATATATAACATATTTGACAATAAAGCTGACTTTGACTTGACTTGACTTTGACTGAAATAGAGACTTTTCACAGTCCAATCAATCCCAGATGGATAAAATCAATCCTCTTTGGATATCCTGATTCAATTTGAAATAAGTCACATTATTAAAGTAAAACGGGCTTTTTCATGTTGACTTGTAAGTTGGCATTAAATGAAAGTTGCGATAATGTTCTCTTCTGAAATTGCTTCTCAAACAAGAAAAAATGTAGGACAGGACTTGATTTTATTTATCAGCAATTAATTGAATTGTTGTCTTTGCTTTTGCTGTGATCTGATGTGAGTGACAGGTTGTCTTGCCAGTAAACACGTCATCAGAGAAGAGATGTTGCTACAAGAGTGAGTTTCAAAAATATGGGAGGGGATGTGAATTACAAAAATATGATGTGCCCATAAAAAAATAAGAATTGTTCATTTTGATTTCATGGGGACTTTAAGCTTGTGCAACTAACATTCTGTGCATAAACTTTTATAAAATGTAAACTATTCCATATTTAACATCGCAACAGGATGACACTCCTCACACACAGATGTTTTTCATATCCATCAATATTCTGTCATCGAGTTATTCACCTTCACTTTAACAGAATGAATGTCTCTCGTCTGACTGCACATATCCTGTTCACAGAGTGCTGAGCAAATTTTTTTCATCCTCTTCTCTCCACGCAAACGACTGCCGAGGTAGAGCTGGCAGGTGTCGTTCCAGATGTTTCTCCCACACTGATGTCATTTAGAGCCAGCTGTTGAGGGAGAGGTGTCTCTGCTCCCCTGTCCGTCAGCATGTGTGTGGAGGAGAGCAGGGGGAGGGCTGGGGGTGAGGAGGCTAATTTCTTTAATTGATTGTAAGTACAGCATGACAGGTCTCCTGATGCGGATGTACAAGCACGGGCCCGGCACTTAAAACTCAGCCACCAGGGAGGCGATTGATCCAGCCCATCGATCCTCACTCTTTTGCATCAGGCTCTCGAGTGCGGCTGAAGTTCTTGAACAGTTCTAATGGAGAGAGGCACTCCTGTATGGCTACAATAACATGACTGCAGGCACTAAATACTATGCATGGACATGTTCTCAGAATGGCTGATCATGACCTGTTCATGAGCCTTCTGGGTTGTTTAGTAGTGACAAACTGAGACTGGTATTACTCATGCACAGTATACACCGATCAGGCATAACATTATGACCACTGACAGGTGAAGTGAATAACACTGATTATCCCTTCATCACGACACCTGTTAGTGGGTGGGATATAATAGGCAGCAATTGAACATTTTGTCCTCAAAGTTGATGTGTTAGAAGCAAGAAAAATGGACAAGCGTAAGGATTTGAGCGAGTTTGACAAGGGCCAAATTGTGATGGCTAGATGACTGGGTCAGAGCATCTCCAAAACTGCAGCTCTTGTGGGGTGTTCCCGGTCTGCAGTGGTCAGTATCTATCAAAAGTGCTCCAAGGAAGGAACAGTGGTGAACCGGATTTGTTGCGCAACAGAGCCTAAGCGTCTGATAAATGTCTTATTATCTTGTAAAATGCGTGCTCAGCACCCTATACACAGTGTATGTGAGATTGTGGATCAAAAGCAAAAGTAAACATAAGCTCCCTGATGCGCAAATTAGGCTACATACAATAGCCTTTCTCCCAATGTCAGATATATCTTAGGCTGGGCTGTGTAGTTGTAACCACCTCTTAGCACTGGTCTCTGTTTGTACTTTGAATATTGAGAGAGTACTTTGATTATGGTTGCACTTATTGTTTGCACTTAAGAAGACTAAGAAAAAAACTTATTTTTGTTATTTATACTGTTTTTATTTCTATGTTCAATTTGTGGAAAGGAGTTGAATTATGAGGTCACACAGCCTCAGTCAGAAGTTCTGGAAGCTCATAATTCATGCATTTGATAATTCATACTCAGAAAGTAGAACTGAAAATGACATTCATTACAAGTTGATTAGTTGAAACATTTCAAAATGCACCTAACTATTGTGTTTCATCACTGAGGATTTCTTAAAAATACTGTGCAAAAATCTTGTCTCGTCTCGTTCTCGTGAACCCAATCTCATGTCTCGTCTCGTCACACCCCTACTGAGTGTATTTATAAAATGTGGTCCTAGTTCAGTTGTTTTACACTTTTGGGCAGTGGTATACCTGAGCGATCAGAATTCATTTTTATATATATATATATATATATATATATATATATATATATATATATATATATATATATATACAAACACGATTCATGAGAGCTACACATTCCAAAAAAGTTGGGACAGGTAGCAATAAGAGGCCGGAAAAGTTAAATGTACATATAAGGAACAGCTGGAGGACCAACTTGCAACTTATTAGGTCAATTGGCAACATGATTGGGTATAAAAAGAGCCTCTCAGAGTGGCAGAGTCTCTCAGAAGTCAAGATGGGCAGAGGATCACCAATTCCCCCAATGCTGCGGCAATGGCAGACGTCGTCTCTTTCAGGGAAGACCTTGCATTTTCCAACATGACAATGCCAGACCACATACTGCATCAATTACATCATGGCTGCGTAGAAGAAGGAAATGGCCAGCCTGCAGTCCAGATCTTTCACCCACAGAAAACATTTGGCGCATCATAAAGAGGAAGATGCGACAAAGAAGACCTAAGACAGTTGAGCAACTAGAAGCCTGTATTAGACAAGAATGGGACAACATTTCTATTCCTAAACTTGAGCAACTTGTCTCCTCAGTCCCCAGACGTTTGCAGACTGTTATAAAAAGAAGAGGGGATGCCACACAGTGGGAAACATGGCCTTATCCCAACTTTTTTGAGATGTGTTGATGCCATGAAATTTAAAATCAACTTATTTTTCCCTTAAAATGATACATTTTCTCAATTTAAACATTTGATATGTCATCTATATTGTATTCTGAATAAAATATTGAAATTTGAAACTTCCACATCATTGCATTCTGTTTTTATTCACAATTTGTACAGTGTCCCAACTTTTTTGGAATCAGGTTTGTGTATATACACACACACACACACACACACACACACACACACACACACACACACACACACACACACACACACATACATATTATTAACAAACACACACACATATATATTAATAGATATACACACACACACATGTGTGTGTGTGTGTGTGTGTGTGTGTGTGTGTGTGTGTGTGTGTGTGTGTGTGTGTGTGTATTAATATATATCTATTAATATATCTGTGTGTGTGTGTGTGCCCTAGGTTTGGAAGTTAATTTAGATGACGTGTATAAGATAATACTATAAAAGTTAGAGGTCAGAATTGTTTTGAGTAATTAATACTTTTATTCAGCAAAGATATTTAGCATATTGGAATAGGATCATATGACACTGAAGACTGGAGTAATGGCTGCTGAAAATTGAACTTTGCCATCACAGAAATAAATTATATTTGAAAATACATTAAAATAGGAAAAGCTATTAAAAATATTTCACAATATTACTGATCATTTTTAATGATTTTGATTAAATAAATGGGCAAAAAGAATTCTATCAAAACCCCAAAAATCTTACAGACTACAAACTTTTAAACGGTAGTCAATAAATGTAGGACATCATTAATATTCGTAAAAATATGTGAAATTTCATATTTGTTAAGCTTCCAAATTTATGAATTCCGTAGGTTATGAAATTCTACTAATTGAAAGTACAAATTAATTACTTTATTTTGATAAACATTCCATATGATTGATTTATTTGTTTTATATATAAATTACATAACATTACAGTACATACAATTTTGCTTTAAAAATACAGTTAATGATGATTTATAGTGAATAAATTGATTGTCATCAAAGTCAAGAAACAAAATAAGTGAAATGATGAAACTGTACAACATTATATTTTTAGTACCATGGTAATTTTTAATACTTGTGGTAGTATTTGTCACCACTGAACCAGCTATGTGTTTATTGCTCTATTCTGGGGTTCTCTTAAAGGGATAGTTTACTCACAAATGAAAATTCTCTCATAATTTACTCATTGTCACCGTTGATAGTTCACTCAAAAATGAAAATATTGGCATTTACTCACCCTCATATTGTTCCCAACCTGTATGCAGAATGCAAAAAAAAAACAAAAAAACAAAAAAACATAAGTATTTGTTTGTTTGACTGACAAAAGTAAGTCATACAGGTTTGGAACAATATGAGGGTGAGTGAATGCCAGTATTTTATATCATTTTTGAGTGAACTATCAAATCATCGTGTGAAATGTAATGAATCTAAGCTGTGTGCCAGAACAGGGATTTGAACCACTAACTTCTCACTAAGCCTTTGTGTGTATTATCAGTATGTGCCCCTTCTTTCCCTGTATTTTTCCCCCAATACCCGTCTCCTCCATCACATGATGTCAGCGCCTACGTCTTAACGAGCATCAGATTACCAAACATAATCACCTCGCCGTCACGATGATGGAACCTTATGGCAGCCGTGTCTTACAGAAGGTTCCATATTAAGCAGGGTTTGATATTTCCACTCATTCCCCCCAAGCCTTGATAACGTTAACCCTTCTAATGAAGCTATTGTGTTGCTGTCCAGGGCCATTGTTTTCACCAGGTCTCGTCTCCTCATCAGCCTGGCGTCCTCCTTGATGATCTTACCTGTGTCTGTCACATCCGGCAGATGATAGTTTGGTCTCATTTTATATCCCTCCTACATGGATGTATTTACATTCAAATTTACAGGCCGTGCTGTTATTTGAATTCATGCTGGGTAGAAGTGTTGCCAGCAGTATATCTACTTGAGGCGAAATGTCATCTTGCATGGAACTATGGTATAATATAATAGCAATTAACGGTAAACAATAGTGTGGTGTCCACTTGTAAATCAGCAGACTGGGTGGTGGAGAAAACAAAAGTGCTCTGTTTCTTTTTTATCACTCTCATCAAGATCTTGACTGAATTTCCACATTCACAGTCACTCATATAATTGTTGTGTGTGTGTGTGTGTATATATATATATATATATATATATATATATATATATACACATATATATATATATATATATATACACACACACACACACACATATATATATATATATATATATATATATATATATATATACACACACACACACACACACACACACATATATATATATATATATATATATATATATATATATATATATATGCCATTTCATGCATTCTGATATTTACACTGTTAAAGAGTTGGATTCTCATGCTAAACATGGCCAAAATAAAAAAAAAAAACAAACAGAGTATTTCTGTGCCAAATACACTCCTTCAGAATCTGAATAGGTTTCGGAAAGTTTTTTTTTATAGCCCTGTATGACATCATAATGGGCGGAATTGCTTGTATGAGCACTTTTCCCGGATGAGCGCATACACAACCAGAGCAAGAGCAAGAGCGCACCCATCAACGAGCTTCGTTCGGGTTACAGAAGTCGCCGGGAGCGCTGTCATTTCGTTTTTAGACCACAAAATCAGCAATGTCACTAAAGAAGTGTGTTTTTGGTTGTGAGGGAAAGATAACCTTGTTCAGCTTCCCAAATAACCCAGCGTTAAGGAAACAGTGGATGCAGTTTGTTTTTCCGGAGTTCTGCAAGTGTGTTTGTTTGTTTGTTCCCTGTCATGAGTCGAAACCGCAGGCGGATGAAACTGCAAATGCAAATGTCTGTGTTTTGTTGGCAATCGGCCAATGCATATAATGTAAACAATACGAGCGTATAGTGAATCGAAAGTTATCCAGGGATAATTCCATGATGTATTGTGTGTGTGTGTGTGTGTGTGTGTGTGTGTGTGTGTGTGTGTGTGTGTGTGTGTGTGTGTGTGTGTGTGTGTGTGTGTGTGTGTGTTATAGGTGTGTGTGTGTCCTTGTGACTCTTTAGTTCCGCCCACTGCACTCCTTCATGATTTCGATTATTTCCAGAAAGAATCAGTACAGCATATCTGTCTTTTATAAATATGATAAAACTAAAGACTTTTCAGTGATATGAAGGATGCAATACTACTCTATAGGTGCTCAAGATTAACATGAGATTGGCAGAAACTGTGTGTGTTATGTACCCTTTAACATAAACAATACAAGGCAATGAAACGGTAAATACAAGGAGAGTAATCAACTGAACAGAAACAGGTGCGTAGAACTATTAACAACCGAGGAAACTAACTAGGGAACCCAGACAAACAGAACATAAACACAATGAAACTAAACCAAAATATATTGGTATTGATACTGTTGTGTTGCTTTTTTTTTTTTTTTTTTTTTTTTTAATGGAAACTATGATTCATTTTTAAGGATTTCTTGATCAATAGAAAGTTCAAAGAACAGCATTTATATAATGTTTTTAACATGTTTTGGTCATTACGTTATAGTTTTGATGACTGTATCAATGATTTACAATATTATGTGCTATAGCAGTGTCCAAACTTGTGAATGGTAGTGCAAATTGGTAGCATGAAAATTGAGCTTTATGATGGTAGAACTCTGTAGTAAGACAGAGTTCTCAAGCGCTGCCAGTTGCTGGATGGCAGAGACAGATGTGCTCTGAGAATTTCTTTGATGTCGCCGTCTTTCAGGAAGGAGATTTCAGCTGTTGTCTGAGCTTCAAGGCAAATGCTACTGTGCCTCTCCTTCTGAACTAGAGATGGCATCTCTATAAAGCGTTCTCTTTAACAATCAGCTTTTACCGTTTGTCTCGTATTCACCATCAGACACCAGTTTAAGTTATTTTGTAGATACGCACAGCATGACTGCTCAGCTCTTAGGGGACAAAAAAAATCAGTATTTTCCCTTTCTATATCCATAGCCAATTAGCATTATGCTACCATAACAATCGTGTATTGTCGAAATTGAGCGGAACGTTGCGGAGGCTTTCTTCCAAGCAAAACAAATTTGAGGTTTACCATAATCTTCCCCTCAGTGGTTTTCAAATCATTTGTTTCTTTTGAGCAGACTGAAGCGCCAGATAAGTAAATAGATAAGATATGAGATGTTAAATGAGGGCTGAGCACAGCTATAGAGATAGCATACAAAAACTCAAAGAGTGTTTTAAAAGGCCCCTGGCTGTACTGTAGGGTGAATATGTGCACCTTAAAGCACAGACATGCTCCACTTTCCATAATTGTCCCAGTTGAATGTAGGAAAACATGATGCTAAGATCAGGAATCAGAAACCTTAAGCTGTTGATTAGCAGAACCAGTAGCAGTATTTGCTACTCAGGGATATCAGTTCAAATGAATGGGGTTGAGAAATGTGTTTTTGATGTCTAGTTATACCTTTATCTTCATCTCTCAACAATGTGTATGCCAGGGAACTAACACACACTTCCAAGACATTACATTTGCATTTGGTTATCGACAGTATATAATTTTTTCTTAGCCTGACAAGCCAGACCCACATCACTTGAGATGTTGGGTCTGGGAACACACCGCTGGCATGAATCAATCTGATGGGCGGGATAAATGGTTGTCTTTCAGATTCCCTCTGCACGCAATAGGATAGCACTACAACCAACCAGAGCAACGAAGAAGGTGAAGCGGAGCTAGTTGATAGATGAAACTTTTACCATATAAGGTCAGCAAAATTCTGAACACATCTTCCTTTTTTGCCGTTCTTTGATCTTTTCTCAAAGAAAAGCTTAACTCCAAGTCTTTCAGAGTCACAGCCAAAGCCGATTCGAAAGACCGCTGTTCGCCAGCTTCTTTGTTTTCGAGTAGCACACGGAACCGTCACAACTCTACCGTCATTATGTTAAGCCCGCCCACCGACTCTATACACGATGTGATTGGCCTGACTAGAGTTTGGTTTTTCAAGCCAACGGAGAGTTGCTAGACGCCCTGGCTGCAAATTATATTTGCTGCCGCTAGGGTGCATCTAAATTTCTAGGCTAATGTTTTCTAGGACCATTAAGATTTTTGCATTGTGACATTTAAGACAATTACCCCCAATTGTAATTATTTACAATTACCCCCAATTCTAATTATTCAAGATTATTTATTACATTTTTTTTTTTTTTTTGGAATAGCAGTCATTAAGCTTTTTTGATGAATGGAAAGTTCAAAAGAACAGAGTTTATTCGAAATATAACATCTTTAACTTCAATTTAAAGGGCATCTATTATGCCCCTTTTTACAAGATTTAAAATAAGTCTGATGTCCCCAGAGTGTGTATGTGAAGTTTTAGCTCAAACTACCCCATAGATAAATTTTTATAGCATCTTAAAATTGCCACTTTTGGGGGGTGAGCAGAAACGTGTCATTTTAGTGTGTGTCACTTTAAATGCAAATTAGCTGCTGTGCTCGGCCTAAGAGGGGCGGAGCTTCAAGAGCTCATTCTTTGGTGTCAGGACGCACTATAATGTCAGAAACTGCGAATATATGCTGCATGGAGATCATGTATATTTAAATTTAATTACAGTTATAACTTATATTGTTTTCTTGCTTTTATCCACTATATTAGTACAAGCTTGTTGTACCGGATCTGTCTGAATGATGGACAAAACTTTACCAAAGAGTTTTATGACGATTATTGTACTTCACACAAAATAGGAAGCGTCCATTTTCACTCCAGAAAAGCACTGTAAGAGCTTAATAAAACATGCAAGTGAGCATTAAAATACTATCCATAAACTCTCTCTCTCCTTACATTATCATCAAAATACATCGTGAAGTACACAAACACTAGTTACAATTAACAGTCAACAAATACACTCACCTAAAGGATTATTAGGAACACCTGTTCAATTTCTCATTAATGCAGTTATCTAATCAACCAATCACATGGCAGTTGCTTCAATGCATTTAGGGGTGTGGTCCTGGTCAAGACAATCTCCTGAACTCCAAACTGAATGTCAGAATGGGAAAGAAAGGTGATTTAAGAGAATGGGCCGACTGATTCAAGCTGATAGAAGAGCAACTTTGACTGAAATAACCACTCGTTACAACCGAGGTATGCAGCAAAGCATTTGTGAAGCCACAACACGCACAACCTTGAGGCGGATGGGCTACAACAGCAGAAGACCCCACCGGGTACCACTCATCTCCACTACAAATAGGAAGAAGAGGCTACAATTTGCACAAGCTCACCAAAATTGGACAGTTGAAGACTGGAAAAATGTTGCCTGGTCTGATGAGTCTCGATTTCTGTTGAGACATTCAGATGGTAGAGTCAGAATTTGGCGTAAACAGATTGAGAACATGGATCCATCATGCCTTGTTACCACTGTGTAGGCTGGTGGTGGTGGTGTAATGGTGTGGGGGATGTTTTCTTGGCACACTTTAGGCCCCTTAGTGCCAATTGGGCATCGTTTAAATGCCACGGCCTACCTGAGCATTGTTTCTGACCATGTCCATCCCTTTATGACCACCATGTACCCATTCTCTGATGGCTACTTCCAGCAGGATAATGCACCATGTCACAAAGCTTGAATCATTTCAAATTGGTTTCTTGAACATGACAATGAGTTCACTGTACTAAAATGGCCCCCACAGTCACCAGATCTCAACCCAATAGAGTATCTTTGGGATGTGGTGGAACGGGAGCTTCGTGCCCTGGATGTGCATCCCACAAATCTCCATCAACTGCAAGATGCTATCCTATCAATATGGGCCAACATTTCTAAAGAATGCTTTCAGCACCTTGTTGAATCAATGCCACGTAGAATTAAGGCAGTTCTGAAGGCGAAAGGGGGTCAAACACAGTATTAGTATGGTGTTCCTAATAATCCTTTAGGTGAGTGTATATAAAGACCTTATGCCTTTTTGGGTGGTGCTTAATAAACTGGTAAACTTTATATCCATAGATCAACACAGATGAACTGTAATAAAGTGCGTGCTCTCACCTTTATTACTGCTGTATCCAGTATCACTCTGGAGACTGTACGCTGGATCACCAACAGTTAATAGTGATCCATCCTTGAGTAACAACTTTTAATCAAAACCTGTGTTTTGTATTGTCCCTTCGTATTGAAATTCGTTCACAAAGCAGTCTGGTGTAAAATGATTTAAACAAATTTAAGTATATGGGGGAACGAATTAGAAACTAATCCACTGAGTCTTCAGCGGCTCTGATGTCAGGAGTACATGGAGACTGTTATGTTCACTCTAACATCCAACAACAAAGCACAAAACACCTCAGTCCCTTATGAGACATTATTGTCGCTACAGCTGCTCCAGCCTGGAGAAAATGGCGGACTGTGTACAGCTCGCTCAGGGTAGGGTCTTTGCTAATACGGCAGACAGTGTCCGTCAACAGTCGTGGGCAGGGCCTGTAAAAAGTGACATCCCTTTGCCAGGAATCTGCAAATGGCTTGTTCTGGGACACTGCTTATGATTTATAGGAATTAAAAATAAAGGAGTGGGTGGATTTTTATCATTATAGGGTGGTTGTGTACACACTGCTGACACATTTATGTTCAAACACCTTATAAAAGTGAATTTTGTATAATAGGTGCCCTTTAATGAATCCTTTCTCATCAAAAGTAAAATTTATTTAAAATCTTGCTAACCCCAAAACGTTTTGAACTGTGTCAATTATTTGATTTTGCTGTGACCTGGACACTTTTTAACCAAAATGGCTTACAATAAAGGGCACAAATCACATTAAATGGCACCAAGTACCACAGTCATGTTTTCATTATGATTGCGTTCAGTATTTAAATGAAGTAACAAGCACTGAACTATCAGCTATAAAAATCAAAAGGGCAGAAACTTTTTACCATCGGATTCTTTTCCTAACTGAATGCATTACCGCTGTAATGGCAGTCAGTTCTCTGAGCCATTTTTAAAAGAATATAAAAAATGAAATGTACCGTACATCTATTTTACAGCTGTGGGAAATGGGGTCGCTAGTGTCCTGGTCATGATAAATTCACTTCATGACATGATTCTGAAGATGCCATACACCTCTAATCTTTTTATTAGAAATCGTCTGCTGTTTGTAATGAAAACACTGGCAGCTTACGGTAATCACTGCAACCAATCTCTGCTTCTATTTCATCCGGCTGAATGATGTCATAAACAAGAACACATTCAATACATAATTTCTACACTTGATGAATACTAGCCCCAAGCACCGGGGCCCTGCGATGCTTTTGGCCCGAATCAAATCCCCACCATTTGTGTAGAATAATCGCATTATGGCGGAATAAAGGATCAAGAAAAACTGTGTGACGTACCGCGTTTAGCATGTACGGCAAGAGAACATGCGTGTCATAACACAGACCGTTGCAGGCCGGCTGCGTTTTACCTGGACGAGCGACTGAAGATGAAGTGTGTGACATAGGCGAGGGAGAGAGAGATGACGCCTTGACAGAATTAACACATGACGGTGGACGCCGGGCCCCTGCACGTGTCCCCCTCCTCCCCGCCGGTCTGGCTCGACACCGAAAATCTTTATCTGTTATATGATGCATGAAAACACACTGTCTTGTTTTAGAACTGTACGCAACCTCTGACCTTCCCACCACAGATGCAATGTGACCCCTCAGTCGCCATCCATTTCTGTGGCTGAGCAGATTCTATGAATTTTTATTAACGTCTTTTCTTTTTTTTTTCCTTCTTTTTTTTTTTTTTTTTTTTTTGCGGTGTCTCTTGACTCGTGACTTGAGCCTTTAAACAAATTGCTTGACATTCTGAAAATGAAGCTCTAGAAGTGGCCTGAGAAAAGTCTGTGTTTCCCCGCTCTACCTGTGTTTTCTTTTTAAGGTGTATATATTGCAAAAGTGTAGAGGTACAGAGAGAGAGAGAGAGAGAGAGAGAGAGAGGTGGCCCATAAATGACATGATGGCTCAGTTCATCTTGCTTGGTATACAGTTTTATTTGTGTTTTCTAATCACATACAGTTGTGTTATCATGGGCATTTAATATGATTTTGTTTCAATAACACATTTAATGGCCAGAAAGTTCTCTTTTCAAATTAACAAGTCCTCAAATTGACTCGTGACATACTTTACATGACTAAAAGTATGTAGATACCTAAAACACATATCTATATTAAGAGACACTATATTGTCAAAAGGTTTGGGACACCTGCCTTTACATGCACATGAATTTTAATGACATCCTATTATTAATTTATAGGGTTTAATAAGGAGTTGGCCCACCCTTTGTAGCTATAACAGCTTCAACTCTTCTGGGAAGGCTTTCCACAAGATTTAGCAGTGTGTTTATGGGATTTTCTGACCATTCTTCTAGAAGCGCATTTGTGAGGTCAGGCACTGATGTTGGACGAGAAGTCTCTGCTCTAATTCATTCCAGAGGTGTTCTATTGGGTTGAGGCCAGTCAAGTTCCTCCGCCCCAAACTCGCTCATCAATGTCTTTATGGACCTTGCTTTGTGCACTGGTGCGCAGTCATGTTGGAACAGGAAGGGGCCATCCCCAAAGTTGGGAGCATGAAATTGTCCAAAATGATTTGGTATGCTGAAGCATTACGATTTAATTTCACTGGAACTAAGGGGCCAAGCCCAACCCCTGAAAAACAAACCCACACCATAATTCCCCCTCCACCAAACTTTATACTTGGTACAATGCAGTCAGACAAGTACCGTTCTCCTGGCAACTGGCAAACCCAGACTCGTCCATCGGATTGCCAGACAGAGAAGCATGATTGAACACTCCAGAAAACATGTGGTGGCGTGCTTTAAAGACTCTTTGCATTGCACTTGGTAATGTAAGGCTTGGACGCAGCTGCTCGCCATGGAAACCTATTCCATGAAGCTCTCTACGCACTGTTCTTGAGCTAATCTGAAGGCTACACAAAGTTTGCTGCGCCTCAGCATGCACTGACCCCGCTCTGTGATTTTACGTGGTCAATTGTTCCCAATTGCTTCAACTTTGTTATAATACCACTGTGGAATATTTAGTGAGGAAATGTCACGAATGGACTTATTGCACAGGTGGCAACCTATCACAGTACCACGCTTGAATTCACTGAGCTCCTAAGAGCGACCCATTCCTTCACAAATGTTTGTAGAGGCAATCTGCATGCCTAGGTGCTTGATTTATTTATTTGTTTTATAATTTTTTTTTACACCTGTGGCCATGAAAGTGATTGGAACACCTTAATTCAATGATTTGGAGGGGTGTCCTAATACTTTTTGCAATATAGTGTATGTAATTCCAAACCTGCATTATTTATTGCTTTTACTATTATTGGTGTGAGGAAAAATATTTAAGTCATCATTTAGTGAAAGTCATTCAGATCTAGTGGATTAATGATACACATAAGAATGTCTTTGTTTACATAAGCAAAGTGCATAAAAGATAGAAGAAACTCCACACAAACTTCATTGGTTTTCACGTGTACCATCAGCACAACAGATTTGAACTAGGGAAGTCTATTAATTCCTGTACACCCCTTAACTTTGAGAACCAATGCTTTAAACTAAGGGTAAAGTGAGTATGTTCTTCATATTCATGTGGAGTAACTATGATTACTTTCCTGAAGTTCTTGTCATGCACAATATAAATTCAGTTACAGTTGATTTCCAGCTCATGCCATTCCTTATGCAAGCCTGGGTAACATCCATGCAGAAATAAGTCAATGAATTCTTGGAAGGTTTACTTCTTTTTCTTTTTACTCCCTTAAACAGAACCCCATGGTGCATTGGAATGAGGGAGCTCACGCTGTCTGTACGGCACATTTCCGCTTGTAGATTTTGATTAAAGACTTTAAATGGTGAGGCAGATATGCTGCCATCTTTAGAGGCACTGACATCCCCAGTGTGGCGTAGCATCCCCAGGTCCCACACAGTGTTCTGAATGCATCAATTAGCACAATCAGTGGTCCCCACCCCCTCTACTTTACATCCCATTTTAATATCTCATTGGGATAGCTGCAAAGAGATACAATTAATTTTTGACACAAAAATGAAGGTGCTAATTCACTCGCAAGAAGTTCTATTCTTACAACATGTTGATTATTTTTGTGCTTTAATTTATTTCTCAGGACTTTGCTCAAACTTTGGCAGACTGTTGAGCATCACATCAATTCACCTGTACAGATAGAATAACTTAAGAGTTACTGAACTTTTCATCAACACTAACTTTACTGAGAGGACAGAGTTTAATAACTAGAATCTTTTCTGCATCAAATCATCACAACATTTTTAAGGTGAAGAAAATTGAATACAGTTCAGTTTTTTAAGAAATAGATACTTTTATTCAACAAAGGATGCATTAAATTGATCAGAATTCAATTAAAGACATTAATAAGTAAAAAAATATATAATACTAATTAATGCTGTTCTATCAAATATCCTAAAAAAAATATCACAATATTAAACATAACTGTTTTCAGCAGTGAGGATAGTAAGACATGTTTCTTAAGTATCAAGTCAGCATATTAAAATGAGTTTTAATGAGTTTAATAAAATGAGAAGACTGGAGTAATAATGCTGAAAAACTTCCTCATCCTCACACTTCTGAACGGTAGTGTTCTATCTGAGGGAAAAGGACACTTGCCACCGGTTTTTCTTTGAATGCTGGGATACATATGAAATGTTTCCCAGCATTCAAAGAAAAACCGGTGGCAGCCGGCTTTCACGACAACACAGAGCTCCTCGTCACTCCACTCAACTCCACACTACGCCAGTCCATCAACCACACGCTGCTCTGCCATCGAGTATTTAATTAGCGTAGTATTTATTTTCAAAATGTCATCACCTTCTTCGGCTAGAAATAAAGAAAAGTGAAGGCGAGGGAGTGTAGTTATATAAATCAGTGAGTTTTTTTTTACTTCTTCCAAGGCTCTGTAAAATGTTAATGCTTTGTAAATCAATGGGGATTTACCACTGATATATACTCGGGAGCAACAGGCTGGTCTTATCCCATTGTCTAATAGTGTTAAAATATTTCAACATGCCAGTCAGCCACGACCATCTCCACCGCAAACATTGGGAAAAATGATATTAAATCACAGATGCGCGTTTGTGCTAATGACTGGGGTGCCACTGCATATTTCAGCACTAATTCATTAAGGCGGGGACAGGGGACAGGGGGACACTGGGAGATAGTCGGCGCTGTGCGAATCTCCACTGCCTGATTGAGGCTGTTATGTTTTATGGGAGCCATTTTTCAAAAACCACCCATGACAGCACTTGAGGTTATTAAACTGCTGGATCAAACGAAAGACTGAGGAGAGATGGGGGAAGAATAGAGGTTACAGAAGTTCAGACGTCGAACGTCACCAGTCGGGTGGACAGAAAATGGGTGGGTGGGGGGAGAGGGGTGGGGGTGGCTGTAATTGGTGGGAAAGGATGCGATTGGAGGTGTTGTTGGGCTGGATAGTCTGTGAACTCATGACCTGAGACATTCTTTTATAGGTAAAGCATCAGGTGTGCCATTCTTCTGATATCTGTGTCATGATCTGTGTCATTTACATTCAGTAAAATGGATAGCTCTGACTGATTGGATGATAAAGATAACAATAACTATTGATATTTTACAGAAAACCAACAAGTAGGCTATTTGTGTTTTACTGTTAAAAGATAATATATATATATATATATATATATATATATATATATATATATATATATATATATATATATATATATATATATATATATAATTATGTATATTTTATACATATCCGATCATTCATATTTTCAGATAACTGGTCATTTTTATCTTATTGATAACAATTAATATTTGTACAATAACCAGAATTATTATTTTACAGTTAACCGATAATTATTTCTAATTTATAGATGAGATAAATATTCCATTGATATCCTATATTAAATTATACAGATCATTTTCTAATATTTTTAAAATCAATACCTGACATAATCAATACCAGGCATTAAACTGATCAAATAAAAAAATATCAATCTACATTTTGCAAGACTTAAAAACACCAAAAAACATAACAAATGATGATAAATTAAAAAAATTCTAAAAAGTAAACATTTTATTTTATTTGTGTTTAACAATACACTCTAAAAAATACTGGTTAAAAACAACCCAAGTTGGGTTGAAAATGGACTAACTCAGTGATTGGATTGTTTTAACCCAGCAATTGGGTTGTTTTAAGCAAACATTTAACCCAACCGCTGGGTTAAAACAACCCAGTCGCTGGGTTAGTCCATTTTCAACCCAGCTTGGGTTGTTTTTAACCCAGCACTTTTTAGAGTGTAGGTCAATTAGAAATATTGTGGTGTCCATGATCATTTGACTTTAATTTATCAGATTATATTTATATTGGTTTGTCTTATCGAAGCAATCATGATGACATTAAAATGTCACGTTAGGCTGTGATACAGTTTGCATTCCTAAATAATATTCATAAGCGGAACCATTTAATTAACGTTAGCATCGTTTGTCACGTTAATTTTAGCACAGTGAAGTAGGTTAAAAGCGCCCATAGCCCGTGGTAAAATCACTGTAACGCACAGCCTCTCATAGCTTACTGCTTTAGTGTAAATTGTATTAAATTCATAGATAATAATTTACCCTGACAAACGCTTTAGCTCTCTGAAAATGCTTGTTTAAAGCTATCTCTTGAAAACATGACAAATGACCGCTATACAAAATCATTTATTGAGACGTAGAAAAACTTGTCATAGACAATCTATTTACAATGTGATATGCATCCCTCATGTGTGTATGAATGTGTGGGAGATAGCGAGGGGGAGATGGTGAGTGTGTGTGCGTGTGTGTTGCAGACTATGAGGATTTTTTCTGGTGTCAGCTCTGATTCAGGTGTGTGGAGTAGAGGAGAGAGAGGGGAGAGGACACATTTGACCGTTCTGACCTTGACACACAAACCTGCGGATTACACACACACAAAAACACACACACCACATACTCCCTGAGCTTCAAACCATGCCCTTCTCCTCCGGAAAAACACTTTCATTTTCCTCAGCAAGGTTACAATCAACATATTTAACTTAACGTCAGAATAATGTGCCTGATTAATTGGGCGGTAGGGAGCAGCTTGTGAAAATCTGTACGTTCATACTTTCAGTTCCATGTTACAGACTGACAGCACTCTCACTCACTCCAACTCTCTCTTCTCACTGATTAAAGTAATCCTCAAAATGGCACATTTGACTTTATTTTCTGACATCTCAAGCCCTCCTCTCAAACACAGTCAAAAAATAAAGATATCTGCACACCCAGAAGAAAATGTTATTGCTCAATTGCTCTAGCTTAGCAGACTTTAAAACACAGAATTTTGAGTCCTGGGGCTTTTAGTCCATATTTTCGCCATTTACTGTTTGTGTTCTCCAGTTATCAAATATTTTCAACACCATTACTCCAGTCTTCAAGTGTCACATGATTTAGGTGGTATCAAGAGAAGGGACATTGTCATTCTAGAGAGCTTTTGATTGGACAAAAATGTACAGTGCAGCATGGGTCAGCAATATTTGTGTTTTATTTTCCCAGAAGAGAGTGTGAATTTTACTATATACATCATATTCTTCTTATACACTTTTCTTGATAGATTGATTTGCTCTTCAAATTCCATAGGTATAAAATTATAACCAAGCAACTTGATTGTTATGAGCATGTCCACATGAACTCTGATGGCTATCGTCGCACATATCCTAAAAAAAAAAAAAAATTCCTTTACTTGAAAACATATTCATATATGAACATATTCCTTTTTGCAATATTTTGGCTAATTTGATTGCTTGCAGATACCAACAAGATTGTAGTACTGCATTTTGGCCAAAAAAAAAAAAAAAAAAAAAAAACATTTTACAGTCTTTTCCTAAAATCAGCGCAGAAAAGCTATACAGTATATTTGATATGAATAGCATCACTCAGATAATTTGATCTTGGAATGATTTGATGAGGGTTTTTTTAGAGACTCTGATTGCAGATTTTGTCAACTCTGAACGCAGTTTGAGAGATTGGTGAGATCTCTTCTACATCTCTGGAGGATACATAATATCCTTTTTTCCCTCTCCATTAAAGGGTTAGTTCTTCCAAAAATGAATAGTCTGTCATCATTCACCCTCATGTTGCTCCAGACCTGTATGACTGTGACAAATGCGTCCATATATTTTGGTATCCGATCAGTTAAAAAAACAGCGATACTTATCTTTATGTTCCACAGAAATGAATAGCATGCTTCCGTTTACCAAATTTGAGTGCACTATGTACGTTTGCTGATGAAATGTTTACGTGAATAAAAGCCTAAATTAAGTCTGTTCATCATATAAAGTGTTCCTGTCTCTTCAGAAAATTTGAATTAAACCGCTCGATTCATATGGCTTTCTTTTACAATCTCTTTATGAAAACATTTTCAAGTGTCACAGTTTTGGGTGAATAGACTTTCAACGGAGGGACAGAAATCTCTCATATTTTATTAAAAATGTCTTCATTTGTTTTCCAGAGATGAACGAAAGACTTATGGGTTTAACGACTTGAAAGTGAGTAATTGACAGATTTTTCATTTTTGGTTGAATTAACATTTATAAGATTTATAAGAAATCTCATTTGTGATTTCTCATGGATCTGTAGATTCTCATCCACGAAGCATCCAAGACTGTCAGTTAAGTTTCCTCACATTCAAAAGTCTCATGCGCACGTATCACAGCACATATCTGAGCACGTGCAGATGTTTGTGTGCACACGCTGATAGGTGTCTGTTAGCGCATATGCGTGTTTGAGACCGTTCGGGTGTGCGTATGTTAACGTTGACGGACGCAGCAGTAGTGGCGTCAGTCATGGAGCTGTGTGTTCCTTGCTTATTACCACTCTCTCCCTGAGGAATGCATCACACATCGTCAGTGGCAGGCTGGGAGAGGAAGTCCCCAGCGGGAGAGAAATATCAGGGGAATCAGGATTCATTTAGCCCTTAAGAGCCTCTCCCCTGTCTACTGCACACAAACACACTGCTGCAGATAGCGACTGATAACCATCGCAGTAGAATGTACTACCATAGAGTGGCCCGATGCACAAATTCCCCCTCTCTTAGCAGGGCCACCCGCCCCTGACACCATGTGGGCTGCACGGAGTGGATTACTGCTCTGAGATGAAGGCCACAGACATAAGCGCCTGTGAAACTGCTCGTTCATTTTGAGCCGCGTAATGGTAGCCTGTAAGTCAAAATGGCTGACACAGCACGCCTGCCGTGATGGACCGTGGCCTGTGTTCTGAGTGGGACGTTTAAGTTCAGTTCAGGGAAGAGACACTCAATTCACAAACCTATTGCACTTAAATGTACACTACTTTTCAAAAGTTTTTTGTGAAGATATTAATATTTGTATTCAGCAAGGATGCATTCAATTGATCAAAATTGACAGTAAAGACATTCTATCAAAGAATCCTGGAGAAAAGATGATCAAGCTTTCCACAAATACACTCACCTAAAGGATTATTAGGAACACCTGTTCAATTTCTCATTAATGCAATTATCTAATCAACCAATCACATGGCAGTTGCTTCAATGCATTTAGGGGTGTGGTCCTGGTCAAGACAATCTCCTGAACTCCAAACTGAATGTCAGAATGGGAAAGAAAGGTGATTTAAGCAATTTTGAGCGTGGTATGGTTGTTGGTGCCAGACGGTCCGGTCTGAGTATTTCACAGTCTGCTCAGTTACTGGGATTTTCACGCACAACCATTTCTAGGGTTTACAAAGAAGGGTGTGAAAAGGGAAAAACATCCAGTATGTGGCAGTCATGTGGGCGAAAATGCCTTGTTGATGCTAGAGGTCAGAGGAGAATGGGCCGACTGATTCAAGCTGATAGAAGAGCAACTTTGACTGAAATAACCACTCGTTACAACCGAGGTATGCAGCAAAGCATTTGTGAAGCCACAACACGCACAATCTTGAGGATGGGCTAAAACAGCAGAAGACCCCACCGGGTACCACTCATCTCCACTAAAAATAGGAAAAAGAGGCTACAATTTCACGAGCTCACCAAAATTGGACAGTTGAAGACTGGAAAAATGTTGCCTGGTCTGATGAGTTTCGATTTCTGTTGAGACATTCAGATGGTAGAGTCAGAATTTGGTGTAAACAGATTGAGAACATGGATCCATCATGCCTTGTTACCACTGTGCAGGCTGGTGGTGGTGGTGTAATGGTGTGGGGGATGTTTTCTTGGCACACTTTAGGCCACTTAGTGCCAATTGGGCATCATTTAAATGCCACGGCCTACCTGAGCATTGTTTCTGACCATGTCCATCCCTTTATGACCACCATGTACCCATTCTCTGATGGTTACTTCCAGCAGGATAATGCACCATGTCACAAAGCTCGAATCATTTCAAATTGGTTTCTTGAACATGACAATGAGTTCACTGTACTAAAATGGCCCCCACAGTCACCAGATCTCAACCCAATAGAGCATCTTTGGGATGTGGTGGAACGGGAGCTTCGTGCCCTGGATGTGCATCCCACAAATCTCCATCAACTGCAAGATGCTATCCTATCAATATGGGCCAACATTTCTAAAGAATGCTTTCAGCACCTTGTTGAATCAATGCCACGTAGAATTAAGGCAGTTCTGAAGGCGAAAGGGGGTCAAACACAGTATTAGTATGGTGTTCCTAATAATCCTTTAGGTGAGTGTATATGCATATTTGATTTCTGAAGGATCATGTGACACTGAAGACTGGAGTAGTGGCTGCTGAAAATTCAGCTTTCAGGGTTTTTCCTGGGTCAGAAATGGTCTTCGGTGGTGGCTGACAAACATGGTCATCCACACACACAGTAAAAAAGTACTCTACCCACGTGAACTGCAAGTGCAATACTGATAATAAATGTCAAATAAATGCAAAGAAACAGTTTGTAATTTTTGCTTATCTTATGATATCTCATATTATGTATGATCTCTTACCTTGATGTTTGTTTCTTTTGTTCCTCATTTTTTACACTATTTACTGATAATTGTTTTGGTATATAATCATATCAATATTAAAAAAATAACAAACAGCCTAATTTTCAAATTTTATACAGTTTAATAAAATGATCAGCTAGCTAACAACAACTTTGTTCTGGTTTCACCTAACTCCAGTCTAAACTAAATTATTTTATATATTTTTAATTATTTTATAATTATTTTTATATATTTTAACACATTGTCAATATAAATAACCTGAAAATACTGTGGATTATTAAGACTAATTAATTCTTACTAACCACTCTTGTGAAATGGGGTGAACACACTTGTGTTCTGAGTAAATGATTAAACTGATTTGTGAGTTCAGTGTTGGACAGATCATGATTAAAATGATTCGGTTCAAAGGAGTCATTAGGTCGCGAATCGGACATTAGCAGACGCGTTGTGTGCGCATCCCTTCTGTTAGAACATCGCTAAACATTTGTCAAAACAGAAAACACTTCATAACTGAATATAATTTTTTCCCGTTTATTGAAAGTGTGGTTTGTGTCAGCTGGTCAGAGTCAACGTTTTTTGAGCGCAGTTCACACCCAGCGGTAATTCAAGGGGAAAAAAATGTCCGAATGCGCCACGTGATACATGGATTCGGTCTTCCGACCTTTTGATTTTGATTAATTTGTGAAATATGAGAAAGCTAAGACAGTGCTTATTTTGAAGACAGAGAGAGGGGGAGGAGTCACTCAGTCGCTCGTCACTCAGTTAACATGCGCCCTATCGCATATAAGGCTTTGGCGGGATAAAAATTTGTTTTGGCGGCCGGCAAAAAAATTTCAATGTAGAAAAAACCCTGGCTTTGCAGTCACATTAATTATCATTCAGTATGTTAATGGTACAATAATAACTTTCCTATTCAGCTGTTCTCACACACCGCTCTTGTTTTTTTGTCCAATCGCATGCCTCAATTTAGTAATGAACATACATTATAGCTCATTGTCCTCAAATGACTTGTTGAGTCTGTCTGAAAAATGATCTGCTAACTGACAAACTTAATGACACCAGGGATTAGCAATTAACAATTCCTCTCAGTCATTTCATGTTTTATCTCTGTGAATGATATGGAACACTGAGGAGAGCCCTCTCTGGACATGTAGGAAAGAATAATTGAAGTTTGGACGCATTTGTCACGGTTCTCTCTGAACAGAATTTAAATAAATGGATGACATAGCATGTGATTTTAATCTCTGATGCTAGTGATTAGCGCATGTAGACACATTATAAACTAGTATGGATCTGGGAAATCTTCACAAGAATAATGAACAGATTAATAGATGTGTCCAACTTTGGCTAGATAGAGGTTTTCCCACAAATTATGTAAATTCTTATATCTTATAAATGCAGTGCCTTCGTTCTGTTGTTTGCAAGGGTTCAGTTTTGTTTGCTAAGACGTGCAGTTGATACTTGAGGGTACTTTTCATGAATAGGGTACAAAAAGAACCTGAAACTATAAAGAAAATGCTGTTTATTTAGCAGGGTTTTTTTTGCAATCCTGTTATCTAAATATTTAGTCTCTAAATACATTAAAAAAAAATGTGTGTGTTCATTTTATGTTTTTAGGAATAAACATTAAATACAAATCTTATCTTTATATATCTTTTCAATTTTGTATTTATTATTTACAATTAAAGTTTTAAAGTTATTATATATATATATATATATATATATATATATATATATATATATATATATATTTGTGTGTTTTTATATATATATTTGTGTGTTTTTATATATATATTTGTGTGTTTTTATATATATATATATTTGTGTTTTTATATATATATATATTTGTGTGTTTTTATATATATATATATATTTGTGTGTTTTTATATATATATATTTGTGTGTTTTTATATATATATTTGTGTGTTTTTTATATATATATATATTTGTGTGTTTTTATATATATATTTGTGTGTTTTTATATATATATATTTGTGTGTTTTTATATATATATATTATATATATATATATTTGTGTGTTTTATATATATATATATATTTGTGTGTTTTATATATATATATTTGTGTTTATATATATATATATTTGTGTGTTTTTATATATATATATATATATTTGTGTGTTTTTATATATATATATTTGTGTGTTTTATATATATATATTTGTGTGTTTTATATATATATATATATTTGTGTGTTTTTATATATATATATTTGTGTGTTTTTATATATATATATTTGTGTGTTTTTATATATATATTTGTGTGTTTTTATATATATATATTTGTGTGTTTTTATATATATATATTTGTGTGTTTTTATATATATATATTTGTGTGTTTTTATATATATATATTTGTGTGTTTTTATATATATATATATATATATATATTTGTGTGTTTTTATATATATATTATATATATATATTGTGTGTTTTATATATATATATTTGTGTGTTTTTATATATATATATTTGTGTGTTTTTATATATATATATTTGTGTGTTTTTATATATATATATTTGTGTGTTTTTATATATATATATATATTTGTGTGTTTTTATATATATATATTTGTGTGTTTTTATATATATATATTTGTGTGTTTTTATATATATATTTGTGTGTTTTTATATATATATATTTGTGTTTTTATATATATATATTTGTGTGTTTTTATATATATATATTTGTGTGTTTTTATATATATATATTTGTGTGTGTTTTATATATATATTTTGTGTTTTTATATATATATTTGTGTTTTTTATATATATATATTTGTGTGTTTTTATATATATATATATATTTGTGTGTTTTTATATATATATATTTGTGTGTTTTTATATATATATTTGTGTGTTTTATATATATATATATTTGTGTGTTTTTATATATATATTTGTGTGTTTTTATATATATATATTTGTGTGTTTTTATATATATATATTTGTGTGTTTTTATATATATATATATTTGTGTGTTTTTATATATATATATATATATTTGTGTATTTTTATATATATATATTTGTGTGTTTATATATATATATTTGTGTGTTTTTATATATATATATTTGTGTGTTTTTATATATATATTTGTGTTTTTATATATATATATTTGTGTGTTTTTTATATATATATATTTGTGTGTTTTTATATATATATATTTTTGTGTTTTTATATATATATATTTGTGTGTTTTTATATATATATATTTATATATATATTTGTGTGTTTTTATATATATATATTTGTGTGTTTTTTATATATATATTTGTGTGTGTTTATATATATATATTTGTGTGTTTTTATATATATATATATATATATATATTTGTGTGTTTTTATATATATATTTGTGTGTTTTTATATATATATATTTGTGTGTTTTATATATATATATATATATATTATTTTTATTGTAATCATTTCCTTTACTGGAGTTACTCTCCAAATTAATGTAGAAATAACTTAAAGACAGTATTTTTAAATATTTGTTGTAATGCCATCTTTTTATGAATGAAGTATCACTGATACAATTACTGCTAAAACATTTTAACATGAATTATAGACATTCAACATTACAGTGCAATTGAAAGCTATATCAATTTTAAAATGTATTGTGCTTTAAAAAAAACTAATTTTATCTTCACATAAACCCATTATAATAAATGTCATAATTACCTGTGGCCTTCATATATAATCAATATACAGAAATTGAATAAAGCTATCAAACAGTCTGCACTGCATAAATAATAAATTAAATATAGATGAATCCTTATTAAAGCTATATATTTTCTCTGTTACGTTTGTTGTTTGATTAACATTAATGACAGACATCACAGCAACTGGTTTATTAGGCTGCTGTGACTTTAAGATCTGCCGCTGCCAAACATGCAGATCTGACGCACTGTCATGCGCATCTCATTTTCTCACAACTCTTTCAGTTCATTTAAGATGTTATTTAATGCATTTAAGAGTGCTCCTATGAGAATTTTGACAGCACTAATACATACATATATATATATATATATATATATATATATATATATATATATATATATATATATATATATATATATATACCATATTCTGTTTTGCCTGGGCAAACTACAGGTGAGCATCTATGTGTGTGTGTATGTGTGTAAAGAGAGAGGCCCAGCCGTTCATGTCCCGCCACACCACAGGAGTGATAAGAGGGAATAAGCTGTCAGTGGCGCACTGGTCGGACCGTATTGTTCATATTTAGATGGGAGAACAATACAGCACTGTCAGGCTCCTATAGCTCATAATCTGCTGATGCTGACCAAGTGTCAGGTTGATCCATGAGCTGCACCCGGGATTGGCTGTGGCTCCCGCATCCCTAAGCAAAGCCCCTGCAGGAGTGTCAGGGGAAGTACAAATGGGGCTTGCATCTGCCGGACTATAGATAGATACATACATAAAAGAGAGGGCTGAGACAAAGAAGAGAGAGAGTGAGAGAGAATGCTGGGAGGAGACCAGAAAGATTCAAGTGGTCCAGCTGTGGAAACAAAAGGAAGTGATCGTGAAAGAATCAAAAGGAGAGAATGAAAAAGAAGTCTTAGGGGGGAATCCTTCGCAACACAATTTCACAGTCAACGTTATATTAAGGTCTGACTCAGGTCTGCGGAGCGGCTTGTTGTATGTCAGTGGTACATGAAAAATGTGCTAAAATAGGTCATGGCCGAAATTGTATGAGTATGCAATGTCAGTGTGTGTGATGGATGTAATGAATAGTGTTGACAAAGCTAATCTAAAACTAGCTCAGCAAGCTACAAGCTATTTAAAGTAGTTAAACTATAGTCAAGATACTCTTTTGGAAATTTTGAAGCTGTTTAAGGAAGGAAAATATTTTACAAAATATAACTATTGGAGTATATAATGTATCATTTAATGACATATATCAGGCATAACATTATTGTGTTGGTCCCCCTTTTGCTACCAAAACAGCCCTGACCCGTCAAGGCATGCATTCTACTATATCCCTAAAGGTGTGCTGTGGTATCTGGCACCAAGATGTTAGCAGCAGATCCTTTACGTCCTATAAGTTGTGAGGTGGGGCCTCCATGTTTCGGACTTGTTTGTTCAGCACATCCCACAGATGCTCGATTGGATTGAGATCTGGGGAATTTGGAGGCCAAGTCAACACCTCAAACTCGTTGTGCTCCTCAAACCATTCCTGAACCATTTTTGCTTTGTGGCAGGGTGCATTATCCTGCTGAAAGAGGCCACAGCCACCAGGGAATACCGTTTCTATGGTCATGGTCTGCAACAATGCTTAGGTAGGTGGTACGTGTCAAAGTAACATCCACACGGATGGCAGGACCCATTCCCAGTTTCCCAAACCATCACACTGCCTCCGCTGGCTTGCCTTCTTCCCATAGTGCATCCTGGTACCATGTGTTCCCCAGGTAAGCGACTCACACGCACCCGACCATCCAAGTGATGTAAAAGAAATCGTGGTTCATCAGACCAGGCCACCTTCTTCCATTGCTCCATGGTCCAGTTCTGATGCTCACGTGCCCACTGTTGGCACTTTCGGTAGTGGACAGGGATCAACAAGGGCACCCTGACTGGTCTGTGGCTATGCACATGCATCAGTGCCTTGGCCGCCCAAGACCCAGTCGCCAGTTCACCACTGTTCCTTCCTTGGAGCACTTTTGATAGATCCTGACCACTGCAGACCGGGAACACCCCACAAGAGCTGCAGTTTTGGAGATGCTCTGACCCAGTCTTCTAGCCATCACAGCTTGGGCCTTGTCAAACTTGCTCAAATCCTTACGATTGCCCATTTTTCCTGCTTCTGAATGTTCACTTGCTGCCTATTATATCCCACCCACTAACAGGTGCCGTGATGAGGAGATAATCAGTGTTTCAGTGTTATTTTGCAAAAAATAATGCCAACAGAGCCTTTGATGTCAGTAACTTCTGAGAAAGAAACTATTTCGGTTTATTTAAATGAATTGTTTGAATGAACCAGTTCACTAAAATGAATCATTATTTCTAATGCTGCATAATACAGTGAGAAAGGAAGTTTTAGGAGAGTTGCGTGTCCATTGAATTTCTATTAAGGCCTATGTTCTCGTTAAATGAATCGACAAGATTAATCTTGGTGCTCTTGACACATGGCCGTGAATCTGAACTGTCTCAAGCAGCTTTTTACAGCCTGGATACATTTATGACGTGCAAATTTGAAGGAGGTACTATTGTTCAGAAAATGAG
The DNA here is from genome assembly GCA_018749465.1 of Paracanthobrama guichenoti. NCBI lineage: Eukaryota > Metazoa > Chordata > Actinopteri > Cypriniformes > Gobionidae > Paracanthobrama > Paracanthobrama guichenoti. The sequence goes on along the minus strand of CM031961.1, from coordinate 11,534,657 downwards.
CTTTTCTGTTCTGTGAGAACAGAAATTAGCTGTGATGGTCACGACAGACTGTGATAAAGAGGTCTGGGGACAAAGCTTCCTGTAGCCACTGGACCGGACTGGCCAGACAAAAAGAGAGAGAGAGTTTGACTGTTGCCAATCCTGAATTACTTATAATGGAAGTGAATGAAGCCAATTTTTGAAGGATTTAAAAGAATTCTTCTGTTAAAACGTGTGTTATTTGAGCTGTAATGCCACAAATGCTTTCGACCAAGCTTAACTTGTACTGAACTCAGAATATTGCTTAAGTTAATGCTCCTGCACTGTAGCAGCACTGCATGGAAACCGGAAAAAAAAAACTTGATCATGTAAAGGTAAATCAGAACACGCTACTTGTAGCAACAGTTGTTTTGTGTATAACATTGTTCTGTATGATGATGAGTACTATACATTGTACATGTTTTTGTCCTAAATTATACAATATTGTTCAAAAGTTTGGGGTCAGTAAGATTTATTCTTTTAGGATACACTGAACCGATCAAAAGTGTCAGTAAATCATAATGTTACAAAATACTTCTATATAAATGAATGCTGTTTTGAACTTTCTATTAATCAAAGAATCCTAAAATTATAATAATAATCAGCAAATTAGAATGAGGATCATGTGACAATTCAGGTTTGTCATCACAGGAATAAATTACATTTTAAAATATATTTAAATAGAAAACAGTTTTTCGTTTTTTTATTTTATTTTTTATTTTACAGTTTTTACTGTATTTTTGATCAAATAAATACACCACTGGTAAGTAAAGAGACTTTTAAAAACATTTAGTAACAATCTTACCCTCCACACTTAAAATCAGCCAATCAGTAATCAGTATTTAGAGAAGCCTATAGTGAACTCTGGGCTTGTAGACTTTGTCCGAAAGATACTGAGGTCCTCCTGTCCCAAATCTTTTGTGATGTAATGTCACTTTGACTGTCAGGTAGATATCTGCTGCGGAGCTTGTGTGCTCGGGCGCATATCGGCCTCAAAGGGGATGCTCCCTTCTGAAACCTAAAATGACAAATGGGACACACTGCGGTCTCGTGGACTTAACAGACATGCGCACGCTGCAGCCATTGTAAGTCCACAAGACCTCAAGTACATGTGTGCCATTTGGGACAGGACCTAAGGCATTGCACTTCTCCTCTGAGTCCACCTATTTGTTACATAATGACTATTAGGTAGTAATCTGTGGACCCCACAACAGTGGGGCGCTCGTGAGGACCCTTCTGAGACCCAACATGACAAACGGCCATTCAAAGACCTCAAATGCACCATTTGGGATGGCCTACTCCAAAGAGCATCTGGTCTCTTCCCATGATTCTTTTCCCCCTAAACCCCATCACAGCCCACAACCGACACCGAGCAGAACTCAGTCTCCCTCCATCTGCAGAAATCATTAATCCTTCCCTCAGCACTGTAAGTCATAGAGACAGATTTCACTTTGAGCGATGCAAGTGATCAAAGCAGGCGCTTCACTCTGTGACAGGACCGCAGAAGGCACTGAGGACTCCTCTCTTTAAGAACACTGTACACCTAATCATCTGCAATGTCTGTGACAATACAATTTACATATTTATATTTTCTTTGTCTCTGACAAGAGATGTGTGACAATGTTCTCTCTCTCCCTCACTCTTTCTCTTTCTCAAACACATAAATACGTACACGCAATAGCGGAGGCTGGCAACGTCTGCAGGTTTGTTTGTAATGAATTCCTGGTTGCGAAGACACTGAGACGTTGCATTGTGTGTTTACAGGAAATGAGCTGTGGTAGAGGATGTTTGCTCCTTGGAAAGTATTATTACTGTGAATATGTGCGAGGAAAAGCAGAAAAATATTCTCAGCGTTCAGTATAAGGAGTTCTGCTAATGACTGTTCTTTCGAGAGTGTGTTGGTGTAGCGCTTCCTGTTAGGGCTCCTATGGGTGTGCTAGTACTGATTTGAAATTGTACTTGCAACATCATATCTCGGCTGTCTGTCATAATGTATAAGGTTCTAGAACAAATTCACATGAGCTGTAGACTTGGTAAAAATGAAGAAAAAAAACCTACTTCACAAAATATTAAACTTAACATACTGTTTATATATGATTTGCATTATATATAATATATAAAAGTTAATATATAATATAAAAATGTGATTGTGATGGTGATTACGTTCATTCCGTAAAGGAGTCACTTATTCATGAATCAGTCTACATGCACTATTTGCCTTAATTCACTAAGAAAGAATTGGTTCATAAGAGTCATTTATATGTGAATCAGTCTACACTGGTTGTGCTATATGGCTTTGATTCACACAATAAAATAATTGGTTCATAAGAGTCATTTATATGTGAATCAGTCTACACTGCTTGCGCTATATGGCTTTGATTCACACAATAAAATAATTGGTTCATAAGAGTCATTTATATGTGAATCAGTCTACACTGCTTGCGCTTATATGGCTTTGATTCACACAATAAAAGAATTGGTTCATAAGAGTCATTTATATGTGAATCAGTCTACACTGGTTGCGCTATATGGCTTTGATTCACACAATAAAAGAATTGGTTCATAAGAGTCATTTATATGTGAATCAGTCTACACTGCTTGCGCTATATGGCTTTGATTCACACAATAAAATAATTGGTTCATAAGAGTCATTTATATGTGAATCAGTCTACACTGCTTTTATATGGCTTTGATTCACACAATAAAAGAACTGGTTCATAAGACATTTATATGTGAATCAGTCTACTGCTTGCGCTATATGGCTTTGATTCACACAATAAAAGAATTGGTTCATAAGAGTCATTTATATGTGAATCAGTCTACACTGGTTGCGCTTATATGGCTTTGATTCACACAATAAAAGAATTGGTTCATAAGAGTCATTTATATGTGAATCAGTCTACATTTATATGGCTTTGATTCACACAATAAAATAATTGGTTCATAAGAGTCATTTATATGTGAATCAGTCTACACTGCTTGTGCTATATGGCTTTGATTCACACAATAAAAGAACTGGTTCATAAGAGTCATTTATATGTGAATCAGTCTACACTGCTTGCGCTATATGGCTTTGATTCACACAAAAAAAGAATTGGTTCATAAGAGTCATTTATATGTGAATCAGTCTACTCTTGTTGCGCTATATGGCTTTGATTCACACAAAAAAAAGGAATTGATTCATAAGAGTGAATCTGTCTACACTGGTCACACAATATACTGTTTTTTTGATTGATCTTGTGATTTTCAGTCAATATTGAAATCATTGTTTTTTACCCAGCAATATACCACTCATTTTATTGTGCTGTTATGCTGTGATAGCAGCGCTGTTTTGGTGAGTCTTTATGTATATTAGCAGTGTTCTGCTTCATAGTGCTGGTAACGTTAGAGACTTGTTTACCATAATGTGTCAGCGACGTGCTGTTGAGTTCTTTAAGGATGTTCTAGTCAGGTTCTGTCAGAAATTGTCTCCCTGTAAGCTAATTATTTCTGTCCTTGAGATGTATTTGAGCATCCCCCTCCTTTAAGTGCTTAGCGCGTAATCAAACCTCTTATCAAGCCTTTCTTGTTGTTCTCAGAGCTACTGTTTAGCCCACTGCTGTTCTGAAAAACAGTTGATTGAGAAGAAGTTTGAGAGGTGCTAGTTGTTCTTTAGGGACCTACAGAGAACGGTCCCTCCGAGCTGGAAGCCCAGCGGCGGCGGTGTCTGTGGAAGCGGTTCTGCTAGCGGTGAGGCCATAACAACCTAATTACAAGCAGATTCTTTTTGTGTGTAATTACACTGCTAGCTCAGTTTTCATTGTTGACTAAAGGGGTTGTTTTGGCGTGAAAGAGCGCTTTCTTCTTCTCCCCACCCCTCGTTAGCCTTCTTTCTCTGTTTCTGCCTCTCTCATTCCACACAATTTATTACGCCAGCCAACAGATTCGACGGAAACCTCCCAGTATAGGACAATCTGTCATCTCAACATTATCAGCAAGCCACACCGCCTTCCATATTGTGCTACAAGAGCTTCAGCAAATTGCTATTTTTATGAGACATGATAAAGGAAATGCTACCTTATGTTCACATTTTTTACAGTCTGATGTTGGTGGGCGAAAAACGGTTGCGATTTGCCAGCGAAAACATCATGTGTGGCACGAGCGGGCGAGAGAGAGGGAGGGAGATTTAGGTTCAAAGATGTATTTTCTCTTCTATGCATCACAGTCACACTCTTCCTGCATTCATTCAACGTTTTAATTATGAAGTTTGATGGAATAAACAGCTGAATGGAAAATGCAAGGACAGGAAGTTTGATTGTATAGAAGGTGGCTAAAGGTTGCAGTTAACTGTTTCGGCTACAGCACAAGGTCATGGGTGAGTGTATAATGCGAACACTGAAAACCTCCCAGCAAATGTGAAAGCCCAGATAGAAAGAGAGAAAACCAGGTCTGGTTCTGGGTGTAGTCTGCATCTCTCCCTCCTTCTCTCAATCTGTCTCTCCTCCCCAGCCTTGTGCCTGCTTGACAGCCTGGGCAGCACCAAACTGACAGGCCCTCAAACTGCAGCCCAGAAAGCAAGCATTAATTAAGTCATTGCCGGACTGTAATTTCCTTGAGAAGTAAAAAATTCTCACACAAGAAAAGGTTACAGAGACCTTTTCTGTGTCAAAATTACCATGCGTCATGAATATTAATGCCCTTAATGAAGACAACCTTTGCTTCATCAAGAATGTACCAGAGCAGGTGCCATGCTGATAAACTCACTCGTCTGATACTCTCTCTCTTTCTCCCTCTCTCTCTCTCTCTTTGCATCTGCTGAAAATAGACAAGCCAAGATTTACTTGTTTAAATCAGCATCTCCCTTCGGGTTTGACTCGCCTCATTTCTCCCCTCACATTTTTTCTCTTTCATTCACTTTTGAGAAGCTTGTCCTCTTTGGCGTTCACCTCTTTAAATGTGCTGACTTTTAAAGGGGAAGTTGTTTGAGGTTTAGCGATAAGGAATATTTCTTAATAATAGTATCTTTTTTTTTTTTTTTTTTGGTCAGTTTAATAATGATCAACCCTCAGTGTTGACCATTGGGGTTGACCGGTGTTATTGAACTTGTAGGTGGTCTTGTAGGTGAAGGCCTTATTTTCACCACTATTGTCACCAAGTAGAATTATAAAAATGACAACTGTTTTCAGATAGGTTTCCCTGTTTTACATTCCCACTGGTTGAGATTTTTGGCAAAAAAACTTTGTGGCATTAAAACTTATTTTAATATATCTAAATCTATGTCAGCAATGTTGGCCAGAAATATATTGTTGATATAGTTTTTTGGCCATATTAGAATGAACTTTTGCAATGTTTTGAGGCCACCGTTTTTATACTTTTCAAGGAACCTATGAGTGGCTTAGGATACGTAATACGAATGAAGAAGGCATATTTTAACAGTGACTAAATTGCACACTTCACCTTTAAAATTGTTGTAGCTATTGGAGCTTGAACCACACAACATCTGAGAAAAGTGACCAAAAGGCCATCTACTAGAAAAAGAGTAACAATCTGTTAATGGAGGTCCAAATGAACACATTCTATACCACAAAGACTCAGAACAGGAAGAAAGCTTCAATTCTGTCATCTCCTCCTCCCTCCATCTTCTCTCCACAATTATAACAAACGAATCCTGGCACAAACAAAGGTAGAGATCTGTTAACAAACTGCGACTTTAGTCCGACTGCGATTTCGGTGGGAGGCAGCTTTTCTTCTCCAGCTCACCGGCGATCCCCGGCCGTGCCTTTCATTTGACTCTCAGTGTGTGTCACATGTTAATTAGATAAACGTACACATGCGACTCGCCCATTATTCCACATGCCGACAACCAGAACAAAGTGGAGACTGGTGGGAGCACCGCTGATGAGAGAGATGAAAAAAAAAAAAACACAACGCCATTGCAAAGGATGACAATTACCAATGGCTTTGAAGTTTTATTTATGAACTTCTCATAGTTCCCTCCTGTGGCTACATGTTAATGTATGATTCCGTGAACGCTTTTAGGACCTTTCCACCTTTTTTGAATTCATACTGAATGGTTTGTTTTGTCTTTGCTTGTTCTGTTTTAATATTTGCCTGGATGTAAATTAGGGCAGTTTTTGAGGTGCTGTCGGTGTGTGTGGGGTCATTTTTCTTTGCTTTGTATTTCTGCTTGGAGACTGTGGACCTTGGTCAACCCAGACATCATATTTAATATGAAGAATGAAGAGGCTGTGAAGGATAGAAGTACTTTGCATTATGTATTATGTATTTTTACATCTGATGCTTTTGTTTCACCTGTGGAAATTTATATTTAGACACATTTTTTTTGTGTTTCAAGAAAGACGTTTATAAGACATATATCTGAATAATATGTCTCTTCTGAGTAAATAAATAGCTGCTGACTCTTTCTAAATGTTACATCATTATGCTAGTGAATCACTGAATATGAACATCCCTGAATCATTCATTCAACCGATTTATTCAAAAATGAATAAGTCATTAAAGGTGCAGTGTGTAGTATTTATGAGGATCTATTGACATGCAATATAATATACATAACTATGTTTTCAGCGGTGTATAAAGACCTAACATAATGTACCATTATGTTTTTATTACCTTAGAATGAGCCATTTCAATCTTCATACACCGCGGGTCCCCTTACAATGAAGTCACCATTTTGCGGCGTCATGTTTCTACAGTAGCCCTAAATGGACAAACTTCTCTACAGAGCGCTAGTTATTCTCTGCTCTCTCCGACGACAACATTTTTGTACTGTGTCGGCCACAGTAGCTTCTCTATGTGCTTTGAAAGGGATGGGTGAGCGGTGGGCGATTGCAAACCTCACCGCTAGATGCTACTAAAATTTACACACTGCACCTTTAAATCATTCACTGTACTCTGCTTTATTTAGGAACTCAACAACTGACTGTATTTATGAGAGTCATTTGAATCATTCATTCAACCAATTCATGCAAAAACATGATTCATTCAGGAACAAAACACTCAGCACCAGTACTAAAGTGCACATCTTTCAGTCACTCATCGTCTGGTCTTGAACTTGGAAACAGACTCCTTACCTGCTCTATTTACCTCTGTGGATCAGCTAGTAAGCCTTGTTTATCTCCTGTGTCGATTCCCCCTTGTTTCCTGTCTCTCCGATGATCTCCTGCATCTTCGTGCCAGAAACCTGTGGATTAAAGATTACCTGTATACTCATTGTGTTCATCAAGAGGTGTGCACATCATCCAGTTCCTCTACCATCATCACTGTTCACTACCTGCAATGAAAGGTTACGCAAGTTATCCACCAGTATTCACTCAGTAACTGTTTGTGTGGCATTTACTCCCCCGAACTGTGCCATTCATCCATCTGTTCAATAAACGACTGTTTGAATTGTTTATATCTTTCTTTGAGTCTGGTTTATCCTGACAGAAGGCCAGACTTACAATTTAATGCCTATGGATCTAACAACCACAGACCCGTTTTAAGAGCTGGTGGATAATCTTTGCAGAGTCCTCACAACACTGGCACCTGCCTCTGCATCGAGCACACCCATCACTTCCCTGAACTCTAGAACCTGGAGATGAACCCAGGCAAGTGGGCAATATGCAAATAATAATTGGTAAACTGCTCAGCCGAAAAGCCATCCGTAAATGTGTGGGTCCTGTCAAGCTGCAAGTTGGGTGCCTCCACATAGAAACCATCAAACTCTTGGTTCTGGGGAAATCTACCTTCGGCATTATGTTAGGGTGCCCAGAGCTCGAAAAGCATGATCCCATCCTTTCCTGGAAGAACGGAGGCATCTTGAAGTGTTGCTTCCCTGACTGTTTCCCAGCTGTCACAGTCTGTGTCTCCAGCGATCCAAGGACACCTCTATCGAAAGTCTGGTAGAAAGGTCTGTTGAGATTCCACCCTGCTACTCCCACTTCAAAGACATCTTCTGCCTCTCAACTACCACCGAGCCTACCACCGAGCCTCTCAACTACCACCCCACAGACCATAGGACTGTGCCATTGACATTTTTTTCTGGGTGAGCCAGTCCCCCGTGGGAAAATATATCCACTTTCACTCCGTGAACAAAAGGCCTGAAGGAGTACGTTGAAGAGGCTCTATAATAAGGCTACATCCACACTTCAACTTCCCCTGCTGCTTACAGTTTTTTCTTTGTGGCTAAGAAGAACAGAGGCCTTGCATAGACCACCGGGCACTCAACAAAATCACAGTGAAATATCGCTCTTCTTGTCCCAGTGATGCCACAGTATTCACCAAGCTGGACCTCTGAAGCGCCTATAACCCTTATCCAGATACATGAGGGGGGCCAGTGGAAGACCGCATTTGTGACACCTACAGGCCACTATGAGTACTACATCATCCCGTATGGGCTGGTCAATTCCAGGGATTCATGAATGAGGTGTTCTGGGAATACCTATCTACATCGATAACATCTTGGTGTACTCTCGGAACCTGGCCGAACATCACCATCACGTTTGGAAGGTCCTCAAGAAACTCTGTGAGTACCAGCTATTCCTGAAAGCAGAAATATTTACCTTTCATCAGTCATCAGTCCAGTTCTTGGACTGAAAGGCAAGCCCAAGTCTCTGTCCTGGAGTCCCGAAGCCACCCAGTCTTTCCAATTTCTCCAACAAACCTTTATCACGGCTTCCCTCCTCACTCATCCAGACCCCAAGAAACCATTTGTAGTGAAAGTTGACCACCAGAGTGGAAGGGGAAGCCTTCCCATCTACATCCATGTGCCTTTTTCTCCAAGAAACTTACCCCAGCGGAGCAGGATTATGATATCAGAAACCGTGAGTTGTTGATCATAAAAGTAGCACTTGAAGAGTGGAGACACTAGTTGGAGGGAGCTTCTCATGCTTTCACAATCCTCATTGACCATCGCAACCTCAAAGGTTCATTGAAGTCTGTCAGGAGTGTGCCATGTCAAAGACCCCTCCCCATTTACCATCAGGCAAATTTCTCCCACTTCCTGTCCCCAGTCGATTCTGGTCACAACTAGTAGTGGACTTCATAACTGATCTCTCCACCCCTGCCACCCCCCCCACCATCTTGACGATCATTCATACACTAATCCAATTCTTTCAGAAACACTGCTTTGTTCAGGTACAAGGCCTATGATGTATTTACCTATGACCTATCAGTCATTTGAATCATTCACTCAACAGATTCATTAAAAACACTTTCATTTAGGAACAAACCAAGTGACTTCTTATTAGTGAGTCATTTGAATCATTTACTCAACCTGTTCATTTAAAAACGTATTCATTCATTCAGATACAAAACACATGACTGTATTTATGAGTGAGTCAATCGATTTACTCAATCGATTTACTCACAAAACACTGATTCATTCAGATACAAAACATGTGACTGTATCATTTAATATTTATATACAATATATACAATACTGATGTTTTGGCTTCAGACCCAAATGTTTTAAAATTATTATCAGCACACTGCATGTCATGCTGCATGTCCAACCAGATTAGAAAATTGCAAGTAACTGTTGTATAATTTGTATTGACAGTGTATTGCTGTAATTTAAATCACATGCAGCACTTTCAGCGACCCTCTCCTAGAAGAGACATGGCCCATGAGAGCAGAGATGAGCTTTGATTGAGCTCCGTCCCTCAGTCCGGTGTAAAAGGCCTCAGTTCTGTTTACTGTTCTGGCCTGCTGAGCACACGAGTGAGGGCCCTCACCTCAGCTTCAAGCTCTGAGGGGAAAAAAGTGACATTTGAGGGGCACTTTACAAAACTCGCTCTGCGAAAGATCTTCTGTATCACCTAAAGAGCCTTTGTCAGTCATTGGAAAGCTGTCACCTGGCAGGGAGATACAGCCAGGCGACCGGATGACAGGTTGGAATTAATGAGAAGAGTATGACAGCAGCCGAAGAAGAGATGGGGGGGAGAGAGAGAGAGTGAGAGATGTAGAAAGGGGTAGAATGGAAAAGAATGGCATGGTCTTTGTTTCTTATAAAGAAATGTGCTGAAGGGGTTGTGGATTTGCTTCAGCACAGAAATGAGGCAGAGAGAGTGATTGCAATGGATAATGATAATGTATGAAAATGTTTCTTGTACAATATTAGTGTGTTGTAACTGGAAACAGCTATACTAATGTCAGTCAAAGTTTCCAAATTCCTACATTTTCGGGATTTTAAATTCTCTAGTTAAAGGGATAGTTCATCCAAAAATGAAAACTTTTTTTAGCACAAACATTTATGAAGAATATACTGTCCACTTTTTCTATATAGTGAAAGATCATATAAAGTGACCAACATGAACTGTGAGCCATACTTCAAATCTTCTGAAGTGCAATGAAAAGAAATGAAAATGAATAGAGGTTGACCGATATATCGGACCGATATTTGTCATTTTTGAATGTATCGGCATCGGCCAATATCCGTGTTTAGTAGCGGCGATATAAAGTCAGGCACGTCCGCGGGCAGCCCTATGTTATTGGTGTGGTGGAACGTGCTGCTGCCGCATGTGAAGGACCCCAAGCCAAAACTTTTGGAAGATTCAACAACAGTCCTGGAGGCTTTAATGTCTGATATTTCAAAGTCCTATGGCTATATATTTACTATATATTACTAGTAAACTATGAAGTGTTGCATCACTTAGTTAAAGAAAAAACGAATAGCATAGAACCGTCGGGAACTGGCATAAAGCTACAGCAGTTTGAAAGTTTGCTTACTTTCAGTTAACTTTAAGGACTGTAGTTGAAAACTAGCAGCAGCTTGCTTGCTAACCTATTAGCTAACCAGTGTTATAAGTTTAATTTTTTCCTGTATCGGAGAATTTCACTCCGTGCATGGGGTGGAAAAGGAAGCAGCTCTCACAAACACTGCAGTGGGATTGAGGGCTACGTTACTCCGCCCCACTCAAAGATAGCACTGTGCTGGGGTACACAGAGCTAAGCACCCTCAAACACAAGCAAAAGCACCTTCAGCTGATACTGTAATAATACACTGGCGAAACAGATTGGACAGATTTGCACATTTGTGTTCGCGCTCTGGATAGCGCCGAATGCATCTATTTACAATGTGTTTTTGCAGCGATGAGTGATGACAAATATAGTCGTTGATCTCTTGAACGCGATCAGAATCTCTTCGCTCAAAACGTTTTTATTCAGTGCTGAGTTTAATGCAAGCTCGTGAAACTCAAGGCTATACAGCCTATAAAATCCATTGAATAAAACTATTGATTTTCATGCTTCTAAGAGGACCGATGACCAACTGCATGCTGCAAAGTTTCGGAAGTATTCACTCTGCACGAGACAGAAATATCCTCCTGAGACCCAGAATAGAGGTTTTGCCTCTGTAGAGGACATTATATTTGAGATAATTTCTCTGATAACATACACAGTTTTAAGTCTGGACATTCTTATGAAAATATTCCTTTTTATTACACGTTTATTACATTACACAGTGTATAGATGCATTGCATAGAATGGGAGTGGCCTTTATGGCCATGTTTATCATTGTAATATAGTTTGTATGTTCAGGGAAGAAGGAGGCGGGAACCGGCGAACATTTAAAGACTTTAATAAATAAACAAACTGAAAGTAAAGGTGGCAGTCCCTCATGGACGACTGCCACGCACATACATAACAAAACCTAAATAGAACACTACGTAAAATCCAGGCCTGGTCCTCTCTCGTCCTTCACTAGTATCGCTCATCCTTATATGCCTCCGAACTCCCTCCGAAATTCTGGTCCGGTTCCCGGACACACTGCCGCTCGGTCCTCGGCCAGCCAAGAGGTTCTTCCTCGTGGTGCCATGCGATGGTACTGGATGCTTGATGGATGGCTCAATCCTCCGCCCCCTGGTGGCCGGCATTAGCTCCTCCAGTTGAGGGCAGCCGGCAGCGAGTCCCGCGCTCCCTGCTCCTCCCCTAAATGGCGGACGGCAGCAGGCTCCGGCTCACAGTAAGCGTCGGCGACTCCTCCGCTCCCTCTCGGACGGCAGCCACCCCACCACGACCCAGGGGCACGGCAGCGAGCACTCTTGTTTCCCATGGCATATTTATGAGAGTTTGTGATAAAAGCGGTAATGTCCAATGAATCAATTGGATCTTTTCGAAGAATCAGCTGATTCATTATGTATATCATTCACAAATTGCTCTGATCGGATTCTCGAGTTTAGTTCAATGACTCAATGATCTAGTTACAGCAGTTAAAGACTTCATTTATTTTATTTATTTCATTTTTTAATTGCACAAAAGTGTCATGGCTTCAGATGATAGATAGATATAAGTGCAAGATAGATATATATTTGAAACTTGAAAGCTCCAGTCCCCAGTAATTGTAACTACATAGAAAAAGAACAACCAGTAAGTTGCTCAAAATTCCTTCTATTGTGTTCCACAGAGGAAAATACTAATAATGATAATAATAAATAAAACAACATGCAGATTTTTGTATGTAATAATCCTTTAAGAATCCAGTCTTCCTGAGTTCTGAGGTGGTAATAATCTAAATTCTGCTTTAGCTGCACTGTCGTTCTTAAGGGCGCCATTCACAAAGCACATCTTGTCAGTCTAAAAAGCAACGGAAGCTCTTTTCAAAGCCTGACACTCTTTAAATCTAATCAATCTCAAATCGTGTTTCAGCATCCACATAAATGCCTCAAACAGGTTCTCTGTTTAAAAAGCAATCAGTGCATCAAGCATGAACAGTGCGTCCTGTGTTTCTGCGTGTGTGAGAGTGCATTCGCCAGTGTGTTTGTATTGTTGTAACAATTTGTGTAATGCGAACGGGAACACACCTCTCCAAAACAGTAAATGAGTTCTGTCAATGTTTGCGCATCTCAATTAATCAGGGGGAACAATGGCCAGTGGGGCTGGGGGCTGTCAGGGATGGTTTGTTGGCGACACATCAAAAAGAGACACTGCAAGCTGAAAGACGTCTCCACTTCCCCTGGCTCTCAGATTCCTTATTTTAGAGTCTTTATTTGAACATGTGTCTAAAATTAAGTGTTAAAATTAAAGTGAATTAAAATTTACCCTATTCACTATTCTAATACACAATTTTTATTAGGGATGCACCAATCCAATACTCAGTATCGGTATCGGCTCCGATTACCGTCATTATTTGCCGGATCGGGTATCGGTCGGACAGGACCGATCCAAATCCGATGCGGTGCGTATAATATTCTGTTATTGTTAAGCCCCAGTGCCCCACAAAAGGCACAAAAACATTATAAAGCATCATCAGTCGTGTTACTTTCTACCGGTGTCTGTTAGATCACAACACTGGACTAGAGATTATATTGTTCTTCTCACGCACGGTAACTGAAGTTTTAAACTGGTAAAAGAAAAGGCTCAATAAAATATCGCACAGACAGATAAACCATGCATCGATATCTTCCCTTTGTGTTTTGAACTTTTCAATACGGACGGAGCGCGGCACGCTGTGACTCCATGTTGCTTCAAGCGCATCATCCTGCGCACGGGATGTGCATAAGCGATTTGTGCCGCTCTGTATTGGAGCCTTTTGTATTATAATACTTTTGCACAATTAAATGTTCTGCCCTATCTATAATATGTTGCTGCCTCATTAAAAAAGGCTTTTTTTTTTGTGCTTTTTTTTCACTAAATGTTTAGATTTTATACAATTATTGTGCACTCATGATTTTTCCAGAGTAACTTTTGCTGCTGAATTATCCACTATTCTAGTTTATTTTCATTTTTAGAGCTCCTTGGTTCAGCTTAATGCAAAGATGCAAAGATTTTTTGTTTGTTTGTTTGCTTGTTTTTTGTTATAATTTAAATCCTAAATTTGAATAAATCCCTGTGATATGCATACTTTACATGGGTGACAGATACATTTGGGTGTATCTGGGTGTGTATCAAATTTACTATACATTTGGGTGTGTATCAAATATTGCTATGATTGAAGACAAAACTGCAGCTCACACAAGCACTGAACATACGAACACATCAGAAAGTGTCACTTTTAGAACCCCACCACTCAATGACAAATAAAATTGTCAGGTATGTAACAAGCTATCAAGACTAAACACTTTTTGTTTTTATCACATCTTGAGATTTGTCAAATTGGGTCTCGTTACACTAATTAAAATACCTAGGGGATGGAGACTTAACCATGTCAGCAAGACAGAGAGAAGGAGAAAAAAGAGGGAGAAGAGGAGATAAAGATAAATGGCGCATCAGAAACCAATTATCACAGGAAGCAGATTAAAACGCTTTCGCATTTTCACACACAAAAGAGAATGCGAGTCACTTTTTACTGATTACACCTTCCGTCTCTCTTTTCTCATTCGTTAACATGTTTGTTAAATCCCCTCTTGTGTTCATTAGCTTCTTCGTTTAGATACGGCCGACATTTGTTCTCTCAGCACTGTTTGTCCAACAAGATCTGCCTCCTACCAGTTTAAAGGCAGAGAGATCCTGTTAGCAGTTATTCAGTTCGGCTCTGGGGCTCAGCAGAGATCACACATTGGGGTGACACCAGTGAAACTGATAAAGCTATCTGTCAGTGGAACCTGAGGAACCAAATTTAGCAAGTACTTACAACCTGTTAAAATATTTTCATGAATAACAATTATATGCCAAAATATCACTTCTGTTGCATGTTTTCTCCTTCTCTCTCTCTCTCTCTGTCTTCAATTTACTTTATCTTCATCTTCTACTGCAGTTATTCATCACTACAGTACTCTGTCGTGGGGAGAGAGGGTAGAAAGTGATAGTGAGAAAGGGAATGATGAGCAGAATTCGGACCTGCATAGCCCACATAAGAACCACAGCTCAATGGTAGTGCACTAACCGCTGGGCAACAGCTACAACACATCAGAAGTTTTTTCTTCATTCGAAAATGTGCATTGTGTAAAGGATAATGTACAGTTAGCAGCTCATATTCGTAAAATAAACCAGATAGAGATTGTACACCTGCTTCATAAATGGCAACTTGCCAAAACACAACAAATGAATGAATTGATTTGAGTTGAAATTATTGAATTACGTGACAATAAAGAGAGAACAGACTAAAATGCAAATTGGTTACTTTACCGCAGAAGGGTCTGATTGACCAATCCGAATAAAGAATTCCAGAGTGCCTTTGCTCACATTATTCCTCTCATTATTATTTTGACTATACCACAATTATTACAGTAATTGCTATGATAATCATTACCAAATAATTGTTTATTTAAAGTAACAGTAACAAACTTTATGCAAACTGAAGGGAACCTGCACCTGCAGATAATGTAGTCTCTTTCAAGATGCTTAGCTAGGAGAAGCATCCTAGATTAATGGAGACTCTTTCTGGGGTACTTACCTGAGTGGCCTGCCTTTGAAGTCCTCAGCTGGTGCCAACGTGGGGCTCTCTTTTAGCTTGTGACAGATTGACTCTATTTTCAGCTGCGATGAACTGTTACAGCGAGAGAGATCGAGAGAGAAGTTACATTTTGATGTACAATCCAGGGCTCCAGACTGTGACACGTGCTACAAAAAAATGTGTGGAAATAATGTTAAGTCTAGTTAGTTGAGACAACTTTGTGCATGGCCATATAAACATCAGATATTATCTCGTTAGAGTGCAAGCCATGTGCCATGATGTCTGATTCACAGACAAATGAGTCAGTCCCAAAATTCTCTAAACCCGCTTGTAAGTTAGTGGTTCACTCAGTGGATTCTCCTGCTAAACATGGGCAAGATTATTAAAAAAAAGCTAATTGTATGTATGACGGTGTATTTCTTCAGTATGGCCCTGTATGACGTCATAAAGGGTGAAATTGCTTGTGTGCGCACATCAGCGAGAGCAAGAGCACGCCACATCAATGAGCTTCGCTCGGGGCTGAAGTCGTCGGCAGCGCTGTCATTTTGTTTTTACACCACGACATCAACAATGCCACTAAAGAAGTGTGTTTTTGGTTGAGAAGGAAAGATAACCTTGTTCATAACCCAGTGTTAAGGAAACAGTGGATGCAGTTTGTTTTCCCGGAGCAGCAAGTGTATTTGTTTGTTCCCGGTCATGAGTCGAAACCACAGGCGGTGAGTGAAACTGCATCAAATGTCTGTTTTGTTGGCAATCGGCGCGCAAGTGCATATAACATAACACGAACGTATAGTGAATCAAAAGTTATCCAAAGATAATGCCATGATGTATTTTGTGTGTGTGTGTGCGTGCGCTCATGTCTCTAGCTCTGCCCACTGGACACCTGCACGAGTTGGCTGTTTTTGAAAAGAATCGATACAGCGTATCTGTGTTTTATAAATATGATAAAACTAAAGACTCTTCTGAGATATGAAGGATGCAATACTAGTCTATAGGTACTCAGGATTAACATGAGACTGGCAGAAACTGTGTGTATTATGTACACTTTAATTCACAGCCGATTCCCTCACTAAACCACAAATCAGTTTTCAGTTATGTTAGTTTCTAAATGAAATCTGAACTGTTTCTGCATATTGTGAGTATTTATGGTTTGTGACTGGTTGGAAATAAGACAGTGTGTAATTAAAGATACAGGAATTTAGTTGACATGAATGAATAATGATATTAATATTATGATTATTATGTCCATTTGTAGGGTTGAATTGACTGTAACAGAAACCTTTTGTGGATAACATTGGAACCATAATCTCCACAACATTTTACTGTTTTTTTTTTTTTTTTTAATAGGCAGAAATATTATTACAAAAAGAGTGACAGCATCAACTTGGAACAAAAATAGCTTATACATAATACATGTAGAAAAATCCTAGTTTAGAATATGTTTTTGTCACTTTTATTAGATTAAATCTATTAAAAGTGACAGTAAAAACAAGTGTCATTTTAAAAAGATTTATATTTCAAATAAATACAGTTCTTTGGAATTTACAAAGGATACGGAAAAAAGTATCACTGTTACCACTGAAATATTGAAAGCAGCAGTTTTCAACATTGATAATAATAAGAAATGTTTCTTAAAGGTGCTGTATGTAAGTTTTTGATTACGAAAGCATAAAAATACCACAATATGTTTACAGATATACTCGTTTCTCTGAAAAACAATGCTTACCAGTTATTCTGCTTTGAAATGTGTGTTCCATGTCGGAATGTCTATTTTCGTTTTGGTCTGTGTGATAACGCACATTGCCAATTTACCCAATAGTATTTTGACAGCACAGGTTGCCAGTTGGCGGGAAAAAAGCGTGTTGCTGCCATGGTGCGAATAAATTGGGTCAGAGATTGCAGCTTTTACCCGACCTAAAAAGCCATCTAAACAATCTCTATGAACGGAAGCACATTAAAACGTGGATAAATCAACTCACTCGCATTGTCAATTGCACTCGTTCCTGTTGTGTGTCCTCAAACTGGCAACCTGTGTGAGTGTTGAGTCTGAGGGGGAGGGGGCCTTTTAATTTGGACTGCAGTACCCATTTCAACCACTAGCTGTCATTCTTACATACAACACCTTTAAGCAGCAAATCAGCATATTAGAATGATTACTGAAGGATCATGTGACACTGAAGACTGGAGTAATGATGATGAACATTATGCTTTGCCATCACAGGAATAAATTGCATATTATTATAATTACTGACCCCAAACTTTTGAATGGTAGTGTAACTCAAATCATGTAGTTTATATACTAAATTGTTAAAAGCTAAAGTAAGAAGCTATGCACCCAATGAACTGAAATGCTTCTAAACTTTGTTTATCGAGTGATTTTTAAACTTAAATGTTTAATTTTAAGAGTCAATAATTCCCTTGTTAAAGGGGAAAAAAGAGAGAATTTACTTTTGTTCAGCACAGAAGCATAAAAGGCTGGAATATCAGAGCTAGAGATACCCACCAACTGTTAGCAGTTGGCTCAAAAAGATGGAGAAAAAGTGTATGAAAAACGCAGGAAGGACAGGAGACATGGTGGGGAGGGGGAATCCTCACCCTCTTGTCCCCGTGGCCTGTCTCTAGCCTGTGGATGACCTCTCATTACACCCTCTCTTGCGTCCACTTACTATCTCTCGCCACACGTTGCCATGGAGAACAGGATCTAACTCATACCACACTTACCTCTCTTTCTCTCTCTCTCTTATGCACTCTCTTTTCTCTTTTTTGCACTATAGAGGGGGGCCATAAAAGCGACCGCACCCTGGACTCCCGGTCTTCTATTGGTAAAAAAAAAAAAAAAATCGCACTGATCTCAGACTATCGTGTGGTGCACAGCCTTTGATCGCCCCGCTGTTTCTCTCTCGTTTAGGCTCCGTGTGGACAAATGATTAGATACAGCTGCTCAGCTGAACTACATGGGGGAGCATGAACGGTAAATGTGTTTGTTTAAGGCCGCGTTTAGCATATTGTGTGCAGGGAGACGAGATGATAGAAAGAGGGAGGATCTGAAACATTATTACAGAACTATTTGAAACTGGGCAGGGACTGAGGAAGCCAATGGATTTGGCTATTCGTCATTTAGCAGATGCTTGTTGTGCAGAATGATTTACAGTAGCTACATGTACGGGAACACGCCTCCGATAGCCATCTACTGCCAGAAGACTGCCTTATAAAAAGCAGGTCTAATCGTTTGAAATCATGAAACTTTTAGAATTTCACAATTTTTTCTAAAGGTTCAACAAAACAGTGGCTAAAGTTTTCAGATGCAGCCATTGTTTATGATTCTTTTAATGAGATTACAAGCTTTGAGAGCCTTTTAATGATTTTAATGCAGTGGTCAGAAGTTATAATATATAAAAATCATAGCAATCAGTTCACACATATGATATTTTCAAATCATTTACATTTACGCATTTGGCAGACGCTTTTATCCAAAGCGACTTACATTGCATTGAAGGTACACATTTTTAAAATTTTTGTCAGTTCTTGCTTTCCCTGGGAATCGAACCCATGACCTTGGCATTGCTAGCGCCATGCTCTTATTGTTTGAGCTATAGGAAATCAAATACATTTTTGGCATACAAGGAAAACAAAATAGCCTCTGTGCAATTCGACATTTGGGATCATCAGGTATCATTGTCCTATGATTTTAGGTGTAAGTATTGATTAGGTTTAGCCTGTGATTGTTTGAAAATGTGTGCTCCAGGACTAGTGTTGGCAGTAACTACCTGTAGTTTAAAATGACCACTCTACTAACTACTAGACTGTTTTTTTTAGTAGTGTGACATTAGTTTGGCTGTTTCCAGTGAAGCTTTTCTAGTAACAAGCTACTTGTCCCAACAAGAAATGGTGTTGTGTGACAAAATTCATCATGGCTGTTTTTTGTTACATTGTATTACAGGTGCAGATGTACTTTTTTATTGAAGAATGTTGGAAACCGAACAACAGTGGAGCGTATTGACATCCATTGTATGGAAAAAACAGACAAAATATAATCTTTTATGTTCCACAAAACAACAAAAGTCATACAGTTGATATAAAATGACACGGGGCGAGTGAATAACGACAGGATCTTCATTTTTGGGTGGATCATCCCTTTAAGATTATTTTATTTTATTTTTATTATCATTTTAAGAATTCTTGATTTTGTTTTGGGGTGTACTAGAATATGCTTTCATGCTTGATTGTTTTACATTATATTTTACATTATTATAGCACCTCTCTCACCAGTCTGGCTTGTGACGTTCAGTTCCTGTTTTGATGAAGCCCCTCGTTCCGAAATATGAAACGTGCTGTGATTGGTTAGCTGGCCCATTGTGTTGTGATTGGCACCGTTTAGCACGTCTTTGGGAAATGTCACGCCCCTTACTAGGGCTGCACAATATATAGTTTTAGCATCGATATCGCAATGTGCGCATCCGTGATAGTCACATTGCAGGATGTGCAATGCCAAGTATAGGGATCGTAGTTGATCCGTGATCCGTACGGGCAGCTGCACCCCGGTTCAGAACGCATGAACAGAGTGAAACTTTAAAGGAACACTCCACTTTTTTTGAAAATAGGCTCATTTTTCAACTCCCCTAGAGTTAAACAGTTGAGTTGTACCGTTTTCGAATCCATTCAGCCGATCTCTGGATCTGGCGGTAGCACTTTTAGCGTAGCTTAGCATAATTCATTGATTCTGATTACACCATTAGCTTCTCGCTCAAAAATGACCAAAGACTTTCAATACTTAAAACTTGACTCTTCTGTGGATGGAAAATTAAAAGTTGTGATTTTCTAGGTCAATATGGCTAGGAACTATATCTCTCATTCCTGCGTAATAATCATGGAACTTTGCGGTCGTACCATGGGTGCAACGGCGCAATGATATTACGCAGCACCTGAAGATCAACATAACCAACGTGACAACCTGCTTGCACAGAGAGCGTGCCTTGTAACCATGGAGACATTTGTGAGAGACGATTCAAAAGATATTTACTTTGGTGCAGATCCTGAACCGTATCAATTTGAACCGGAATACATTGAAGATGAGCTTTTGGAACGTGAAAGGCAAGAAAGTGTGGCTGAACAGATTGGGGCAGAAGGGAGGAGGAGAGCAGATTCAAACCTTTACAAAGCACAGAGCCATGGCTAATCGCACAGGTAAATCCACTACCTAATTTGCCGGCTGCAACTCTGCAACTACGCAAATCATTCACTATTCCCTACGTTATCTGGAGATCATCTGAATGGATTTGAAAATGGTAATATTCAACTGTTTAACTCTAGGGGAGTTGGAAAATGAGCCTATTTTCAAAAAAGTGTTCCTTTAATGTTTGCTTGTGTTTTTAAGTTGAGTCAGGCATCAAGCGCAAGAGGTGACCAATGGTGACCAAACAACAAAAGAGAAAGAGAAAATGACTTTTGTAGCTTTAACAATGATAAAATGTATTAATGAATTATATTAGTTATATTTCATTTATATAGGCTAATGAAGCTATTTTACATTTGATTATTGAATATCTGTACCTGAATACTGTTAGATTTACCTGAAAAACACTGCTTATTTCAATATTATCTTTCTTCTATTGTATTTATCTATGCTTGTAATTTGTTTATTATTATCTATGCAGATTCACTCCCCTACAACATTATTACCCCTATTATTCTAGAATGATTCATTCTTTTCAAATAGAGCTATTCAAATCATCTGGTGAAATTGTATGTATACACTCACCTAAAGGATTATTAGGAACACCATACTAATACTGTGTTTGACCCCCTTTCGCCTTCAGAACTGCCTTCATTCTATGTGGCATTGATTCAACAAGGTGCTGAAAGCATTCTTTAGAAATGTTGGCCCATATTGATAGGATAGCATCTTGCAGTTGATGGAGATTTGTGGGATGCACATCCAGGGCACGAAGCTCCCGTTCCACCACATCCCAAAGATGCTCTACTGGGTTGAGATCTGGTGACTGTGGGGGCCATTTTAGTACAGTGAACTCATTGTCATGTTCAAGAAACCAATCTGAAATGATTCGAGCTTTGTGACATGGTGCATTATCCTGCTGGAAGTAGCCATCAGAGAATGGGTACATGGTGGTCATAAAGGGATGGACATGGTCAGAAACAATGCTCAGGTAGGCCGCGGCATTTAAACGATGCCCAATTGGCACTAAGGGGCCTAAAGTGTGCCAAGAAAACATCCCCCACACCATTACACCACCACCACCAGCCTGGATGTTTTTCCCTTTTCACACCATTCTTTGTAAACCCTAGAAATGGTTGTGCGTGAAAATCCCAGTAACTGAGCAGATTGTGAAATACTCACACCTGGCCCGTCTGGCACCAACAACTTTAGGTGAGTGTATATATACACTCACCTGAAGGATTATTAGGAACACCTGTTCAATTTCTCATTAATGAAATCTAATCAACCAATCACATGGCAGTTGCTTCAATGCATTTAGGGGTGTGGTCCTGGTCAAGACAAGTGGGAACTGCTCCATTTCAGGAGAAGCATTTGTGCTGCATTGTACTCTCTTAGTTTCTGGAAGCTGTTCTCTGTAGAATGTGCAGCACACACAATAATGTTGGAGTTAAAATCTTCAGGAACTGTGTTTAAAATACATTTTAACCACTCTAAGTTTGTCAGCCTTAGGAACATCAAACAAATGAGTTTTGGAAATGGAGTGGAAAAAACATTGTATCTGACATGGTGACAACACTGTCTTCTCTTATGCAACCAGGCCTCACACATTTTTTTGCAAATTCAGTGGGCGGAGATTATTTAAATGAATAACATTGTGACTTCACAAGATCTGGAAAAAAACACGTTCTAGTCCAAACGAGTGATTCATTGTAGTTTTTGTAAAGTGGATTCTGTTCAATAAAATTTCTCCGTTTGGAGTGGACTTTGAGCTTTGTAACATTGCAACTTTTTTTATGCTCAAACAGCAGCATTACACACTAACTAAAGTTGAAAGAGCCCTTTACATTTTTATGCTCACCAAGGCTGCATTAATTAGATCATAATACAGCGAAAACAGTATTCCTGTGATGGTAAAGCTGAATTTCCAGCATCATTACTCCAGTCTTCAGTGTCACATGATCCTTCAGAAATCATTATATTACGCTGATTTGGTGCTCAAGAAACATTTATTATTATTATCAGTGTTAAAAAAGGTTGTGCTTCTTATATTATTGTGAAACTGTGGTGCATTATTTATTTTTTCAGGATACTTTGATGAATAGAAGGTAAAAAACAGCATTTATTTTAAATAGAAATGGAATGCATCCTTACTTAATAGAAGTAATAATTTTTTTCACAAAAAGAAAACAAAAATCTTAGTTAGAAATTTCCAATAGCATGTGAAGGCGCCATTAGCCTTAGCTCACCCGACAATGTCTAACTTCTCTGATATACGTAATTAAATAAAGCTCTATGCATGCACACACAGAGAAGACTAAAGAAAGGTCTGATAAAAGGTTGTGCTACAAAGAGTGCAGGTAAAAAGCTAAAATATATGGTCAGTAGTTCACTCTAAGCAGAAATTAATTATGTAACCTATTGCAGAGTGCTTCAAAAGTTCACTGTGCATGAAAAAATTACTATGTGCTACCTTCACCTTTATGGGATCGTAAAAATTATACTGTTGTACTTAAAATTTTTAATAAAGTGACAGAACATTTATTAAGACTGGCATATGTTGATAATCTAAGGAACAGGCATCAAGTCTTAAAACACAGTCTGAGGCTGGTCTAGTGTCGCTTCTCAAAGGTTAATAATATTTTTATAATGCACCTTTAATGGTTTCTCTCCTCATCTGGGACTTCTTCAAGATGCAGAGTAGGGTGCAGAAATGAAAAGCACAATCGTTAAATGATCTTCCAAATGAGGAAAGTGTAAAATATGACCCAGATATAATATGGGAGGGCTCAAAGTAATGTCTGCAGACGATGTGTGATATACAACTTGGTATGTGTATGTGTGAAATTATGATGTCCAGCAAAGGAATGGAAGGTCTATATTGTGATCAGATGAGGTTTGGTGTAGATCAGAGCTCGACCCGTTTCCTGAGGGATTTGAGTGTCCTGGTGTCATCTGAGGAATGAGTACACACTACACTTGTTGTTGGGTGACTCAATAAGATGCAAGATTGGGAAATTCTGTGTATGCCATATGAGATCACAGCATCAGAGACTGTTTACATGTTGTTTAATCTATGTCCGTACAGTGTACAAACTGGTTGAAAATGTGCTCTTTGGCAATCTCGGTTCTGCAACTCTAAATCTAGGTTTTCAAAAACAATCTAGGTTTTGCAAACTCTGATTCGTTTTAAGTCCAAAATCAAAAATTCTGTCATCATTTACACGTCATTCCAAACTAACTTTCTTGCATGGAAAACAAAATTAGATATGTTGAACAACATTCATATCAGATGCTGTCAGTGTCCATAAAAGTGGCCCATACGACTCACATTATATATTCTTCTGAAGCCAAATTGTTGTAATTCTGTGAACATTTTTCCATCTGCTGTAGCTTTCAAATCTCATTCGCACTTAAAAACTGTGCAGACTTGGGGCCAGATTTACTAACAGCTTGCTCCAGCGCAAACCTAGCCTGGTCCTACCAAACTCTTGTACATTTCATTTGTACAGAGAGTCTGACCACTCTCCATTGAGAAGCGATAACTTCCTTGAAGGCGTGTACTCTGTTGAAGTTTAAAACTATTAAATCTGCCCAGAGCCACTCTGGATCTGCCATAACGTATGACGTATGTCATCTCAATCTAGCGCACAACATCGACACGTCATCGTTCTCAGCCACTCCCTCTGTTCGCTGATTAGACCGGTTAAATTTTGACTGGAGAAAACCAGAGAATATACCGCAATCCCAGACGGAGTACTGAAGGTAGGTAGTGGGGTGAAAGTACGTAGGATGGCGGAGCCAGGTTAGCGCAAACCCTCTTTTGGCGGTAAAAATCTACTGTCAGGATTTACTAAAGATGCGCAGTGATAAATTAGCGCTGAAAAGGCGTGGACAGGATTACTTTTGTGGCTGACCTTATTGCAAAAGCATTTGTAGGAGTTTCCCTTTCAGGCGCAAAATTAATGGGAGGAGAGTATTTTAATGAATCACGCTAGTAACTACGCAACTAACTAACAAACATTTGCACTCGTCAATTTACTGGTGTTTACGCCATTATTTATCGCCCAAAAAAAGCATGTCTTAAACCAGGGTAGATAGTGCAGGTCATTATGGAAATGATCCGGCTACATCTGTGTTCAATAATTTGAGCATCGTCAGTAGATCACACGCAGAACTGTCCACTCCCATCAGCGTTTTTCTGGAATTGCGCTCTCATGCTAATTTGCCCTGTTTAGTAAATTTGGCCCTTGATGTGTGGAGACATGTCGCATCAGGTTTAATGCCAATGATGCAAAATACTGTATCTCATAAGAGTTTGAATATGTGTACACTACCGCTTAAAAGATTGCAGTCAGTATGATTTTTTTATTTAGCAAGGGGCCCATTAAATGAATCAAAAGTGACAGTAAAAACTGTTACTTTGGTTACAGTAATAATAAGAAATCTTTCTTGAGCACTATATCAACAGTAGAATGATTTCTGAAGGATCATGTGACACTGAAGTCTGGAGTAATGATGCCGAAAATTCAGCTTTGCCATCACAGGAATAAACTGTTTTAAAATATATAAAAATAAAAAACGGCTATTTGAAATTGTAATAATATTTGTGTGTGTGTGTGTGTGAAGTGTGCATCTTTGTGTAGCATCATTTCAGGTTGGCTGGTAAAATGTTTGCTGTATGGAGGAAAGATATTTTACCTCATAAAACTGAGATGCTACAGGTTAAAAGCATCAGAATGTGTCAAATAGTCAATGAATGTGAATGTGGAGACACTGTGATCACACTCCTCTAAAATATTTAATAACATGGCTCGGCTGTGGTTGGATTGTTATTTGTGCATGAGCAGAGATGTGTTTAGCACCAAGCAGTTTAGATGCAGCGCAGCCCCTACAGCCAAATGAAGCCCAGCGCCCACAGACATGCCTGACTCTCCCATCAGGCCTTGCTGCCTGCGTCTGACAACACTCCAGCCTGTTAAGGTCAAGACCAACAGAGTGTCAGCGAGGATGATGATGATGTATTTTTTGACTCCCTCGTTTTTTCCTCCTGTCTACTCGACTTTATACTTTCTCCTTGTGCCAGTGTCAGCGGTCCATCTGCCCACTGCCGACTCAAACCGGTGCGGTGATCCATCTGAACCCTGTTCCCAGCGACCCCCACTCCCACTCCTCCGCCGGCCTGCTATCATCGCCCCCCTTTAAAGCAGCGATTGTGTGAACATGAGAACACACAAATACACACATATGCCACCAAACTCATGTCAGGTAAACCACAACAATTACAATCTCACAGTCATAATGAAATGGTGACAAAATTATACCCTCTAATCCCCCCGAGAGTCACAAGATTTTAATATCTGACATTTCTGCACATTGACACATGTGCAGCAGCATCTGCTGCCATGGCTGTGAAATCCGCTCTTCTACGGTGTCTGTCTGTGAGTGTGTGTGCGCGCGCGCTCTTGTTTCTGTAAATATATATATATATTTTGTGCAATTCTAGATTTGTGCATGTGCTTCAATATACGGATGTATAACCTATTGAGCTGCTTAAGATACCACAGTTTGGACAAATTCAAAATGTGTCTTTCAAAGAGAAGACAATCCCAGAATGCATTGCTTTAAAAAATACAGTCATGGCCAGAGGAGATTCTAAATTTCTCAGTGTTTCTTTAGCATTATATATATATATATATATATACACAACAGTGATGTACTAAAAACTGAAAAGTTTTTAGTACATCATTGTCAAGTTTTTCCTTGACATTTTTCACATACAGCTGACAACCTTGTCAAAATGATCCCTGTTCACATGGGCCATGAAAATTACTAAAAATGTTGTATTATGCATGCCAGGCCAGTAGTTGGCGATGTCACTGTAAATAAACACTATACGCCTAATTCGTAGTTTTTGTAGTTTACACAGATATGATACTATATTGTTAGTATTGTTTTCAAAAACTTGCACTTTGAATCTTGTTTTCAAAAGTTTGCGTTTTCAGGCCCTCAAAAATGGGTTGTCTCGTAACACATAAAAAGTTTTCTGTTTTTAGTTGAAAAAACTAGAGTCGTGTAAACAGCCCCTAGTTCACAAAGTGATTTGCATTTAAAGGGATAAAGGAAAGGGATAGGGACCAAGCTGATCTCGGCAGTCGTTGACTACCATAGTATTTTCCCCCCACTATGGTAGTCAATGGCTGCCGAGATCTGGTTGGTTATAAACATTCTTCCAAATATCTTCCTTTGTGTTCAGCAGAAGAAAGAAGTTCATACAGGTTTGGAACAACTTGAGGGTGAGTAAATGATGACAATTTTCATTTTTGGGTGAACTATCCCTTTAAAGTGTTTAAACTTCCCTTGGGATCGAACCCATGACCTTGGTGTTGTTAGTGTTATGCTCTAATGTTTGTGCTAACAGAATGCTAATGCTAATGTAGAACTTCACTGAAAATGGTTATGGCGAGTGCTATTCCTGTGGCACTGTTTATGTATAGTGTTCCTAATTAGCCAGGATGCTGTCTTAGAAGGCAGCTGCCCATGTAGGCAGTAGCAGCACGACAGCTCACTAGCTCTAGGAACATGTGCACCTTATGTGTTTGTCTATTTGTGGCTATGTGTGTGTGAGCGCTACATATAACATATCAGTGTGTCTACACATAATTAGACCTCACCAACCGAACCAGCAGTCAGACTGCCAGTTGCTGGGATTGAATGAGCAAGACACTGGGCTGAACAGTAGAGTTCCATAAACACCTCTGGGTTTGAGTCTAAGTGTTTGAGACTGCTGCCTTAGGGTGACATGAGCGTGTGTGATTCTGAGTGGGAGCCCGGAGCTAAAGGCTGAGGGCGGCATGAAAGATACGCTGGCGTCTCCCTTCTGCCACAGGCTGCACACTTTCCCAGTTCTCCCCACAGAGCAGCCTCACTCTTCCCCTGCAAAGCTGTCAGTGCCACTTCAGCGATGCCGCTTGTCTTTGTTCCAGTCAGACGAGGATGATACAGATGAGAAGATAGATAAGATAGACTGCAGGCTGGAGAGGAAGTGTCGGCCGCTGTTTGGGAGTCTGTGGCTTGAAACGCCTCGCGCGTGGTTTCTGGTGGCGCGGAGGAAGTGCTAAATTGAATCTGTGCTCTGTGTAGTGTGAACTACTCAACGTATCTTAACGTCTTAACTCAACGCCCCCTTGCCAACTCGACACATCAAAGACGTCCTCACCTCTTCCATTATATAACTATTTTAGACTGATGTAAGAGGAAGGGCCCTGTATATACACATAAGTAGTGTAGTAGAGCAATGGTTAGCAATTATAACAAATGTAACAAGTATAATAATAGACCAAAGAGAAGGCTGCATAAATTGGATGCAATTAGATCTTGATCACACGCAAAGAAAATCAAGCAAAATCATGCAGGATAAAACTACTGGACACAAAGGATAAGGGCTCTTTTTGATATACAGTATTTATATGTTTCATATATATATAGCAAATTAACTGATAATGGTAGAAAATCCACCACTGCATCAGACGCTTTGCATTGCACTTGGTCATGTAAGGCTTGGATGCAGCTGCTCGGCCATGGAAACCCATTCCATGAAGCTCTCTATGCACGGTTCTTGAGCTAATCTGAAGGCCACACAAAGTTTGGAGGTCTGTAGCTATTGACTCTGCAGAAAGTTGGTGACTTCTGTGCACTGTGCACCTCAGCATGCGCTGACTCCGCTCTGTGATTTTACGTGGCCTACCACTTTGTGGCTGAGTCGCTGTTATTCCCAATTGCTTCCACTTTGTTATAATACCACTAACAGTTGACCGTGGAATATTTAGTAGTGAGGACATTTCACAAATGGACTTATTGCACAGGTGGCAACCTATCACGGTACCACGCTTGAATTCACTGAGCTCCTGAGAGCGGCCCATTCTTTCACAAATGTTTGTAGAGGCAATCTGCATGCCTAGGTGCTTGATTTTATACATCTGTGATCATGGAAGTGATTGGAACACCTGAATTTAGTGATTTGGAGGGGTGTCCCAATACTTTTGGAAATATAGTGTATATTTATTCAATATATTTATTTCAATATATGTTTTTATACGCAATCATTTTCAGTCATTTGTATAAATGTACCCCTAGACACATAGACACTTTAAGTGAACAGGGTGAGCCTGGACCACCACTGTTTCCTCCGCATAAAGGCACAAGAAAGTCTTTTTATTTAATCTTACCTGAGCTTCTTAGGTTAAACAAAGTGTTTACTTTAATTCCATGAGTCGGTTTAAATGCTCTAAACATGTTACTGCTACATGATAGTTTCTGTATTTTAGTGAACAGAAAATCTTTTGTCTTGTGAGGAGGCATTAATTTATCTTTGCAGTGGGCCTTGACTGCGGTAATTGTTGTGTGAGGGCAGGCGGTGTGCCGAGTCAATCGCTCTCACTCTCTCTCTCTCTCTCTTACTCACTCTCTCTCTTTCAGGCACGTAGATTCACTCTTTCCGACACGCGTGTGCATGCAAGAATGAGTCAAAATGACTTATCCAGCGGGGGATGTATTAACACTTCATATCCATAAACTCAAACCTGCAGCATGTCATGTCGAGCACATCAGTCAGAATGAAGCACCAACACAAAATAAATATTCCAATTTCAGGACCAAAATGGCTTTGAAAGACCTAAAGAGAGTATTAATAGTGGAGGCATATCATATTAAAGTACCCTACAGCCTCTGCGTGTCTTTGTGTTTGCAGTGTCTGAGCATCTGAAACCCTTGAATTGTAGTGCTGAATGGAACAATAAATATGAGTGTATATGTTTGATGCTTTGTTTTCTCTTTATGTAGTACATAAGGCAATTTGTGATTTCCAGTATAGACAAGCACAGCCTACACTTACAAAAATTCACCATGGAAACCATAGTTTCCACCATCATAGTTACCATTACTACAGTTATTGTTTTTACATCAAAACTGTAGTAAGTCAATATTATATATACTTGGCATGAACATTACATGGCGTGGCAAACATACTTCAGAAATGTGGCATATTTCAGAGGAAAACAGGATGTTGGATGATGCTAGACTGTAAAAAGTCTCACTATATGACACAAAATGATATTTTTACAGAAGATTACAAATGTTTCTTTAGAATAACATGCATTAATGAATCGTTCAAGAACGCAAAATGCAAACAAGGCCAATTTATATTTTATGTTGACTTTAACATGCTACTTTTTTATAATTGTAAGGTATAAGTGAGTGATCGTCATGATTTAATAAACAAATAATTTAGAAAATATTTAGCATTTTTAAAAATTCATGATTTATTATATTAAGAAGGGACTTTCTGCCTTAACTCTACCCATATTTCACTGCTGTCAAGCAACCAATAACATTACCCATAATCAAAACCCTCATGCGGTCATGATTCTTCATAATCAACCGAAATACTCTGACATCCCTTTTTCGTTTCCCCCAAATTTCTCTCTGAATCTCCCCGTGAGCTTGCAGCAAACATCTCGGGAGTGTTTTCCACTGCTTGTGCTATTGAGGCTAAACAATTTCACTGCACTAATTGGCCAATGTCAGGCGTGACACTAGGATAAACAAACGCTGCTCAGGAAAACTGAGACAAATGTTGGCTAATTAAACTGATGGGGGAGAGAAAAAAGCTGACAAAAAATTAGAAAAGAGGAAGAAAAAAAAATCCCACCATGTGAGGCAGGCTTCCCATTTCGAAACGTCTCTGCTCCTCTAATTAGTCTTTATTTGGCAAACGGGAGAATGAAATAAATATATGCCGAGGTAAATAAATAAAAGCGTTTGAGCGGCAAAAGTCAAAACGGTTTTGTGGCGTTTGGCGCCGAGACCTTTGAAAGAGGACAAAACGGGGTTGTTTTAGCGAAGGCCTCAGATCTGCCGTGTGATCACCTCCCTGCTTCTCTTCATCATCTCGTTCGCCATTTAATCACTTCTGTCAATTTGTTACTCTCTGTCTCGTTTGCGAAATAAACAGTCACGGCATGACGACGGACCTTGGCTTTGTTTGCGTTGGACTTTGAGATGCGCTGGCACAAACAAATGCGTTTCTGTTACCTTCCCTCTGTTTCTAAATCATTTCTCCGTCTCTCCTTCCATAATCTTTCATGCTGTCTCTCTCCCTGTCTCAATTCCTGGTTTTACCACCCCCGCTCCACCACCTCCTACTCCGAGCGCGTGTCACTGGATGTTTATAGGCTGTTGTTTTCGACGCTGATGACCATTGTCACACAGTGTTTCTATTACCCATCTGCCCTGATGGATGGCCCCTCTCTGCACTCATGCTGATAGGAGTGTCCTTGATCAGCAGAGGAAGAGAGCGAGAGAGAGAGAGGAGGAGGAGGGGGGCTGGCTGAGGTGGGGTTGGCACTACCTGTCCATCCACGGTCTCGGCAGACTGCAAACTTCAGCCGTGACACGTGTAGATCAGCCTACTTACAGACACACGGTGACACGCCGGTTATAAATTGGGCCGCTGCCAGCTGAGGTGGGTGTGGACGCCGAGTCCCTTTCACTGCTTAATTGGCAACCAGCAGTCTGCTGAGGATGGCGGCATCTCTGTCGTACAGCTGTGTTGAAGGAGTCCACGGGACAATGGAGATGTAACGGTCCAAAACTTTATAATTAAAGACATAAGTTGAGTGTCTTCGCTGCACTTCTGTATTTTGCGAACATCTGCAGAAGTTGGTTTTGTTTAAAGTACAGATGTAAATAGTAAGACTGGCGATCCAAGTTGTACTACAAAAATACAGATTTTCATTTGAACCATATTGGTTCTTAAAATCCCAAGAATTACCTTTTACTCTATGCTGTGTTTTACAGAGTGTAATCTGATTCAGGAACAAATGGCTTTTTAGTGAATCAAAACATACGGCATGACCAGTGTAGTCTGATTCAGGAACAGAGGACTCTTATGAACCGGTTCTTTTTAGTGAATCAAAAACATACAGCATGACCAGTGTAGTCTGATTCAGGAACAGATGACTCTTATGAACTGGTTCTTTTTAGTGAATAAAAAACATACGGCATGCCCAGTGTAGTCTGATTCAGGAACAAATGACTCTTATGAACTGGTTCTTTTTAATGAATCAAAAACATACAGCATGACCAGTGTAGTCTGATTCAGAAACAAATTACTTTTATGAACTGGTTCTTTTTAGTGAATAAAAAACATACGGCATGACCAGTGTAGTCTGATTCAGGAACAAATGACTCTTGTGAACTGGTTCTTTTAGTGAATCAAAACATACAGCATGACCAGTGTAGTCTGATTCAGGAACAAATGACTCTTGTGAACTGGTTCTTTTAGTGAATAAAAACATACGGCATGACCAGTGTAGTCTGATTCAGGAACAAATGACTCTTGTGAACTGGTTCTTTTTAGTGAATAAAAAACATACGGCATGACCAGTGTAGTCTGATTCAGGAACAAATGACTCTTGTGAACTGGTTCTTTTTAGTGAATAAAAAACATACGGCATGACCAGTGTAGTCTGATTCAGGAACAAATGACTCTTATGAACTGGTTCTTTTAGTGAATAAAAACATACGGCATGACCAGTGTGGTCTGATTCAGGAACAAATTAGTCTTTTAGTTATTTTAATGAATCATCCAAAAGACTTCTTAAATATATAACATTTTAATATTTCAATAAAAGACAGAAGTACTACTATATATATATATTATATGTAATATTATTATATATTATATTAATGTTTATAAACGTGTGTGTGTGTGTCTATATATGTATATAATATATATAGTTATATTTGATACATAGTTCACATTGAACCGTCTAGTTTAGGCCATTGTTAATTCTTTTTTAAATTAATATTTTTGTAATGCACATGAATCATTCAAAAATACTTAATTGTGTATAATTGTAATATTGTAATATAATGCATTAAAATGTTATATTTTATATGAAATATTTGTATTCAAATTGTATATTAATTAATATACTGTATGTATGTATGTATATGTGTGTGTGTGTGTGTGTGTTAATATTGTTAATTATACTATTTTGTTATATACAACATTAAAAGCTTCCTTGAATTTGTTTCATAAGCAGAAGTGACATTATTGAAATATGTCCAAATATATCTAAATAGAATCAGATGATCTGTATAAATAACTAGCTCAAATATATGCACTAATATATATATGGAAACGTATACATGGACATTCTTTACCATTTCAGCATTTTTTTTCTTTAGCATTTTGTGTTGTGTTTTTAAGATGCGTCCCAAGTTAAAAAGAGTTCGACTTAAATAAAATCAACATATGTCAAGGTGCCTACCCTCAGAGCCATTCTTCTGCAGCTGTTGAACACAGAACACATCCTGTTTGAACAGCCCCCTATGTGTTTGAAGCATGACATGAAAAGGGTTAAAAAACGTATGGTTAGGATGAGGTCACTTTAAAAAAATGGATTGTGCACTATATGTGGAGTCGTTTCGAGTGTGTTTGGCTGTTTCATCTCTGATAAGAGTCATATTAATGATATTCTGTGTGGGAACAATGATAGCAGCGATTTGCCTCAGCATTGTCATTTACTGATTGATTATCCTGTGATTTATGTTTTAATATAAAGGGGGGGGCTGCACCAGAGCACATAATACAATATCCACAGTTAAAATAACTTAACGAGCTGGAGGGAGAGAAAAAACAATGAAATTTCAAATGGATAGAACAGCTTATCAGTTATGACCTCTCTACATATACGCTCTACGTGTGTGTGCGTATGTGTACATGAATAAGAGACAGAGAAAGCAGGAGATTGAGAGCGAGTGAGTGTGTTTCCTCTGTAGACAGTAGGCTGATGATGAATTTTTAAACAGATCACACTGATAATTGTATTTCATATCTGTCAGTGACGAGGAGAGTGGCCACTGAGATGCTATTTATGTCAGCGCACCTCGCTCGGTACAGCCCTCAATAAAACTCAAATCACGAGGGAGATTGTTAAGTCTTCCTCAAGAATTATTAAATCGAAGGAAAATTTATGGATGACACTTTATAACAATTAATCAAGAGATGTTGATTAATAAAGTTATCCTCCTTCTCAGATGTCGGCAGCTGAGCCGTCGTTGTCGTCACAGATATGGTTTTGTCATTCTCTCTGATTAATGCAGCCCAGAGACGCCGCCTCCTTTGCCCACCACACCCTCGACTTAAAGCAGCCCGAAACACTGGAAACATTTTCTACCTGTTAACCTTGAGGAAATATTGGAATGAATGGGGCAACAGAGAGTGAAGGAGATCATGTGGGACTGACTGAAAAAAAAAAAAATCAAAATGTAGATTTTGGAGAATGTCACCCAGCCAACCTTGTCACTGTGATTAGGCTACTGTGATTAATTAGTTTAGTAAGATTGAGCATTTAGGTCAGAAGTGTGTGTATATGTACCTTTTTTTTTTAAACTACTTCCCAACCTAAAATCCCAACTAATATATAGTACATTTAAATCAATCAATCAATATAAATAAATAAATAGGATTATAAATTCAATATATATACATAAACAAATGTTAACTGTATACAGGAACAAAATTTTTTCTTCAGTCAGTGAAAATGAATATATATATATATATATATATATATATATATATATATATATATATATATATATATATATATATATATATATATTCATTCATAGGCCATATAAAAGGTTATATATCAAATTATATATAACGATTAATCGTGCTTAATCGCATCCAGAATAAGTTGATTTACATAATGTATGTGTGTGTATATATATATATATATATATATATATATATATATATATATATATATATAGTACACTATAATAATATATATACTGATTAATTTTATATATATATATATATATATATTGAAATTATTTGTATTTGAATATACACACATATATGTAAATATTTAAGAAATATTTTTGTATAATTGTATATACTGTATATTTATATAATTTATATTATATATAAACATTAATATTTTATGTATAAATATTAAAAAAACATTTATTAAATATATACATCCGTGTGTATTCAAAAATAATAATTATACACAGTACACATACATTATGTAAACAAACCTTTATTTTGGATATATATATATATATATATATATATATATATATATATATATATATAAAATATATATATATAAAGTAATGAGAGAGAGAAATGTTATATTTTATTATTAAAATGTTGATGGGAAAACCCCAGCATATAACATGGCCAGTATTGGGGGAGCGAAAAACAACAATAAAAAAAAAAGCTCTCATTGAGAATGAAGTGCTACGCGTGAACGTTTGCAAGGTAGTTCGGGGTGGAGCAGGGCTGTATACGTCTGATTTGCTGATATAGCCTTGAGGCTGGCGTCATCAGTCGCTCCCGCTGCAGAGGCCAGCCAGAGCTAGCCGAGGCATTTGGAAAGACAGGGCCGGCGTTCAGGCTCCTGCCAGGGTGTGGAGGGACAAACATAGGGCCGGAAAACCTGGCCTGGTTCAACACCCGGATCAAAGGCAGTGAGACTCTATAGGGCTGTTTGTTTGAATCAACCTATTTCTCGCAAAGAGAGTGAAGGGACGTTCCGTGTGGCAGAAGGGTGGACTGAAATGTTGCATACGGAGCCTCCTCAGTGTTACATAAACCAAAACCCCTATATAAACACCTCCTGACTACTGAATTGTGTTATGATAGGCAGCCATATCTGCTAAAATAAACAGAACTGGCAGGTTTGGGCTGTGAGATGTGACCTGCATTGGCTAGGCAAGATTTTTTTTCTGGTTATATTTATCATATCATTTTACTAAGACTCTAAGGATTGTTTCCCCCATGTCTTTTTAGTGAAAAAACCCACACATTTATTTGAATGGTCTCGAATGCGCCATGTTATCCTAACAGTTTGGCACCGTCCAGGATATTTCAGCTGGTCAATGGAGAAAAGAGGAAAACATTTCTTGTTGTTCTTATTAATGCTTTTAGATCTTTTATATAAACAAACACGTTTCCACTAAGCGTCAGAAGTAGAGCACTCCGAGCAGCTTTAGGGGGCTGTTTTTCTCTTTGTTGCATCAGTATAGAGGAGAGATCTCTCTCTAACTGAAACCCTCAGGCTATGAGTTTGACTGAAGCAGAAAAAAAAACACATCCTATTTTGTTTCTCTTAAAAACCATACATTATCAAAGGCGTCTCATGCATATCTTTGATCTAAAATGGTTACATCTTAATAATTACGGTTCAGAAGTATGAAAAAATCAAATGTTTCTTTTTTTCATTCCGGTAGCGTTCGAAATTGTTCACCATCTTCCCTTTTTCCAGCGTGGAAATAAGACCTGGGGAGCAAACAAACAAACTAATAAATAAATAAAAACAGACAGAACTGCGCTGCTATATCATTTAATGACAAGATCTAGAAAGAGGGGAAATATCCTTTTTAAAATGGAATATAAATCACGGTGTATAGCTTTCGTGTCTCATCTCGATCTTTGCACTTTTTCTTTCACTTTTTATATTCATCCAGTCAATAAAACGCTGAGAGAGACGTTTCCAGTAATCCTATATGCTTAAATATGACTCCAGGAGTTTATCTGCATCGTGCTTTCTGGCCACTCTCCTTCCGAGCTTCTGCGGAAAATGATGTTTTTACAGAACATTTCCCTTTGCAACCAATCAAAGAGGTGCAGTCAGTGGTAATGAAACAGGAAAACATTTCAGCACTCCTCTCTCCTCTTTAATGGCTGAAAAATGCTAATTGGAAGAAGACCGCATGTGTCAAAGAAAACAAAAGAGGTGGTATGGCAGGCAGCGGGACTCGTGTTGGAGGATGGTATTTTGAAATGTGAAATGTGTCACTTAACTCCCGCTGAAACGCACAGGGTTTTGGAGGGGAGGATCGAGGAACGGAAGCCCCTCCTGAACGTGGAGGTGCAGCGGAGCAGGAAGAGACGTTTATGAGGTAATAACCAGATACAGTCACACAGAGTATGAAAATCTGGTTGAAGAAACCTGGAAGATCCTGATAGGCAACTATATGTGATTCCTAAAACGTCTCGGTCACTGGTTTCCATGTGCATGACTTGTTGCATGCGTAACACTACCAGTATTGTTTTAATTGAAGAGGACTAGTGTGCAATTGGTTGCATGTGAACTTTAAAACACTTTTAGATGCATTTCAATCACGTTGTTTACAATGACTCAGACAATAACACTCGAAATCACATCTCATGTGTTGCACTAATAAAGTCATATTTGTCATGAATGAATCATGCTATTATTTCTCTATTATTTGAAGGGAATAGAAAGACTAAGATAGAGGGTTTCCACATGTCAAATTCTCAAGTCAAATAAGTTTTGTGATCAGCATTTAGTTGAAAGTACAAAAGTAATGAGTTACGTAAAGCTGTGTGATGGGCCTCCTTCCTCCAGAGAAAGGTGACATTTTAATTACCCTGCCTTATCTGATGGGTTTCAAGATATTCTTCCCAGTAAAAGCCTTCTCTTTATTATTTTTTGTATTATATATTCTTAGCTTTCGCCTGTCAATGACTGTACAAAATTCATTTGACCCAGTCGTTGATTGAAGCTGGAAGTTTTTATATGGTATAAAATAGTTATATCAAAAATCTCTTCAGTGTGAGAAGTGTCTCCTGCTTTTATGACAAAAGAAAAAAATTCCTGTGAAGGAATAATTGTGATAAAATAGATTTCTGACTTGAGCAATATAAAACTTGCTCACTCGCCTTTTTTTTTTTTTTTTTTTTTTTTTACACATCATCCTATTAATGATCCTACAAATGATAACAAAAGACACCATAACTTTGTCCATTGTCCTTTATTTGCAAGATTATATAAATAAATAAACAGCAAATAAATGAATCAGCAAATAGTTTTTTATTTCAGATATTAGAATTAGCGTTATTACTTGAACAGTGAAAAACACAAATATATGTACTGGTTTAATATATTAAAATGTAAAAATTAAACAAAAATAATTAGCAGAGCTACAAAAGCTCAGTGGCAACAGCTGTTCCAGAACTGTAATTGTAATACTGTATAGATTTCAACATAAAAGTGATTGTAGAGATGTAGCAATATTAGTTTTAATAAACATAATTGCAGTGGTGGCATGTAAAATGGCTTTGATCATGATCACAGACGTAAGGTTACACCACAGAGCCGTTCTAGAGTATTATTACCACTATGTGGGTTGCCGTGTTTAAGTGCACGGCATATAATTTTAGCAGTACTGATGGTAATACCCAAGCGATCATCGCCATCAATAGCTGGATGACTTCATGTGCAATTGTGAACAGTGTACAGCTTTACAAAAAAATAAAATATTATAAAAAAAACAAAAAAATTTTTTTTATTATTCTAAATGCAAGTGCTGCTGACCTCTGACCTGTGGACTGCAAGATTGTCGTTTTTGAAGAACTGCAACATCACCTACAAGACAAGAACAACATTTTGGAAGCATAATCAATACATCTGAGTCACATGCGAGGTTAGGGTACTTTCTCACAAGATTCACAAAACAAAGCTATTTCTGTAACCCCATGGGGGAGATATGCTGCTGAAAAATAATGCTGTATCCTGTAATTGGTATTGATCTTGCCTGCTGATTTTGTGAAATACATGATTATTAAAAAAAGATCACTTGACACACATATTTGCATAACGTGTTGAAGTTTTAGGAGAATGGTATGATTGTTTCTCTTATGCTGCTCCACAGACCATTTACATCACCGGTGAAACCCACAGTCCAGAATTAGAACGTATGTGTATTTCCAACACACGACAACTGTATGATCAAGTCCTTTTTTAAATAAGAAAATATACCTTTTTTTTGTCATTGTGACAGTCTGTAGAGTTCCTCTAGTCAAAAATACATCAGTGACAGCTAGCTATGTTTTTGTTTATAAACCTTCAGATCTCGCCTTACGTATCTGTGGACACATATGACGGCATCCCGCCTCGTGTAGCGCGCGGGCAATTTGGATCATAATTTGTTGATGTGATGTGACATGCTACATATATAAAAAAAGTACTTCAAAGACTATCACCTCGAATCTCCCTCGCTTTTTCAGTCCCAGTCTTGTACCATCCGTCTGCGTTTCCTTTAAGCAGACAATGTAATACTGAGACATGAAGAATTTCTGAAACATATAATGTGCATTATAGCATGTCCAGGCATTTTAATGCAAATAGGGCCAGCTACAGCAAACAGCAGATCAGACTGAAATGCGTATAAATCTGAGGTTATTTTTCAGAACATAAGAGAGATGAACCAAATCCATTTGCTCCAGTTACTATTAAGTATCAACACATAAAAGCAGTGATAAAGAATCAGTTTAAAACACTATAACACCATAAAAGGCATAAAATCTATAATCACTTAAACTGGAGCTGCTCTCTTAAAATACATTAAGTTAATAAATTTAAAAAAAGTATTTTTTTTTTTTTTTTAAATCACTGCATGCAGTGGGTGAGGACACATTCAGGGACACTATGCTTTAACGTTCATGTTTGCCAATCATCTCCAGTCATTTATTTCTTAAGAGAACCACAGAACTTATGTAGGAAAGACAACAACGAACAGTTCTCCTATTGTAGGAGCTTTAACCAGGTCTATAAGGCTGAAAATGTTACAGTTCAGACACCACACAAACCGTTAAAAGTGCGTTGGCATTGCATCTCGAGCTTTACGCTTGTACTTGCATGGCATACCTTCAGGCATGGCCTTTTACAAAAGAATAAGATGTCCTACACTGCATAAGATGATAGGTACACACAAATATTTATACATTATATATAGATAACTATTCCCAAAGCACACACTAAACACATAAAAAGCACAAACACACACACACACACACACACACACCCGACCTGTCAACACAAACTAATCTTCACTACCAAAATTTGCATTGCCGACGATGTGTTCTGGCACATGTTAATAAAATACAAAGTGCATAAATAAATAGTTTTACTTATTTTTCACTAAGTGGTAGAAAAAGATCCAATTACAAATGAAGATACTGTAGCTGTTTGTATATCTATTAATCTAAAATTATTTCTGCTCATCAAGCACAGCTGGGTAATTCACCATGCCAAGACACACTAAGTCTGGGTTTGGAGAAACACAGCATGATCAGAATGGATATTTTTTTCTTTCTGATGCATTATATTTTTTTTCATTTACACTTTACATTTCAATGTTACAGTGAAATTACCGATACCAATAAACAACATACATCTAATATGTGTTAATAATTTTGTGATTTATATAGATTTATTTGCGCCTTTATTTACTTGTAAATACACATTGTTATTGCGGTTGCTTGCTTGTAATCACTTATATTAATATATGTTTAGCACAGGCACTGTAATATAAAGCATTAAATCCCTTTTAAGTGCACAAGCCCTTGAAGGGAACTTCATCACAATGCTGAATACCAAACATTAATTCTGGAGGACAAAACTGTAAGAACTGCTCCAAACAAGACAGAAAGAAAATCACTGATTTGTAAGTCTGTTAGGATAATGAGAGGATAGAGAGGATAATGCGCAATGATATAAATGCCACGACAAAACAGCACAAAGCATTCATTTCTATGGAATGCAAGTGAATTTCAGTCGGACAGTTACACAGGAAGAAACCGTTCAAGAAAAGTGGGAGAACAGCTGTGTACGTTTTTAAATGTGATTTTCACGACAGCGAGAATAAGAATCAGATAAATCAATGATACGAAAAATAGTAATAATTATTATTATTATAATAAAATAGTTTTATAAAAGTTGAAATGAAGCTGTTAGAAAACACAGAAATCTCTTTCTAACGCATGCGTTTATTTGAATATGACAAGCTAATTATCATTGCACCGTTGTCTTGCACTGAGACCGAGAGATATCTGTTGTTAACACGCAATAATCTCGGAAAACCGTAGCATTTTTTGCCCAGCGCTACTCCTGCCCTACAGCGGGAGAAATCTTGGCTTCTTTGAGCCCGATGAGTTTCTGATGGGAGATTGGTGACGTAAGAGCCATCAACAGCGACAGGCTGATCGAGGCAGTCGCGAGGATGGATAGATGGACAGATGTTGGGGCGGAACTTGGACATATTTCCACATTATTAGCCCCTACCGACAGGCGTACAGCATAAATGATCAGTTAGATTGCAACTGGCAATAGCTCAAGGATGCGCAGCACCGTCAAAGGTAAGAACATGATTTAAACGTCGCGTAGAGAGATATCAACGCTTCGGTGGTGGTGATGTGTAATATCCTAGCCTGGCTTATTCACACTATACTAACAAATGTGTACACTCACCGGTATGCGGTGTGCAAGGCGAAGCTCTCGCGTCGGTCCACAGGCTGAATCATTCGCTGAAATCACAGCAGAATCCCCGCGTGCCGAACCGCCGCGCGTCGAAGAACCTTAAAATCCGTTAGAAACATCATCAGGCGACCGGAGCGAGCCAAGGCCACCTCAAAACATTTCTCGCGTTCCCCTTCCGAGCGATTTAAAAACACACCCACCCACTCGCCAACTTACAGAAAGAGTGGACATTGCGTCAACGCTGGTTTAAAGACAAAAACAAAGTTGAGATTTAAGTGTGATTTTGGGGGGTGCCAGGTACACCGTGTCAACAAAGTACTGAAGAGCAGATATGCTGTGGCTTTTTTACGGTTCTTAACCTAATAGGATCCGAAATGTCTAACACCGTGGACTCGTTATTTAATTTGTGGATGTTTTGCAATTGATGAATAAGTAATGTGTAAGCGTTGTAGAGAGGCTTGTTACGGTCATACTCAACTTGTTCCAGGAGTCCCTCCCCTTCCCGTGCAAAGTGTTCACTTCCTAGTAAGGTGTAGCGAATCAATCTGTAACTTCCAACTGTCCTTTTTTTTCGGGGATGGAAAAAGGTCGCAAATAATTTCCTTTTAGCGTTTGAACGCCTGGAATAGTTCGTAAAGTGTTGTTCGCCTCGGCAAACGTGATCGAGACAGATAAACAAAACTGGCAAAAAGAAGAAAAGACAGTCGAAGAAATGTTGTGTGCGTGA
The DNA here is from genome assembly GCA_018749465.1 of Paracanthobrama guichenoti. Taxonomy (NCBI): domain Eukaryota; kingdom Metazoa; phylum Chordata; class Actinopteri; order Cypriniformes; family Gobionidae; genus Paracanthobrama; species Paracanthobrama guichenoti. The sequence goes on along the minus strand of CM031961.1, from coordinate 11,493,063 downwards.
AAAACCGTTTCAAAATATCAGACAAAATCAAATGAAATGTTTACAGCGGATATCCCGCCTTTATGCGTTTGAATGACGTGACGTGAAACTTATTTTCAGATAGCTGTTGTACAATCATAGTTTAATTTTAAATGGCACTATTATTTTTTTTAAATATAAAACCGTATGCTGTGTGTATTAGTTTGAATGGACAACATACAAACAAGTGATGTCTTCTCCAAAAAGGCAGTTCGTTGTCTTTCAAACGATCCTGTTTTGTGGGGAGGGAAAAAACAGAACAATTAAAAAGATTGACAGGTGGGTTTTCACTGTCAGAGTGACGCTCCGGAGGGGTGGAGTAAAGAGAGAGAGGCAGGAAAGGCAACTCGATGTGTCTGTCTATCAGTTGAGACTGTCTGAACCGCTCACGCATCCTGAACGCGCGATACATATTTCAGCGAAGAGCCGCGAGACCAAGAACGCCGTTTCGCTCCCTGGAGTTTCTGTTTTTTTAAAAGAGTAATTAGTTTACGTTCGGTGCGAGAGAGTGTGTTTTTTGTTTATATATCGCTCTGTAGTAAACGCGTCACGCTCGCCCGAATCAACTGTCCACATGTTTCCCTGAGCATGGACGGACAGTGTGTTTGGTGAATATCGGGAGGAGCACGAGCACGAGCAGAGACTCTCCACTGCGCGCGTGGGGAATTTAGTCCGTTGAAAATGCGCACTGAGCTCGAGCCCCATTTGTGACTGACATTAACTGTCTCCTGTCTGCCTGTCTTTTCCCTTGGTTTTGTCCCGGTTTTTAGGCATTCCACCGAGCGCGAGGACGGAAATACACTTGGACGGGCTCTCCATAACTGGAAGTTTCTTCCGTTTTGCTACAAACTATTGCCATAATCCAAGGAGAACCTAAGGAAGCGGTTTTTGTTGTGTTTATGCGCCGTTAGACATGGACGGGAGATATATCTTGAGCTCTTGGCAATCATGCTATGACTTATAATTATTAAACGTGTCGGCCATACACACCTTCCTTTTTTATTTTTACAGACATTTTAGTCTGTAAAAAAAAATCTACAACCTCTCAAGACCTATTGACCCCTCTTAGACTTTGCATCGGCTCAAAGTGACTTTTTAAAGAGGTGGAATAAAAAGACAGACTCCGAAGAGAAGAGGAACGCGTTAATACATGCTTTGTATTGCATTTTTGAAATTAATTCTTTTCCCCCGTCACTGGCATTTTGGTTCTGTATGAGAAGTCAAGTGGAGGGTGGGACGACAGCATGCCGCGGAGAAAGCAGCAAGCGCCGAGGCGATCTTCAGGTAAGCGGTGCATGCATGTTTTGTTTGCGAATAATAGTACGTAGGGGGAAAAAAATAAAATATCAAAATCACTCACACTTCATTAGTATGTGGGTTGAAATGCTTAATCCAAATATTGACTGCAGTTTTTGACTTTTTGATTTGTTTTCTGTTCGTCTTCAACTTTTCAAGAATGTCAAATGCAAAGGTAATTTCACCAGAATGCATTTGTTCATTTAGCAAAATTAATTTATTTTCAAATGAGTGCGTGAGTTTTGTTTTTGAAGTTGTGCCAAATGAAAACTTAACACTCCAGCGTGGCCTATGTAGTCCAGTGAAAATGTAGTTTCAAAGTGCTCAAGTTCGCCTATTTAGATGCGGATTGCCATCCTTGATTTGATGCTTGATTGATCGCCTGTCATGTGGCCGCCTTTGATCTATTCATTCCTGATAAACATCAGTAAATCATTCACCATGGAAACACGCATGCGCCTTGCAGCCGCAGCCACTCAAAGGACAACTTTTGCCCCCGTCGTGCGGGAAAATAGAGAAAGGAAAGAAGTTTTCAGCGGGGTTATACACTACTTTTTTTTTCGTCATTCAAAGAGAGGGGGATAAGGGATTGCTGGGGCGTGTCGAGAGAACAAAATGTAGCAGAGAGAACATCTCTTCCCTGATAGATGTCACTGAGCAAGGCCTCTGTGCTACGATCTGTTTTCCTCAATTTATTCATGTGAAACGTACCTGTGCTCTTTGATGTTACAAGATTTCTGTTTTTAATGAATCTTCTATGAAGATCAAGAGAGCGGATCTCTTGATTAGCTATGAACGCTGTTGGATTTCTTTTAAGGCGATTAAACACAAACTAGCCATTATATATTAAACCGTTTTGTTGTATTATACTAAGGGAGTTCCATTTTGTCCTTTTGCCGTTTCTCTCTCTCCTCTCTTTTTTTTCTTCTTTCCTTCGTTTTTCCTTCTCCCATTTAATCTCTGTGACTAACAGGTCCATTCTCTCCTGAATGAAGGCTCTCTTTCAAGTTCAAGCATCAGTAGAGTTACTGATCTGCAGAATTAGGCCCTGATATTTGACTGATGAGGGAACAGCCGACATACCAGACACACTGCTGTAACCGAGGTCGACTTTATAAGGGCTAACAAGTGCGATACACAGTTGACGTTTCATTCGTTTCCACTGACTAACATTTATTGTTCCTTGGTTTTTACGTTTACCTTTCTGCTCAGTGGAGGGAAATGGTATTTTTAAGGGATTATTTCGTCTCCCTGGCAGTATGGCGAGACTGACGTGGGGAGTTCGAAAGCTCACAGAGGTGAGATGGCGCCTGGTAATCTGACCTGGCAGCTCCTCCACAAAAACAAGCCATCAGCCCCCTCCACCTCAGCTGAATATTGATTTAATTTTCTCTATTCTGACAGGCATGTTCATCATTTGCTTTAATGGTCATTCAAAAGTTGGCAGGCACATTGTTTCCGTTTTTCCCAGAGCCTGACACTTTTCCCCTATCCATCAAAATATAAATGTTAGGAATTATTGATTGAGGGAATAAAAAGAAAAGCCGCTTAGCGTGACAAGGTGATTTGTTTTTACTAAAACTTCTAAATCATTTGAGCTGACTGATTATTTTTTTTTTTTTTTACATTTTGCGCTGTGTACTAAAAGCGCTTTCTACCTCCGTTCCACCGCTCCAGTTCTCCGTTATGCTCCACCTCTTTTAACGGATGAGTTTGCCTCGATTTGGTTGCTATCATTGCCATTGTTTGCTCTGAGTGATTTACATGCATCGGCTGTGGGCTTAGGTCGTTTTGGTGCAGTGGGATCGGAGTGGCCCTCTCTGTGTTGGGCTGCTGCAGTCATTTGTATTTATTTGCTGGCTTTTCTCTGAAACAGACACAGGCCTCCCACGTAGAGCACAGACTGTGTCTGTGAGTTTGAGCTCTAGCAGCGAGGAGAGGAGCCAGGGGAGGACTCGGCGATGAATGCGGTATCTCTCCGCTGCTCCAGGTTTCATTTGGTTTTGTGTTTTCACAACCTCCCACGCAGATAGAGACACGCTCGGTTTGCATCCATTCCACGCACCTCTGTCCTCTGGATAGCCGGGGCGTAAACACTACCGTGAGGTGGTTTGCAATATTTTTTGCTGCTTTTACTTTTTCTCCAGTTTAACTTAATCTTAGATAACTGCCCTTTTTTTTTTTTACTTCTTTTTCTTTTTTTTTCCCTAAATGTAACTGTGGCAATTAAATTGTATTCCTTTTAGATTCATATTTGAGACAAGATTGAGATTGGAAAAAAACACAAGCGCACTCGAAAGAAGAAAAATAAAACGTGAGGAGGGAGGAACCAGCACGGGGAGTCATTAAAACGCATTCTGTCCTCACCACCAGAGGCTTCTTAATTATCCAGCATAAAGGTAAAGGTTCCTCTGCTGGCTTCATTAGGGAGGAACCCTAATTATCTGAGCTCCTGATGGATTTGTGACAGGCTCTAACGATTAAAGCTGACAAATTCAGCGAAGTGTCAGGTCTGCAGCTGCCTTGATGTAATCAAGTTGATATTATACAGTCCCTTTAGCCTGTAGTGCTGAATTAACTCAATTTTCTGGTGCAGGTGACAAATGGACTTTGCTACCTGACTAATCACGTCACCGTGGCAATGCTGCCTAATGACCTCAGTAATCCAGGCTCTTAACCGCACCGCTGGGCCCAGAAAGCATTTGAGGCAGCCAATCAGAATGCCCCTGCGTTAGCCAATCAGGCCTGGTGCCCTGCAAACACGCCATCGTTCCGTCTCCATGTTGATGGACGTACCACTGTTCTGTGTCATTGGTCGCACTACCGTTCAAGCTCTGAGTGTACGACACACCGTGCTCCTGCTGACAATAATCGCACCACCACACTCTCGAAATCTGAAAATACTGTCAGAATTTGAGTGCTGTTGAGCGGCTTGCTTTGCTTAAGTCTCTCAGTGCAACGTTACATACAAATCAGCCTGCATTTACAGATTATATTATGTGCAGTGCTGTTACAACTCAGTTGTGATTTATATGTGTTTTTGTAGCATGAGTATGAGGTTAATGCCTTTTATTCTCTAACAAAGATTTATTGTGTTGCATTAAAGATGTGGAGGTTTTGCTGTAGTCTGTTAAACATCCTGGTGCCTCTTCATATTCATTCTCATATCTGGTGAGAAATGTGAAATATGCTGGATTATCATTTCTCAATTTGTGATGTATTTGTATTAAAAGATAGGAGTTGACTGCCACCATTTGTTTTGCATGTACGACACAAATTATAGAAATAAATCTATAGGGGGACATTTAGACGTCATGTTTTATCTGTCTCTTTCTTTAATGCCTATTTTCATGCTAGCAAAATAAATAAATCTTCCCAGAAGACGAGAGAATGCAGCGTGACATCTGGGCTCACCTTGTGTTGGCTTCGCTGGAGGGTAGACTCATCCGCTCTCATGTCATTAACAGGTGACATTGACCCATTTAGTCAATATTCATGTTGGGACCCACCACTTATAACTAATAGTTTCATTTGCATTTGGGGATCAAGCCAGTGGCCTATAGGAAATCAAAGCGTATCCAGTTATTCTGAGTCCCGAGCTTGCCGTTCCCCTTGTCCGAGATCGTGGAGGTTGAGTTTGATTAATGAAGATCGATGACAGGTTTTATGGGAAGAGTGGATCAAAATGAAAATATGTTGGGACTTAGTATGAGCCAAGTGTGATGGTACACAGTCTGCGGTAAACACTGCTCTGTGGTTTTAATGAGCTTAGACACATTTGGGAGTTATCTGGTTTCCTCAAGTTTCATAAAGTCTAAAATTAAGAATACTTCCAGACGTGTGTTTGTGTGTCTGCTGATAGTTGCTGAAAAAACGAGCACACAGAGGACCACAAAAAGCTAGCATGTCACCAGAGGAGGTTTGGATTAGAGGTACTGTAGCATTATGGGAACTCAAAACTATCAAAAGGGCCAGCTGTGTTTTTTCTTACTCTTTCTTTCTCTCTCTCCCTCTCTTTCTCGTCCTGTCTGTTTTGATCCCCCATGTTTCATTTCTCAGCTAATTTAGTCCACAGTGAGTCAGAAAGATGAGAGGGAGGGGGGAAGAAAGACAAAAGAGAGAAAAGCTCAAGTCATGACCCAGCAACGGGAGTCTCCAAGCTAGAGGAGTACACGGAGGTCAACGTGTACCCAAGGGAGCCCACGTCTGCCTTCTCTCTGTCCTGCCCTGCACTCATCTGTTGCTGCTTTCCCTTGCTTTTTTCCCTGGCTCACAGGAAGGATGGGGTGTTTTTAGAGGCTCGGCTGAGTTTTCTCATCCCAGTATGCCGTTTTCCTCATGGAGCGCCTTATACATCCTCATCAGATAAAACACAAACGGCTCGGCCAACAGATCTGTGCCGATGTTTATAACGGGCCAGCAGGAGATTGAGGTTTAATGTTTGTGTTGTAGGATCTGAGGAGCGTGTGGCGTCTCAACAGGATGATGCTGTTTGTGACATTGTCTGATTAGTTGTATATTTTTATAGATAGTGTAGTTAATGTTGTATTTCAATGGTTGACATCATTTCATCAAGGACGGCCAAACGTACTTAGGTTTAATCCTTGCGGTCATACATTCATATTTAGTAACATTCATTTTGACAGATGAGCATGAAACAAAAGGAAGCTCTTTGATGATGTTAAGTAAACACCCATGAAGCCCCCTTAAACTCAGGGAAGTCACGTCCTGGGACTTGCTGTTCCTCCTCCCATCAACCACTGTATTCTCAACTCAAAATATCCTGCCTGCTTTAACACAAAAGCTCAAGCTAAAGACAGATGAAAGGGAGAAAACACAGGTCCCTTTGCATTATTTTGTTAAACCAAAGTCGTACGTTGTATTGTGTAAGTTCAAATAATGTCTACAATAAAAAATATTGCAAAAAATATTCAAAAAAGTTTACGAAACACTTCTCCTGGTCTGTCATTGGTCAGAAAAACGGTAGTCCCGCCCCCAAACTCTCGCTTGTTTGGGCTAGTTGGGATGCTCAAAGAAACCAAGCACTGGGTCTCATTCTGTATTATGTTATATTTGTACGCACAGGAGAAATTCTCACGAAAAATTTCTGCCAAATTTACAACATGCGTACGCAGATCACTTTGATCTTAACCTCATTCTTACATGATTTTTGCGTATGTGTGATTTCATTTGGTTCGTAATTTGGAATTAAATTTAGTACTAAAGTTGTTGGTGAATCATCATCTGGTTGCGAAAATGTTAGTACACACTTGGTGAATGAGACCCAATGTATATTTAACACGTATTAAACTTGTATATGTAATTTTATATTAAAAAAATTGCATATAACTCTGTTAGTCAAGGGCTTTGGGAAGAAGGCTTCGAACAGGAAACCGAGGGTTTAGTGAGTAAACTTATATTCAAAAATGCAGGAGGAAATGAAAAAATTAAAAAGATGGGAGCATGCGATAGAAGAAAGGAGTGGTGCTCAGAAAGGTATTAGAGCTGACAGATGAACAGGAGTGGGGAGAAATTCTCCCGCAGCAGCTGGGACTGCAGTCATTATCCTGACAGGTGTCAATTAAGAATTACTGCCTGCCTCAGTCCTCTGCGCAGCCCAGCTGTCTGCGCAGCAGAGAAATAACACTTTACCCTTGTCACTTTGTTAGTTCGTAGCCATAGCCTCCGAAAATGAGTCGCCCCAACGCTAATCGATAACCAGTGTATTAGCAATTATTTTGCACATTGATTTACGAGGGCCAACGACTTCTTCTGTGCTGTTATTAGCCCTTGATTAGATCTGCCCGCACACGTGAACACGCACACACACACACTCGCACACGCATTCATAGCATGCTGCCCTGTTGCCAGGTGGATATATGTTTCCTCCGAGGCCCCGAGGTCTAGAACAATCTTAGTGCACAGTCTTAGTGGCCCTGTTGGGCCTTCCATCACTCGTGGCCGTTACAGAGACAGGCCCCTCTTAGGCCCCACATGCACCCAGACACACAAACATGTACAACACCTCTGTGGGGGTTGAAATACAGCCCCATTTCAGGCTGGCCCTGGATGAACGCTGATAGGGTTTGAGTATGTGTGTGAGAGAGAGGGGCTTGTAAAAGGCAAGAGTATTAGTGATGTGTCGTGGTCTGTTTCAGCTAAATGAATGGCCCTTTGCTGTAGAAGGTGCTCCTGGTTACCAAGAGTTATGGCTGACGAGATAGGGGGCTTCTGGGTAATGTCTGTGTAAAGGAGCACTGGACCTTTGCTACATTTATTTTCATGCCTGTGGATATTTAATACTCAACTTTAAAGCCATCGTCAAGAGCTTTGTAGGTGTCTTCATGACTCTGCAACAAGTGTGGCAATGTGAGATCTGATTTCTTTGGATTGATTAGTTGTTAAAAGGTTAGTTCTCCCAAAAATGAACATTCTATCATCATTTACTCGTCCTCAGGTCATTCCAAACTTTTGTTCTTCTGTAGAATCTAACAAATTAATAATTTCTGTGCTCCTTTTCTATACAGTTACAATGAACAGGTACTGAAGGTTTCAAGATTATAATTGATATGCTTCTGTTCAAAAGTTTGGAGTCAGTGAATTAATTTATTTTTTTAAATATAAATTTTAAATTTAGCAGCCACATTCAATTGATCAGAAAGGACATATGCTGTGTTTATGGTGTTACTATCTATCTATCTATATATATATATATATATATATTATTATTATATATATTTATTATTATATATATTTATTATTATATATATTTATTATTATATATATATATATTATATATATATTATTATATATATATATTATTATATAAAACTTTCTATTCATCAAAGTATCCTGAAGAAAGTGTCAGTTTACACAAAAGTAGAGCTGACAGATGAACAGATTTCCACAAAAATATAATTTTTACAGTATTTTGATCAAATACATACTGTATATACCCTGTGAGCCTAAATGTTTTTGAAAGAATCTTTTAAGAAATCTTAGTCTCGTATACTCGTATAGCTTCAAGTCACAAAGACCGCTTTTTTGCTTGCTTTTGCATCCTTTTTTAAACTTGTAAGCTTGAGCCATCATTTATTGTAATTAAATGGAAAAGATTGATCAGCACAGTCTTCAAAACCTCTGCTTTTCCACATAAAATAAGAAAGTCATGGCTTTGGAGCTGAGTAAATTATGTCAAAGTGTTTTATTTTTGGGTGAACTATTCCTGTAAAAATGGTACTTTTGCAAGCTGTAAGGTAATTGGGTTATCGTGTCACCTGTGAAAACAAAGCTTGTGTATATGCTAGGTCGTGGTGTACAACAAGCTCTCAAGTCTGAAATCGTCCTCTCACCAATACATAGTGGTGGATTATGCTTGAGAATGGGATTTTTGTTTGCTTGAGTGCGACCTTTGCCCTACAGGAACTAAAAAGAGAACCTAATCCCTGGGTTCCCCTGATGTGCCGATGTAAGAATGGAGATCCCTCTCCCTCCACTCTTGATCAGAGGCGTTACGATTCTCCTCTATGAGCGCTAAGCCACTGGACACACAATGAGTGGATAAAGATAAGCCTCCAGCTTGTGTTGACACTCTCATTGAGCCCCATAATGCACTGCTCCGGATCGCACTCATAAAGACTTGGCTCCCCTTTTTTACGAGCCATTTTCAAATGGTCGCACAAAATGCCTTGATTTTCTGTGTTTTTACACTGACACTTTCATTGCTCGTTTTTCGTGCTGTGTTTAAGACCACATTTGCAGTCCATCACCCCTAAAGCTAGCTAAAGAGCCGCGTGTCACCCTCATCTCCTGCTGAGGGTCACTTTTATTAGCTTCATTGATAAAAGCCTGCGCACACAGACAATAGCTGGTAGGTTCTCCAGATAGCTGTATTTTTTTTCCCAGGGAGGACAAGTGTTTTATTTAACTGATAGGACACTGGGAAGTAATGAATATCATTTTTCCCTTTTTTTTTTTTTTTTTTTTTTTTTTTTTTCCTGTTTTATGGGGCTGATAAGGCATCTAGGGGATGTATATAGCAAAACAGTAGTTTCTTTTTAGATGGGCAACATATCATTTTATTTCCAATCTTTGATTTATATATTCAATCTCGTCTTTGAATCATCTCCTAAAGTATGAATCACTGGCATTCATATTTCAGGATCTTTGATTAAATGCATGCAGAGTTGATATCAGTTTTAAAATAACTTATGCAACTAAAATAATGTCTGGTTTTCATTTCATTCACGTACAGAAGCCTTGAGGGACGTGAACTGTATTTGAATCCTCCTCATATCCTTTAATAGACGGGTGAACATGTCGTGACTAGTCTCCCAGACTCAACTTTATAGGTATTTATAGTGATTTGGACACAATCACATTCAAATGCCACATGTTCTGATAGGCCTAAAGCTTGTTTGGAGACAGACTCGCCCAGACAGTGTCAATCATAGTGCTAAGCTTTGCTCTGAATCTTCTGTCTGAGAAATCAGTGGGGGGTGTCCCCTTCAAATCTGCCCCCACCTCCCCTCCTCTTTCTGTTTTTTCCCCTCTTCTCTACTGGCCACCGCTTTCTTTAAAAAAGCCATATGCTTCCCAGTTAGACTTCAGCATGTGCACACATACACACGCAGAGGCTGCGACACACATGAGGATCAACTATTAACCTTGTCCAGCTGACTGAAAGCCATACGGTTGGTGGAACTTTAACCGAGGGATGCATCATTGATCATTGACTTGTTCTGCTTAGCCCCTAAAGTCTGTGAGCTTGGGAACTTGAGATGAACAGATGTGCTGTAGAGAAGAAAAGCCAGGTGACTCAAAACGAGGAACGCAAACATTTACTCTTCCATTAACAGATCTGAGCTTTATAAAAGCAGGACAAACTATCTTAGGAAGAATTAAATCAACAATAGACGTTCTAGATCTTACTTTAGATTGAAAGTCGTGACATGTCGGCTCACAAATTCAGTGTCTCAGGCCTAAACTGGTTCTAAACCAAAACATTACGATGTGTCAATCATATTTGGTAAAAGCATAAGAAATGTGCCAGGGAATTGTTTTTCATTGACCAGCAATAGGAGACAAGCCGTTTTCGTGTTCTGCTGCAGCATAGTGTTGACATATGTGTGTTGGCATGTTTTTGTATGTGCATATGTGTGCGTGTGTGTAGCTCTTCTTCACTAGCGCACCGTTTCCATGTTAAATTGGTTATGGCAGCGCAATCCAGCCCTACTTAGAGCCGTCAGAGCAGCCGCCGTGTGACGAGCCTCAGCAAGGACGTGTCATAAATACTGAGGTGTCGTTTCTTTCATGTAAATATACCTCTGTTTCAAGTATCGTCCATCAATACTGCACACGGGGAGAGATATCTAGCTGCTGCACAAAGTATGTGCTCTGAAAAACTGTAGCTGGTGCCATTAGGTCTAGTTTTGCCTGGTAGTGAAGACACTTTTTTTTCTTCTTTTTTTTAAGGGGTTATATTCATTTTTATGTTTTTGTAAAGCTTTTTTTACCATTTCCCCTTAACCTTTTTTATGATATCTGTGAAGGTTTTTGGCATTTTTTTTCTTCTTCTTTGGAATTACATACACTAAATAACTGTTTATAATCCATTTTGATTTCATGCTTTTTTTTCAGTACCTTTAACCTTCTGCTGCTGCTTGCATGGCAGTCAAATTTTTTTTCAATTAAATGGATTGACTATATTTTAGTTTGATTAACGTTTTAATTTTTAGATGATAAATTATATTTCTGGAATAGTTATGATCCATTTATTACCTGTAAACCACTTTTTGAGCATAGAGCTGAAAATGAAATTTTCAACTTAAACTTTTGTAAATCTTAAATGCTTTGGAGCACAGACTTAAGTTTGGTCTCTTTTTAAATGAGGCGTGTAGCAGATTGTTGTTAAAGTGAAACTAAAGTTATAGAAGTTTATTATTTTGAAAAATGCACAAAAATACTATTTTTAAATTTGATATGAAATATGGTTTCCAAAACATGTTTTACTCTAAAACTGTGAGAAAATGAAAGCCATAAATCTAAATAAGTTTGAGGTCCAAATATGAGGTTGATATCTCAAAAAATTAGCTTTCAGTAAGATTTTGTTTTTTTTGGGCGCAGTACCAAACATTTCCACTAGATGAAATTTGTCTCCCATTCATTTCTAATGCAATTTTGATTGCATGACTTTTTTTCAGGATCATTTAACCTTTCGAATCTTGTTCAAAAAAAAAAAAAAAAAAAAAGTATATTTATGTGTTCACATAGCAAGTGCCAAAACCTTTACCAAGGTTCATATTATTCAGAAGAAGTGAAAAAAATTAAATCCAAAAATGAACGGCACAACAGATTTACATTACTGTTCAAAGGTTTGTGGTCGGTAAAAGTGTCTTATGCTCAACAGGACTGCATTTATTTGATTCATTTAATAAATGTTTAATTATTAAATAATGATTTACTTTTAAATGCACATTCAAACAGTTATATTGTGAGATGTTGTTAAAATGTTACATTTTCTATTGTTTTAAAGAGAAATCCTGTGGCAAAGCTGAATTTTCAGAAGTCATTACTCTACAGTCTTCAGTGTCACATGATCCTTCAGGAAAAAATATGATTTGGTGCTCAAGAAACTTTTATTATCAATATTGAAAACAGTTGTGCTGGTTGATATTTTTCAGGATTCTTTGAATAGTTCAAAAGAACAGCATTTTTCAAATAGAACTCTTTACTGTTTATCAATTTAATGCATCCTTGCTGAATGAAAGTATTAAACTTTTGATTAGTAGTGTAATTGACCTCTCTTATTGTCTAACCTCACTTTCAATCATTAGGACAGGCCAAGTTGCTGAATCGTCATTGATGCGTCAGCAGTCATACATCAGTGGTTGCGATGTCATATCCATAATGATTTCCAAATGACCTGTTTTTTGGGGGGGGTTCTTCTTAGTTTCTCGAATTGATGTTGTGTGGACATGGAAGGTAGTTACAGGAATTTTTTTTTTTAATTTGGTTTTTGAAGAGTTTTGCATACTATATAGACAAAAGAGGGAAAGTTCAAGTTTTCCTTGATATGCCCCCATAAAATTACTGTACCTTATACCTAGTTGGTTTTCACTACCACACGGTTCCATCCGTTTGCATTCAAAATGGCGGGGTTTTGTTTAAATAAATAGTAGCTCTCAGGCTGAATGTTAGGACAATGTTGTGAGACAGACAGTGCAGGGAGGAGGGGCCAGCACTGTCTAAAACCCATCACTCATTGGTTAATGATACTCTCTTCTCATTTAGCCACACCATTCTCCCATTCCCTCCTTCTTTTAACCCTTCACAAATCAAACGTGGGGTCATCCGCAGTTCACGGCCCCCAGGTGGTCAGGAAAGCGCTACCACGCCCTCGAGGGTCCGTTTGACGGCGCATGTCTGTGTGTATGTTTTTCCCTAAACTGTTGTCCAGGTGCCGATTTCTCCATAACTTCATCGCCGCTGTTCTGTTTTTTGTCTCGCCGCCTGTTTGTCTAGTGTCAGTCTCATGGTGTGTGTACGCGTGAGGTGTTTTTTGAGCCCGGTGGCAGATTTATTGCCTCGGTGCTGGTATTGTGGTGTAAGAGCTGAAAAGTGTCTGTCTGTTCCTGTCACTAAAATATGTCAGAAGTTTTTCCTTCATCTTTTTAAGGTGTCTGTTGATTGTAACCTACCGGCTGTATAAAGTTCAGGATTGCAGATGAAGACGTGTAAAGCAATTGCTTCCTGTATTATTTATATATAATATAAATATATAAATTTATATAATATATATATATATATATATATATATATATATATATATATATATATATATATATATATATATATATATATATATATATATAAATAAATATATAAATTTTTGTGTAATTGTATTTCAGCAGAATTGATTCTCATTTAAAGTTTTACATAAGCTCCGCCCCTTGTGTGTGCTTATTGGATATTTTGACTAACTTATGCACTCAGCCAGTTCATAAGAGTCTAAATTTTATACCATGTTTACCATTTAAAATCCCAATTTCCTCTCAAATTACTACTGAAAATGCGAAAAGTACCAAATTTTGTCCTTGCGTGAATGATTTTTGTGTGGTTCACCTACGTCCATCCTTGAGCTTTTCCTCCCAAACTGTCAACTAACAAAATACTAAATGAAATCCCTCCCTCACTCACTCCTCCCTCACTCACTCCTCCCTCACTCACTCACTCACTCACTCACTCACTCCACTCACTCACTCCACCACTCACACCACACCACCACACCACTCACTCACTCACTCACTCACTCACTCACTCACTCACTCACTCACTCACTCACTCACTCACTCACTCACTCACTCACTCACTCACTCACTCACTCACTCACTCTCTCTCTTCCCTTCCTTTCCACAGTATCCTCTTTTCTCACACTAAATTTAGGTCACAGCTGTAAAGACAATGAAGCTGATTTGAGTATTTTTCTAGTACTTCCTCTGATGTTTGGTTTTTGTCCACGAAGACTGGAATAGACACATTTCCATTTTATGTTTTTATCATGCGTATATTCAAGTACAGTTCGGTTGCTGTCGTAGTACTAGTACTAGTAGTGATACCTCTCAGGTAAAGAGAAACCCCAGAGCTGTGGAATTAAAGCCTTTTACCCATAATCCAACTGACCTGGGTTTGTTATTCCCCCACCGCAAACCTTAAATCAATCTACAAATTCAGCTCTATGTCCTTGCTCATAAAAGGCTCTCCTTTCGCGTTCAAAAAAATGAAGAGAAAAGAATGGGAGAAGAAAAAAACAGCCGTGTAGGAAAGCAGGGACCTTATATAAAGGGCATGGTCTGCGTCCATGCCAGAAAAGCTTGATTTCCTTTTGCAGTGCGGCCATACATCAGAGGCCCTCCCAGCTGGACTGTCACACTCTGACAGAATGACATGTGTCATTTATCAAAGGGGCCAGAGCTTGGGAAAACTCATATGACAAAGCCTGGGAGAGTTCATTCCCCCTTATCCACAACACACACACACACACACACACACACACACACACACACACACACACACACATACATAATCCATCTCTCTCGTTCTTTCACTCTCTCACACACAATTCCCTCCCACCTTTTCGCCGCTTGCCTGTTGCCAAAAAATGGGTCTGTAATATTTCTGTCATCTACACACCAACTTGCTGTTCTTTTTCCCATTCTCTCTCTTGCACTCTCTCTCTCTGAGTTTTTACTATGTATTATTCTTCCCAAAAGCTGTTTTGCAGTAGTAACTCTTTAACTGCATAATTCCTGTGTTAATTACGGAATCATGTGTATTTGAAGTGATTAAACCCAGCGTAATGAAGCTGACGATCTCAGATATCCTATATTGCGCGAGCGTTGCTCTGCTGGAATCCATTCATCATTTCGAGCTAACTTCATTCTTAAGTCTACTTGCACCAGCTGAGAAGGAGAGAGCGAGAGAGGGAGAGCAGGAAGGAGAGGGGTCAAATATAGTTCACACCGCTGTGTACTACTCTACAGGGCACATTCACCCATCACTCAAAATGTGCTTTCTGTCTCTCACTCTGAGGGGCGGGAATAGATGAATTCCACAGACTCTGAGCTCCGGGTTCTAGCGCTGCGCGGCCGACCTTCGACCCCTTAAACGAGCTCTGAATATGTGGTGTGTAATGATCCTCGCGCTGTAAACATTTAATGACTCAGAGACTGTCATGGGAATCTTCGCATTCCCCACCCAGAGAGAACGTCAAAGGAAAGATCCTGTTTGTGAGTTTATGAAGTATGAGTCTTCATACAGCTCTTTGTTTTGAGCATGAATCTTTTTGCCAATTAGATGCATAACTTCTTATTAAATGTAAAGATTGATAAAACCTACATCAGGAGTAAAAAGGAGTTATGGCAGTTGGCAAATAGAGATTATGTGGGTGACGCAATGTCTACTATCTCAGTATGAGATAGTAGATCTACTATCTTCCGCTCTGGACAGACAATTCATACTCTGATCAAAAGTTTGTACTTAGGGTTCCAATCTTTTCATACATTGAGCCATGTTGCTTATGTAGGTAATGTGAAATTGAATCTGGCCCGTTCTCAGTATGACTCTTTTGCTCTGGTTCTAAGAGTACAAATCTTTAGATCACAAATCTTTTGCTCAGTCTTCTGTTTCAAGCATGATTCTTCTGCTTTGAGAGCAAGCCAGATTAGACTCAGAGCATGAATCTTTTCCTCTGAGCTTGAATAATTTCATAAAGTACCTGTTTTCTGCTTTGAGTGTGAAACTTTTTCTTAGAGTACAAATGTTTTGATGCATGGATACATGGAGCAGTGTTGATGTAAAATTGTATCTGGCCTGCCCTCAGTATGAATTTTCTGCTCTGAGCAAATGATTCGTGCAGTGTGAAAAGAATCGTGCTCGGAGCAAAAGATTCATACTCCCAGAACAGTGGTAATCAGTGTGCATATCTTTTACATTATGCATTGTCATAGTGCGAAAATGAATATGGCCGATTCCATTCCCTCCTTCTCCCCATCAATCTAGAGTACGAATCTTCATTCCAAGTACGAATTAGTTAGAACTAATTAGTTCGTTCAGATACTTTGTTCGCAGGTCGTTTGTAAGCTCTTTTCCTCAGGATATGAAAACTATGAATAAAAGATGGGAAAGAACAAGATTAAATGAATAAAAATCTGCATTTGTACGTGGTGCCGTACGACGTCATATTCCCTTTAGGAGGAATTCTCTCTCTCTCAGCAGGTTGCTGCTCTTCCTTTCACAAATTCTCTTTTCTCTCTCCCCTCCACTTCTCCTCACGTTCCCCTCCCTCCCTCCATTTCTCCCTCCCTTGCGGTGGCGGGGCAGGCCTTTTCATTTGTCTTCATAAGCCTAATTTATTTTTGCAGCCAGATGTGAGCTGACAGGCATCAGTCAGTGGGGCCGCTGGTCCCCATTCTCAGGTCAGCAAAGCAGTCACGTCTCTCCGTTTGACTGAGTCCCCCATCAACATTACACAAGATGGATGTGTCTTTAAAGGCCAGATTGATTGTGGATATCGGAGTTATGGCATCATTTATCATGGTGAATATTATTTAGGTGCAGGGGAAGAACAAGAGAGTGGAGATGGGGGGGACGGCGTATTTTTAGAGGGCAATTGGAAGGCTGTGAAAGTTTAATTGCGTGTGTGAGAGAGTGGAAGGAGAGGTAGTTTGTTTCTGGAAGGTTTAGCGAGTTTTGCTATGCTTTCGATTCTGCCTGCGAATATCATGTTGTGTTGAGGGATGAGCTTTTTGCACCTCTCTCTCTCTCTCTCTCTCTCTCTCTCTCTCTCTCTCTCTCTCTCTCTCTCTCTCTCTCTCTCTCTCTCTCTCTCTCTCTCTCTCTCTCTCTCTCTCTCTCTCTCTCTCTCTCTCTCTCTCTCTCTCTCTCTCTCTCTCTCTCTCTCTCTCTCTCTCTCTCTCTCTCTCTCTCTCTCTGATGTGTTGTTATTGATTGTGTGTGATGTGGGCCTCTGCGTGATTTAGTGCTCCTCTCAGGACCCTCCATACACTCCGTTCTTTTCTCAGTCCACTTTCACGCCCGTCACAGAAGCTTCTGGAAAAAAAGAAAGAGTTTCCAGCTCTTTGTGTGGCTAGGCCCAGGGTCAGTGAAGAGTGTTCGGGACACCAACCAACAAATTTATCATTTTCCATCCCTCAGCTTCGGTCTCTCAGTGTGTCCAAGCTGAGGTGAGGCTTATTGTTAGATACAGCAACATGTTTTCCTTGCTGCTTTTATCTAGTTATCATCTCTCTTTAGGAAGGTGGGATGTGGGATGTTTCTGATTCACATAAAATGGCGCCGCTGTGTTTGGTCGCCGTTCAGGTCGCTCCGCGAAGACTGTGCTTTTATTTACTATTTTACTTTCTTTTACTCTCAGTTTTTACAAACTTATCATCTGCATTGATCTACTACGACAGCAAAACTCTTTTGGACATTGGTTACCTCTACACTGGACTGTTTCAGGACACTTTCGCCGATCCTCTGTGGCCATCTGAGATTCTTCGGAACGCCGAGTTGAACAATGGACAGAGCCAGCGGCGTAGAACAAAGAAACACCGTGGGAAACGTGCTGGTATCCGTAACAGACTGAGGAAAAGGGCATTCAGACCTCCTCTCCCGAGCATTCTTCTAGCAAATGTTCAATCCTTGGATAATAAGATGGACGATCTTAGAGCCAGGATAAGTTTTCAACGGGACATGAGAGACTGTAATATCTATTGTTTGTCTGAAACATGGCTCACGCCCGCGGTCCCGGACACAGCTGTGACGCCGTCGGAGAACTTCTGTTTTTCGGATGGACAGAACAGCCGAGGCCGGTAAATCCAAAGGCGGTGGAGTGTGTTTCATGATCAACAAGAAATGGTGCGATCCCAGGAACATCACCATTCTCTCGCGGTCCTGCTCACCTCATCTGGAACATTTAACAATCATCTGCCGCCCATTCTATCTGCCTAGGAGTTTTCTGCGGTTGTCGCGACCGCGTTTACATCCCACCGCAGGCAGACACAGCGCTGGCTTTATCTGGCCTTCATGATGTTGCCAGCGGCGTCATAAACCAACATCCCGACGCGGCATTCATTGTCGCGGCGATTTTAACAAAGCAAACCTAAAGAAAGTCCTGCCAAACTTTCACCAGCACGTCTCCTGCCCCACACGAGGAGCAAACACACTGGATCACTGCTACTCTCCGTTTAAGAACGCCTATAAAGCGCGGTCACTTCCAGCGTTTGGCAAATCGGATCATGCCGCCATTTTCCTCACTCCCGAATACAAACAAAAGCTCCTCCAGGAACCCCCGGTGAGGCGGGAAGTTAAGCGTTGGTCACCCCACTCAGAGACCGCGCTTCAGGCAGCTCTTGATGATGTGGATTGGGACATGTTCCGAGCGAGTTCAGCTGACGTAAGCGAGTTCACAGACGTGGCGCTTTGCTTCATCAACACGCTTACAGAGCAAGCCACGCAAACAATAACAATAACGTCCTTCTCAAATCAGAAACCGTGGGTGGACAATTCAATCCGCGCGGCAGTGAACGCACGCACTGCTGCTTACAACGCCGGTCTCCATTCAGGGAATATGAATGAATACAGATCGTCCTGCTATGCTCTCAGACGAGCAGTTAAAGCCGCAAAACTCCGTTATAAAGATCGAGTGGAGTCTCATTTCCAACTCAACGACTCGCGGCGCATGTGGCAGGGTCTGAGGTCCATCTGCTCTTTTGGATCTAAATCCTCTGCAGAGGCAAGCGTTGATCCGTTGCTCGTGAACGAGTTAAACTCTTTCTATGCTCGCTTTGACTGTAAACGCGCGTAACGCGACTCCGCCAAGTGGCGCGTTAGAGGAAATTACTCAGAGCAGCAACAATCACGTGATCTCTGTCTCGGAGGATGAAGTTCGGAGAGCACTCAAGCGTGTGGACGTCAGGAAAGCTGCTGGGCCGGATGGTATTTCAGGTCGTGTTCTGCGGTCCTGTGCTGATCAGCTCACCGGGTTGTTTACATCTATCTTTAATGAGTCCTCGCTACATCTGTGGTCCCCACCTCCTTCAAAAATCCACCATCATCCCTGTCCCTAAGAACAGTAAACCCTCTTGCCTAAATGACTATCGTCCAGTGGCTCTCACGTCTATAGTCATGAAGGTCTTTGAGAGACTCATTAAAAACACCATTTGCGCCTTCATTCCTGACACTTTGGACCCTCTTCAGTTTGCCTATCGTCCCAATAGATCGACTGAAGATGCCATCTCTCATGTCCTCCACTCCTCCCTCACTCACATCGACAGCAAAAGTGGGAACTACGTAAGACTGCTATTTATTGACTATAGCTCAGCCTTTAACACCATAGTTCCCACCAAGCTAACCTCCAAACTCCTGGATCTCGGCCTGAATCCTTCTCTCTGCCACTGGATTGAGGACTTCCTCACTGGCAGGCCTCAGGTGGTGAGAATAGGCCAGTCCACCTCCACCTCCATCACCCTGAGTGTGGGAGCTCCACAGGGCTGTGTCCTGAGCCCCCTGCTCTACTCTCTCTACACGCATGACTGTTTGTCCACACACAGCTCCACCTCTATCATCAAATTTGCTGATGATACTGTTGTCCTGGGCCTCATTTCCAACAACAATGAGACGGCATACTTGGACGAGGTGGAGCATCTAACATCATGGTGCCAGGACAACTGTCTCTCTCTGAATGTTGGCAAGACCAAAGAAATGATTGTGGACTTCAGGAAGAGACAGCAACGGACATACTCCCCCCCTCATGATCAGCGGGTCACCAGTAGAGAGAGTGAGCAGCTTCAAGTACCTGGGAGTAAACATCTCCGAGGACCTGACCTGGACTGCTCACATTCAGACACAGGTGAAAAAGCCAGGCAAAGACTGTACCACCTGCGCCAGCTGAGGAAATTCAGGGTTTCACCAGCTATCCTGAAAACTTTCTATTTAGGGGCGATAGAAAGTGTTTTAACTCAGTGCATCACAGCGTGGTATGGGAACAGCACCAGTCATGACCGCAAAGCCCTGCAAAGAGTAGTGCGCTTATCCGAGCGTATCTCAGGGTCAGCTCTCCCGTCTCTGCAGGACGTCTACACCAAACGCTGCAAAGGTAGAGCTACCAAGATCATCAAGGACTCTAATCACCCTGCAAACCCTCATTTCACGCTGCTACCATCTGGTAAGCGCTCCGAAGCCTGATGGCCAAAACTGAGAGACTCAGGAGGAGCTTCTTCCCCAGGCCATCAGACTCCTGAACTTAACATCACGTGACTTCACGTCAGGATAAACATCGATACACTGACATTGCACTGCACTTTCTGTTCTCGTTGTTACTGTGTAACAACCTGTCATAAACCTGTTTGCACATTATACTCTTTATACATTTGTTAACCACATATTTATAAGTCTACAGTTTACTCACTGCAAAGTCTACTTCAATTATTTTATTCCACTTTATCCTTATTTGTTACCTTTTTTTCTCTTGACTTGATTATTTATAATTCTACAGATATAGACATATATATATATATATATATAGATAGTACTTTTTTTTATATCCTATTTCTATTATAATTTCTTCCTTGTGTTTTTAACTGTGAATTTGCACTGTCCATGGAGCGGACCTGTTTACATTTCACTGCCGGTTGTATATTCTGTATATAACTGTGTATGTGACAAATAAAACTCTTGAATCTTGAATCTTCTACAAGATGCAGAACTTCCTTATTGTGAAATGTGAACGATATAGAGCAGTTGCAGCAGATGGCGTATGTGCTCTTATACATTAAGCAATGTTGGTCCTGTGGGCGATGTGGGTTCAAACTTTGTTCCTAATCCTTTCTAACCATTGTTTTCTGTCCAATCTCTAGCCAATCTCTATGTCATTGGAAATTTAACATTTTTGATTGTACTCAACTGTAAGAAACAATCAAATTTTTTTATTATTATTATTATTTTCACTATTTATTTTTAAAAGTGATTTACAGTGCATTAAAGAAACATTTTAACAATGTTATGTGTAAATATGTTTGTTCCCTGGTAATAAAAGCCAGTGACCTTGTCGTTTTTAGCACCATGCTCTCTGCCAGTTGAGCTATTAATTTGCATTAACTATTTTCTATTTAAAAAATATTTTTGTAGGATTTTGGCACAACAAATACTGTGACGTTGCATCCAGCTCATCTGTTTTCGTTTTTTTTGTCACCTACCTCACTGATGTCATTGACGTAGGAGCCAACAGTTGCCCCCGAGCAGACCAAGGGCATACTCAACACCAACAATCTCCTCTTGGAGCAGGCATGAATCGAACAAGCAAGCAAATATACGGATGACATCAGACTTTTTTTTTTTTTTTTTTTTTTTTTTTTTGTCGTTTAGGGAGCGATGGGTAGACAGTAGAGAGAATCACAGAGCCGTCTGTTTTATGGGACGGTATGGAGGATTATTTATGACGCCGGCCCCTTTTTTTCCCTAGCGTAGAGATGCTCTTTGGAGCGCAACCTGATATCTAGTAGTAACAGTCTGGTCTTCAGAGAGCTGCTAAAGTTTACAGTGAGCTGACCCTCAGGGGCTTCCATCACAGATCATATAAAAAAGGAAATCAGGAATAATGTTTTTGATTATGTACCCCTATAGCATTACAGGATGTTGAAAGGCAACGTTCCAGAGTGTATTTGTGTGAAGGGGCTGTCCAATGAACATTTAACTGCCCATATTTGCCTCTATCCTACAGGATCTCTGTTGTTTTTTCGCTGTATGTATATATACGTGTGCATCTGGGGGATCTCCGCCGAATGGCTGGTGCCCATTTTTGTTTCTCGCATGTGCAGGGTTTCCCGGTCAGGGAAGGGTCAGGCTCTGGGAATGTATGTGTGTGTGTTAGCTGAGGGGTGGGATGACGGCACTGGCACATTTGATTGATGGGTAATTGTACAACCAGACTCAGCTAGACTGAACTGGTGAGGTCGTGGCCTGAGAGAGGAGGTGCTTTTTGTCCTTTTCACTTTTTCTTGTCCCTCTGTGTGACGTCTTGCCATTCTCTTTCTTTTTATTACTCCTTGCTTGCTTTCTTTCAGCTGACCGTCTTCTTTTCCTTCCTTCGTTCGCAGTTTTCTATGTCCTGCTTCCTGGGATTCAGCCTGTAGATTTGTGAATTGTTTTCTGTAGTTGCATGTTGATTACGGCCATTCATCAGAAGTGTCCTCTTTCAAGAAACTTTTTCGACAAAGTGCTCTCATCGCAATCACTTTTGTTATGGTTTAGACCTTAATCTATGATCTGCTATCAAACCCTGTTTGTACTTTCCTGCAGTCATATTTTACTCCTCAGAGTTAGGAACTTATCACACTGAGCGATTGCTGGACGCTGTCCTTGCCACGCTTCCAGGTGCTGAGCGGAGCCTTGCTTCACGGCTGGTTTTCCTCTGATTTACTCCAGATTAGATTACAAACAACCCACCTCTCACAAAACAGCTGCATTTCAGTCACAGATTTGACAGAAAGTCTTTAGCTCATGATGAATAGCGCAACAGCCACAAACACATGTATCTCATTCCTGCTAGATTTTTTTCCTTTTATAAATAAGAGGGTAACAAGGTTGGGAAACATCACAAGAATTATTGTCATGGGAACCAAGAATCTGTGTCTTGCAAACCACTTGGTCATCGCTCCAACGTAAAGTTGTTTTAGATGCTCATGTTTCTTCAACAGTGATTGGTGTTGGATGTCTGAGGCCTCCTAGGGGTAAAGTTGTCTTTTAGAGCCAAAGTTCTCTGCTGTCTGACAGGAATGGAGGAGGAAGAGTATGAGGAAGACAGCAGCGTGTTGATGAGGGTCGCACAGCGTTCGTACTGCAGGCTCTACTGTTTTTCATCTTTTCTCTTTCGGAGCAGCCTGATTTATGGTAATTATCCATATTTAGGATCATCTATCAACTGGTAGTTGCTAGGCAATGGGAGCAGCTGCTGCTGTGTGTGTGTGTGTGTGTGTGTTTGGGCTGGTGAGTTTTCTGTCAGGTACTCGGCTCAGGTGATGGCCTAGTGGAGAGACTGTGCTGGGGGATTTAAAGGGAAAAAAACAATTCTTTCCTTCATCCTCGTTTTCTCTCTTTCTCGCACTCTCTGTTTCCTTCATAGCTCCCTCCGCATGGGGGTTCTCTGTCTGTTCTGACATTGTTGTGTCTCTGAGCACCAGGGTGGATGGCGTGTTATCTGTTTCTCGACGAGGGCACGGCGTAGGGGAGGCGCAATATACGGGCTGCGTGTTTGGACTCCAAACCTTCAGGTTTAGCTCAGGATTAGTGAAGCTTTTGAACCTGCATGACTGAACGTAAGCGTTTTTTTTTTTTTTTTTTTTCTCAACTGAGAGTGGTTTCCCCCATAAAGGGCCAGATGGGGACGAGACTGCAGTGCTTAGGATATAATGGCCATTGTCTCACGGCTGGGCTGCTCCTCTATGACAACGGCGAAAGGTGATTTATTGACTGCGCCTGACGGCACGACGGCCCGCCACCCTCTCGACCAAACCTGGATTGGAAAAAAAAAGACAGACAAAGCAAGAAATGTATAGAAACAGAAAAAAACACTGCAGTGCAGGAAGAAGCAGCAGGAGATTGAGGATAAACAAACAATATGAAATATTTGTGTTTATTTTACAGCTGAGGAGATTATTAGAGACAGCTGCATGGATGGTTGGAAAAATCACTTTATTGAAGTCATTATTGATTGCAATGCACATGCAGGGTTTTTTTCTTCTCACCCCTCAGATACCAGGATCAAGCAGAACCCCTGGAAATCAGGCCTGTTATATTCGTTCTTCTTTCATCTGACTGCTAGCGTAGTCTTCACCTTAGTTCATGCGAACCACAGGTCTTGCTTATCAAAAACGCATTTTAATTGTGTATGAATTAAATGTTTATAATTAAACAAAATGTCTGTTTACAAACATTAATTTACCTCAATTTTATTAAATATTCAAATATTTGATATATCTTTGTTAAATTCCATCTGAAACGCACCTGTGTATCAGATGCGTGTCACACGCAAACACTCTATGAACAGCGCTAATTACAAGAAGGTAATTATTTGTGGAAGTATTCAGGTGAAGATTGAGGCACCTTCAATTACTCAGCAATCACGAGTGCTGTTTAATTAGCTAACATGCACTCGTTTAGCCTCTCCTTGTTTACTCAGCTCTCTGTAATTCACTGTGTGGAGCTCGCGCAATAACAACACGCAGCACAGCTGTTTCAGTCAGACTGGAAACGTCTTGGGGTGATTCTTCACTTAGGGGAACTTTTCTGTCCCTAGGATAAATTTAAAGGACATAATAGAATAGCTTAACTTTTTTTGTTCATCTTGTGTTTAATTGCTGCTTCCTTATTTGTGAGAATTGAAAAATGTCATTTTCATAATTTTTTGGGCTTTTTTTGAGCACTTTATTTAAATACAATTTTTTCAGTTTTACAATTATGTGCTTTATAAGCACTAATAAACAGCCAATATCCTAGTAATATGCAGCTAATAAGCTGCTTGGACTCTAAACTCAATTTCATTAAGTTTAGTGATACAATCAGAAAGATATTACTGTACATGTCTAACGATTTGACTTTATTTTTTGTGAATGAGTAAAAGATTTTTGTTGTTGTTGGGGTTTAATCTATGAGCAGCTTTATAAGGTGTAATTACCAATTAGGTTATTTTTTTTTAAATGAAGTCGTCAATTTTGAATTCGTTTTGTAGACGTGATAAATGCTTAAGGTGTTATAGTAGCATGTGTGCTAGTTTATGCTACCTAATTGTTCAGTCCGTTGTAATTACATTTTTATCTTGAGTTAAGGGTAAAGTGTTAAATAATGTAAACTGCATGTTTCTCTTCCCTTTTTTTCTACAAGCAGCATAGCTATTCTTGTTATATTGAAGTAGCTAAGCGAACATTAGCTTTGCACTTGCGCTTCCTCTCCTTAAAATAAGTCTGACCTCTCCTTACTCTTGCAGGGTGTATTACCTAAGTAAAGTAAATTGCTGTTAATAATTCGTTAATTGAGCCCTTTCATTATTCAGCAAGCATTTTGATATCGCCGTTCAGCAGTCTTGGGGGATGACAGGACGTGAGCGCCTTGTTGTGGTTTGTGCAGCCGTGAGATGTCCATTCACAGTCTGCTCTGAATGAGGACGTAACGGCAGCTAAAGGAGACAGACCCCGTCTCACTCCCCCGGTGCTGCTGTCACCTCTGCTTTGCTCTTCCCTCCCTATTGTTTGAAGCTAATGTAAAACGCACTGTCTATATGACCCATTTTAGCAGCCCATTAGCATAATTTGGCTGTCGCATGGCCACCGAGTTAATGTACTTGCAAATGACAGGGAAAGTGTGTTATACGACCTTAGGGTTTTTAAAAATTAAATGACAAAGTAGGCCGCACTTTGCATAAGTATGGACTTGACATTGGAGCGTGTGTGTGTCTGTGTGTGTTGGCGAGTAAGTGAGTGATATTATAGTGTGTCAGTACAAGGTGAGGTGAAAGCATTTACACAGTAGTATTTTAGTTTGTTCATTTACTTAACAAAACCAATTTTTAAATGTATATTGAAAGGGATACAGAAAGCATTAGTAAAATGAGATTTTTATAATCTGATCAGTTTTTTCTTTAATATATTGTTTTTGTAAATATATTTCATGCCCAAGTATTCTAAAATGTTGAAAATGTCAAGCATTAAATTGATCTGCTATAGATATAAATAACTTTTTTATTTTATTTTTTTATTTATTTTTTTATAAAAATTGATAATTATCAGGGAATGTAATCTGAAGTAATAACATATGTATCAGTCATTAAAATCATAGTTGTCATCAGTGCACAATTACCAGACACTTTATTCCTGTTCTTTATTCCTCTTTATTCCTCCATTTCATGTAATTCTCAGTATTTTTAATGGAGCGGTCTGTTGCCCTACTTGTATATCTCCATCCATACTTGTCCGGAAGTATCTAAAGCGAAAAGATGAATTTGGAGCGCAGAATGGAATGCCACACCAGTTCTTCAGGGGCCTGAAGCTATTCCGCCATATGGTGGCCTATTCCACACGGAGGATAGTGGGAGGGGGCTGGGCCAGCCTTTTACAAGAGATGCTTAAAGAGGCAAAGCAGATATTAATTCAGAGAGCCTACTCCAGAGTGTCCGCAGGAGCACAAATCACTGTCAGCGGATACGGAGAGGTGGGCAGGGTCCGTGTAAAACGCCCGTCTGCACTTCAAAGCCTTCTTTTGTTTAGTCTGTAATAAAGTTAGATGTGTCTCGCTGAGAAAAGGGACGAAAAAAGCCCGGAGACAGAGCACAAAGGAAGTCCTCAAAGAGGACGATTGTGTGGAAGATGGTGAAAAATGTGAAGGCTTTTCTCCTCTCCTAGGTTCACATTGGGCTAGAGAGAGAGAGAGGGTGGGGGTCAGATCTACAAGCCAAACCCCCCTCAGAAACCTGTCCATCTCCACGGTGCCCTTATTACTTTGAACAGCAGCCATCAATCAACGTGTGTCCACAGAATAGAAACAACGATCATTATTCACAGTTCTGAATTAACGGAATGAAGAAAGTGAGTGCAAAAAGGGTTTACAGGCAGGGTCCAAAATGAACACTTGCCAAGCGATAAATGGGAATTAAAACAAAGTTACTTAGTAGGAGCTGCAACATAATACGTGGTTTAAATTGGATTGATAGTCTGACCCTCACTGAAGAAGCGAGCGATTCAACTCCCTAACCAATGAAAACATCTGTCGTGACCTTTACCTCAGTTAATAATTTACTATTAAAAGCCTAAGGTGCCTACTTTATTTATTTATTTATTTATTTATTTATTTACTCTGTTGAATAATTTCTGCATTATGCCACCAAATGATAATATTAGAAACCTATATTAGGCTCCAAGTTTGTCACTGGTGCCATAATGAAGAAATGACTGCACATTAAAGGAATATATTAGAATGTATGAGGATGCAGGTACGTTATAACCTGTGTAGTTTGACTAATATGTAAGAGAATACACTAAACCCTATTCAGGTAAATGTACGTAATATGCGGTTTCATCACTGGTAATAAATGTGTATTTATCAATTTACATCTCATTAACAAAATGTTCATTTTGGACTTAACTTTAACACGGATCACAGCATATTGTCTACTGTTTACTTTTGTTAAACTCTTTTTATTTTTTTTTATTATTTATTTTTTTTTAACTTTTTTTCACCCAGTAGTTGTGATTGTTGTAACACACACACACACACACACACACACACACACACACACACACACACACACACACACACACACACACACACACTTTGCATTCATTTCTAGAAACTGCAGTTTCCGTTGCCAGTTCCGCAGACAGCCTTGCCAGATTGCGGCAGGCCATATAAGTGGACTGGGGCAGACAGCATCATGCTACCGAAGCCTTGTTTTAACTGCCCTGGAAAAAGGGGAGAGGGAGAGAGAGAGATTGCTGCATTCTCACTGACATGCAGAGCATTACCATAATTGGCTTTTCTACATGATAGGACAGAGGAAATAATAATGTCATTTTATTTACAGCCTTCAGTGTCCTGCCCCCTTCCCCTCCTCCTTTTCTCTTTCTCTCTCCATCTCTCTCCCTGTCTGCCTTCAGCATGCTGCGTAGGTCAAAAGACATGGTTTGATCAGCCCTGTCCAAAGGCATCAAAGTTGAGTGGCATGTAATGGAGACCCAGTGACAAACCACATCGGCCAGCCAAATAAGACTTGCCAGTTTTCCCATTAAAATGTCGGGTAAACGGCGCGGCTTTCCTCTGCACACTCCAAAACCACTCTGACCGGCTAAATCAGCCGACTGAGGGAAGGCAGAATTGGACATTAGTAGTGCAAATGACTGTAGTGATTGCCCCCTCTCCTCCTCAATAAAATAAATAAATAAGGAGGAGGAGGCGGGGGAGAGAGGGAGGCTGCACAGTGACAGTCGAGGAAGGAGAGGCCATCGGCATCTGCGCTCTGTCCGCAAGCATTCTCGTTCCCCTCTTCAAGTTTGAACACTTAGGCCTGACACTACTCAAGTGCACCAGCCAGCCCAATCAGACAGACCTGGTTTTGTCAAGCGGACTGCTTGGAAGCGGCAGAAAGGATGGATTTTTGAAGAACAGCAGATGTTTTTGGCCGCCAAATTCACTCTGTTCCAAAACGCAGCAAGCTGCCTCCGTAGCCAATGCTTTAAGGCAAAATAAGTACTTTACACTACACTATGCAGATTTTCAGAGCAGCTTCACAGTAATAAACAGGAAAATAACAATCAATAATGCAAAAGACAGTCAAATTATGCTGTAAAGCAGCTCTAAAAAGAATTATTCAGTTCAGTGTTGGTTCAGTTCAATATCTGTGTTCATAATCTGAGTTAAAGTAAACTATAAACAGCTCAACAGAAGTCAATAGTGTCGTTATTCTGCTTGAGTCCATTGTCAATAGTTTGTTGCAAAATTCGTCAAATTTGATACAAAGTTGTTTCAACTATAAAGCAGCTTTGCAGAAGTCTGGGAAATGTGGGTTCGACTCTAATGTGTCTCATTTCCTGTTATTTCAACTCTAAAGCAATAATAAATAGAGGTGTACTGTGCATTTTCAGAGTTTCGCTTGCAGAAATGATTCAATCTCGTCTAGAGTCACGGCTTGCTAATTCTCTGCTGTTTGTTGGGCAACTGTATACGAATCTCAACGCTCGAGTGCTTGTATGTGGGTGGTGTTTCTAAGAGCTGGCACTGGCTGTGTTTGTATGTGTGGTGTCATGGGTGTCTATAGCAAGAAGGTTCACTCTGCGGCTGATCTTTGTTGGCTGAGACGGTGAGCTCTGCTCGTGTGTGTGTGTATATCCTGCTCATGTCCCGTTGCTGTGTCACCTGTCTAAAATCAGTGAGATCTCAGCAGCCACAGTGACAGCTCCACTCTGGACACAGATGGCCACGCTCTCCTGCACAACACACATACGCGCGCGCACACACCTCACATCTCACACACGTCATACATGCACACAAGCACAAGGCCCTTGTGCTCTGGCTGATCATTTTAGATGTTGGTGGGCACTCAAGAACATACACACCTTTGTTCTTGTCTCTCCATACTGGTGTGTTGTGTTTGAAAGACGCGCAAGCACATTGGCGTAAGTGCAATCTTAAAATTGTTTGGGGTGGGAAGGTGCACATTCAAAATTTTCAGCCTAGCTCATGAATATTAATTAGATGGGATCATTCTTGTCAAGTAGTTTTAAATGATTTACTGAAATGGACCAGGTGTCTCAACTTGTTTTTTTTATTTTTTTTTATTGAATCAGTCAATGGTGTGTGTGCGTGTGTGCGTGTGTGTGTGTGTGTGTATGTGTATATATATATATATATATATATATATATATATATATATATATATATATATATATATATATATATATATATATATATATATATACATATATATATATATATATATATATATATATATATATATATATATATATATATATATATATATATATATATATATATATATATATATATATATATATATATATATATATATATATATATATATATATATATATATATATATATATATATATATATATATATATATATATATATATATATATATATATATATATATATATATATATATATATATATATATATATATATATATATATATATATATATATATATATATATATATATATATATATATATATATATATATATATATATATATATATACATACATATACATACACATACACACACATATATGTATATATATATATATATATATATATATATATACATATACATACATACACACACACACACATTATACGTATATATATATATATACACACACACACACACACACACACACACACGTGTGTGTGTGTGTGCAATTTATAATTAAATGTAAATTTGTGTTATCATAGACACATGTATGTTTATAATTTATATCAAATAATTGTAAATGAATCGTGTGTGTTTTTATATGTATGTATGCATGTATATGCGTGCATGTGTATAAGATTTCAAAATTCATAGAAAACTAAATGGGAAGGGAAAACATGGTTTCAAGACTTGTTTTGTACGGTATCCATGGAAAATGCTGGCTTCACTCAGTAAATCAAGCTCTTTCTCGTTCTCATCCACATCAAAAGCATCTTCTTTTTATAGCAACTATTGATTCGCTTAATTGTGTGTATTCTTAACAACTTATCTGTGTCGTTTTCTCCCGACAGTACAATGCAGGCTTATTTTTGACTGACAAACACAACAAGCCCCTCCCCCCCTCCTCTCCTCTTAATCCCTCTCTTATTGTTCGGCGTGATGTTTAAAAGCAGGCCCCCGATAAGAGATGTCAGCAGTCAAACTTCTGATTGGGTTATTAAGTGTGAGCTGTCGTTGCCGTCGTCTGGCGGGTTCCTTTTTTTTTGACGCAGATGGCAAAAAATTGCCAAGTCGTGTTTGATGGCTTGATGTGAGGACAGTGACATGCCAATGCGCATGCCTGTCAGATGCCACACGGTGTCAGGGGCTGAGAAGACGCGCTCGATTTAGTGTCAGGTTCTGCCCATCTCTTTGCGAAAAAAGCCCTCTCGTTCTGGCTTTCTTCTGCGCCCCCCATCTCACTTTTCTCTCTCTCTCTCGGCCCCTCTATCACTCTCTCTGTAATTACAGCAAAGATGAAAAACTTCTCTCTTTGTTTTAACGTGATAAGCTGTCTTAAATGCTGCAGTGACTTGAGGGAATTATCAGGGCTTCAATCCACTGAACCGTGTTGCGGCGTGAACCATTTCTTTTAAAGCGATATTTGGATAAGTGATTTATTTGACAGTTCATAATGTTTATTTCACCAAATCCTTTTTGCTTTACACCGCCTACTTGATTTCTCAGAGGAATTGACGGATTGAAATCCATCTGAGAGCCTGAGGTGGAATCAGTGATTCCTCCGGATCAGAAGGCGTCCTTTAAGAATATCCCAGTAACGGGAACGCCACATACACCGCTCTCCCAGCTGTTCACGCCCCTACAGCTTCCTCCATACAGCTGTAAATGGCACCTTACAAACATCAGGTACGGAGTCCGTTCTGATTACGTGTGCTCAGCTGCACGCCGTTTGAAGCTGACAGCACATCTGCTTCAACCACCGAGACGGATCTTGGCATCTCGGACAGACATCTCCTGGTGGCTCGCTGAGATAAAGGAACAACTCTTCAAGAGCTGCCTGTCTCTTTTTCTTCTCTTTACTCACATCTCCTCTACTGCTCCCCTCTTTTCCTGCTCTGTCTCTTCCCATTGCCTTCACAGTTGTGCAGGCTGTTGTTGTGGCTTTTCTTCTCGTGTTGTGTTCAAAATGGCTGATAGTAACAATACCGCTCTCACAAAGCGAACGGGAGGCTTTTTTTTTATAGCTGGACATGCTGTGAAGATACATGCACGCACATGCACGCGCACACACACACACACACACACACACACACACTCGCACGCACACTCGAAAGAGGTACTTTGATGTGTTTCGATGACGGAGAGCTCATTTTGTTTATCTCCCACTGCAGATCGAAACCAGCTGATGAAACAGGAATTTAATCCTACCGCTCCTCATTAAGCACTTGGTCTCATGGACCTTTATTCTCTTTTCATTAAGCGAATTAAACGAGTAGCATTCTCTCTCCCTCTCTCTCCCTCTTTTTGTCTTGCAGCTGTGGGTGCCGACAGTGGGCTATCACTCCGTTTTTTTTTTTCTGTCATAGCTCGGCACACAATAGAGTGAAGGAGCTTTTTGTGGCTGAAACATGAAACCTTACATTTGTGAACATTATTGTTCTGTTCCTTTCCCCCATGTAATACATCTGACAGTACATCTTATTACCACACATTTAGCTGAGGAAAATAAGCATTTTCTAGTGTGTGGTGTAGGCAACATTTTTCAGTATCCTCTTTTTGCCTTGAGAAATAAATGTGCACTTAGCAGTAATACGCAGAGCAAAAAAGAGCTGCGTTTTCACAAATAAGCATGAATGTGTATTTTTGAAAGACGCACTCGTGGCCCATTGCTGTTTTCATTAAAAATCAATGCATTAACTGGTTCTTCTCAATCTCTTGGGGCTTTTTGGTGTAGTTATCAACTGGGGTTTGTTGTGATGCCAATGTTTATAGACCAGGGTGGCCGATATAGTACAAAAATGCATATAAAGCAATTTAAAGTCAACATTAAATCCAAAGTGAAACCATTTACTTTTTTAAAAGGATAGTTCAACAGAAAATCGTACAGTTTTGGAGATTTGTTTTTTTTTTTTTTTTTCTTTCTTGACAAATTTAGTACTGACACAAAATCAAATTCTGCTAATCACCCAAGCAGACATGGTTATTGGTCAATGCTGAAATATTGCTGAAATATAATATCTATCACTAGAAGGAAGGTGCACTAAAGGTGGTTATGTATCCTCTTGTCTTTTATCTCACTCTCTCTTTTTCCCCCTGTGGCTGCACACACTCTTGACTCCCTGAGAGTTAGTACAGCATGGACCATGACAACATGACATGCCATTTCCACTTGCATTTTAGCATGACTCGCTGCGAGAACTTCCATCGCCTCTGCCAACAGCATTGAGGCAAGCTGCACCCCGTGCTGCATCCCTGGCAATAACTCAGACGCAATCTCACACTCAGAGGAGTCTAGCTTGGCTAGTGTATGAGAGAACTGGATCAATGTCACACACAGTCTGTGCCCTCTAACTACAGGGAAAAGGAGGACAAGAAAGAGCAAGAGAGTAGTCGATATGGTGTTAATATTTAAGAATGAATTTTATGTAGACAAAGGGGTGGGGAATGTGGCTAATTTTGTAGTATTGGATGTAAATGGATACATCTTTTTTTACATTTTGAAATATTGCTAATATCCCTAATAGTATAATTTTTTTTTATTTTTTAATTCCATGACATTTACCATGTTTCTTTTTTGTATGTTCATTTTCATCTCTTTTAAAGATTTCATTTTTGTCTGGATACTTTTTCTTTTTCTTTAGAGGACTCTCCTCTGCCCTCTTTACCCTTGCTGAGCTGTTACACAGGATAGCTTTGTTAGTCTCAGCAGTGAAGGGGGCTATCTATCATAGTCAAGATATGGATGTTTGCCACTTTATAATTGCAAACCTGCGTCCTCTGCCAGGACTATTGACAAAAAATCTCTTTAGGATCATTATGTAGTCATGCACACACACACACGCACATGGAATGATACATTTTCCCACACCTATTTCGTTTGAAGAAACAAAAAAAGTGAATTTACTTATTCAACAATCTATGTTAAAGATGCACATTTTGGGGGCTTTTGTCTCATCATCTCTCTTTTTTATTTATTTTTTCCCTCTGTTTTGTTTTCTCAGCCTATGTGCCGGAGGACGAGCTTAAGGCAGCTAAGATCGATGAGGAGCACCTGCAGGACGACGGGCTCTCCTTAGACGGTCAGGATGCAGAGTACCTGTGCAATGAAGAAGACGATGGGCGTGAACAGCTGAGCTACCAGAATTCTCCACTCAGCAATGGCACTAACCCAGACGCCGGGTACGGCTCGCCCCTCAGCGACACCAGCGATCACCTGGCTGACTTCAAAAGCACCTCCTCCAAAGAGGGCCAGGATAAAGAGGAGGTTGAAGACATGGAGACAGATGCTGGACTATCATTGCAGGACAGCCTGGCGCAGATGAAAGCCGTCTATGCAAACCTGATTTCAGATGCTTCCTGGTCGAGTATCACAAAGGACATTATGAAAAGCAAGCAGGTTAGTGCTAGTAGCACTAACAGTACTCCAAGCAGCCACAAGGGGAACAACAGCGTTGTGAACAGCCATGCAAGTAATATTACAAGCAGCGGAGCTAGCAGCAGCAGCAATGCTAGTGCTAGCACAAAGACAATTGTGACGCCAAGCAGCAATTCTACAAAAGCCGCCGCATTAAACAATGCCAACAATGGAAACATCAATGGTGCTAACAGTGGGGGTGTTGCATATGACTGGCACCAAGCAGCACTTGCTAAAACCTTACAGCATACGCCCTACCACCTCATGCCTGAACCAAGTCTCTTCAGCACAGTGCAGCTGTACCGGCAAAACAATAAGCTGTATGGGCCTGTGTTTACAGGTGCCAGCAAGTTCAGATGCAAGGACTGTAGTGCAGCCTATGACACACTTGTAGGTCTCACGGTGCACATGAACGAAACGGGTCATTACCGTGATGATAACAAGGACAAAGAGGAGGACCGGGGCAAGAAATGGTCCAAACCACGGAAGCGATCCTTAATGGAGATGGAGGGCAAAGAAGATGCTCAGAAAGTCCTGAAATGCATGTATTGTGGCCACTCGTTTGAATCCCTACAGGACTTGAGTGTCCACATGATCAAAACTAAACACTACCAGAAAGTGCCTCTCAAAGAACCAATGCCAGCTCTTGCCTCAAAGCTGGTGCCCTCCACCAAAAAGCGAGCGTTCCAAGACCTGATGTCTCCTTGCTCACCTGAGTCAATCTCCAGCACCCCTGGCATTCCATTGGCAGAGACTGCGCCCACCAAAGATCAGAAGATTTCCAACCCATATGTCACGGCTAATAACCGTTATGGCTACCAAAACGGGGCAAGTTATACCTGGCAGTTTGAGGCCCGAAAAGCTCAAATTCTTAAGTGTATGGAGTGCGGGAGTTCCCATGACACTTTGCAGCAGTTGACGGCCCATATGATGGTGACCGGACATTTTCTCAAAGTCACAAATTCTGCCTCTAAAAAGGGAAAGCAATTGGTTTTTGACCCTGTGGTGGAAGAGAAAATCCAATCCATTCCTCTTCCTCCCACAACAACACGTCTACCAGCTCCCATTATCAAGTCCCAGCCTGATTCACCAATACACCCATCCACCATGGATGAAAGAAAGGAGCTGGAAGAGGAGAAAATGGAGGAACCCGAGGACAAAAAAATCAAGCAAGAGAAAGAGGATCCTGTTGAGAAGGTGGAAAAATCTGAAAAAAATAGCCATTACAAATATCTAAGAGAAGAAGATCTTGAAGAGTCTCCTAAAGGGGGACTAGATATTCTCAAGTCATTAGAAAATACAGTCTCCAGTGCAATCAGTAAGGCTCAGACTGGTACGCCCACTTGGGGTGGATATCCCAGCATTCATGCCGCTTACCAGCTCCAAGGGTCTGTGAAATCATGTATACCTGCTGTACAGAGTGTCCAGATTCAGCCAACATTCAACGCCAGCAGCTTGAAATCTTTGACCTCTGACTCCAGCACTCTGATCCATTCTCCAAGCAGTCCATCGCCACCTCCAAACCATAAAAGCAATGTCCTAGCAATGGAAGAGTTAGTGGAGAAAGTAACAGGAAAAATCCCTTCAAAGAAAGACCGGGATGAAAAATCAACTGAACGCATTTCTAAACATCTCACCTCTGAATTACCCTCTCCTGTCCTCAAAGACCGAAAGGACCTGCCAAGACCAGGTGATCTTAGCAAGCCAACAAAGAATGGAATGGTAGATAAAGACCTAGAACACGTTTCGGTTCGGGAAGGAGAATACAAGGAAAGCCATGCAGATAATCCTGTAAAGAACGGAACAGATGTCCTCAAAACACAAGTCAGCAATGGTTGCGATAATTTAGGAATCATTACTGACCACTCACCAGAACAGCCTTTAGTCAACCCTCTCAGTGCATTGCAGTCTATCATGAACACTCATTTGGGTAAGGCTTCCAAAACAGTCAGTCCACTCCTGGACCCATTAGCAATGCTGTACAAGATCAGCAACAACATGATGGAAAAGCCCATGTACAATCCAGCTCAGGTCAAGCAAGTCGAGTCCATCAACAGATATTATGACAATGATGACGATCAGCCCATGGACTTGACAAAATCCAAAAGTGGCAATGGGCCCATAAACAATTGTTCATCCACTGTTATCAGCAACAGCAGCATCACAAACAGCACCCGACCCATCTTGTCAACGTTGACTGAATCGGTCTCATCTCCTCTTCGGGAGAATGCCCTAATGGACATCTCTGACATGGTGAAGAACCTCACAGGTCGCTTGACGCCAAAGTCGTCAACCCCTTCCTCTATATCTGAAAAGTCAGATGCAGATGGCTGTGCTTTTGAGGATGGGCTGGAGGATCTTTCACCCATTCAGAAGAGGAAAGGCAGGCAATCAAACTGGAACCCTCAGCATCTGTTGATTCTTCAGGCTCAGTTTGCATCCAGCCTTCGAGAAACCCCTGATGGAAAGTACATAATTACAGACCTAGGTCCTCAGGAGCGTGTACATATTTGTAAGTTTACAGGTCTCTCCATGACCACCATCTCCCACTGGTTGGCAAACGTCAAGTACCAACTCAGGCGGACAGGTGGAACCAAGTTTCTGAAGAACATAGACTCGGGCCAGCCACTGTTCCTGTGTAGTGATTGTGCCTCCCAGTTCAGAACTCCCTCCACATACATTAACCACTTAGAGTCCCACCTGGGCTTTAGCTTGAAAGACCTCTCAAAGTTATCAATAGACCTCATAAGAGACCAGCAAGCAGTCACGAAAATGATCACAGATAAGACATTCAGTGCCCTTGGCTTGACTGAGGAGGACTCTAATTCCATATTTCAGTGCAAACTGTGCAATAGGACTTTTGTCAGCAAGCACGCAGTGAAACTGCACCTCAGCAAAACGCACGGAAAGTCACCGGAGGACCATCTGATCTTTGTTACTGAGCTGGAAAAGTTAGAAAAAGCCTAAGGAAAGCAGGCTGGTGGCAGTGAAGTGACTG
Organism: Paracanthobrama guichenoti; assembly: GCA_018749465.1. Taxonomy (NCBI): domain Eukaryota; kingdom Metazoa; phylum Chordata; class Actinopteri; order Cypriniformes; family Gobionidae; genus Paracanthobrama; species Paracanthobrama guichenoti. Next base: position 11,456,359 of record CM031961.1, on the reverse strand, counting down.
GATTGAGAATCATTGCACTACATCACTGTACTGCACTGCGCCTGAACTGAGCCTTCAAAATCAGTCCAACTTCTGTCGTGAAACTGCCTGATTGGACCATGATCTGTTTTGTTTTTGTTTTTGTTTTTTTTCCCTCGTTTTTCAGTCTCTTGATTTCTATCTCTTGCTTTGTACTGTATTTATCTGATATGTGTCGGTTATGTGCATGTTTTTTTTTTTCCCTTTATTTTCTCTCTGAGTGACTTCATATTCAAACAGAATTTACAATTTGTACTCTGTTGAATTGGGAATGAAACAAACATGGTATCCATGGGCATGGTCTAAAACAAAATGGCAAAAGAACTTCTGAATAGAATGAGTTGCGTTGTACACTTACTATACATCAAAAAAGACTGACTTCATTAAAGCACTCCGTAGTGTTGAATGTTATGAGAATATGTATAAAATGAGACTATGACTATAAAATGAGCTATTTTGTTAATTTGAGCTCAGATTTTCTGATATTGGCTTGACATAAATCAAACTGCAACCCTTTGAAGTGAAAACAATGAATTGTAGATTTTGTTGAGTCTTCTAAACCTTGAAGGATATTGAAGATTTTGACAGGCTGCCTATGATTATACACTTTGGTTTTTCAAAGGCATTTCTTTGTTTTTAATAATCTTTGTTTGTTTGTTTTTTGTTTGTTGTTAAGTATCATTTTATACTGTAGCAATTTGAAACGTATGCTTTGGTACCACTATTTCTCTTTCTATGGTTTCGCTTTGGTTTCAACCTGTAAAGACTTATTTGAAATCTTATATACAGCACATATATTTAAATGATCAGCGAAGATGTGTAAATTTCCATCATCATATCTTGCCAATTGCCGCAGCTCAACATTGTTTGTATGGTGTGCATTCTTTTATATTGTCATTTTATATATAGTAAACAAAAAGGAAATATGTACAGAGATGTATATGCAGTATATGTGCTGTAGAACCACGATTCATCCTTTAGTTGAACTAAGTTCTCTGATGTGGTAAATATGAATTGACTGAAGGAGTTGCATCGCTGTTGATGCATGGTGTATGAGAGGGAACCAAGCAATGCAAAACATGAAATACAGTACATTTCAATGTTTTATCATGCCATTGTGTCCCATCAATTCCCTTAATTAAAAAAGAAAAAAAAATGTTTTTGTCCCTTAATTGTAAAATAAAAACTGAAGCATTTCTTGATTAATGTTGTTCTCCATTTGGTCATTCATGTTTTTCTCTCTTTTCCTACAATCAGCAATTAACTTGAAATTAAGTCCACTTTGTGGGCTTCATTTTAGCTTGGCTTCAAAGTTGAAATATTCGGAAGTTCATTGTCCGTGTTTGCTTTTGTTATTCTTTGAATGCAGCACCTTTTCTGCGCTGTATGTAAATGAGAGATGTTTCCAGACACAAAACCTGCCAGTAAACAGGAAAAACTCTCGCTGGAGCCAAAACGGGCAAAGAACTTGTGGATTTAACGCTTTTCTGTAAAGCCTGTATATCTGGCTTCTCAGGACCGATTCTGTAGCATTGATCCAGCTCTTCCTCTTTTTTTTCCCGGAGGATCTTAGTGCAGTCCCTGTACGTATTCTATGTAAATTACAGCAATCATGACAACTGCGACATTGTGAGTACCTGCAGAGCAGAGTGAAACATCGGCAGATAGACGCAGTTTAAGGAGATTTGCATTTTTTTTTCTCTCTCTCTCTCCTGTTCACACAAGCACACTCCAAGCATTTCACGGGGTTTTCAGACTTAGAAATAAATGCCCAATTTCTAGTGGGAATCAAAGATTTACTCTTTTCAGCTCAATTACTGAGTGATTATACGTGTGGACACAGGGGGCTTGAGGGGAAACGAAACAAGAAGGGGAAAGGACCGAAATATGCAGTGTTTGCACAATAATCTCAATCTCCATTTGAAGCCGCTTTGGGGAGTTGCAGTATCAAACCCCTTGTTAGTTGCCCTATTTGAGAGTATCCTCTCACTCAAATTGGCATGTTTTGATTTCCCAGTGGTCCCATACTGAATATTCTGAGCCTCCATCTGCTAGTTTTGCTTTCCTCAATTACTGTAATTCTTTTTCATTTTCATTCGGAAGGCAGCATATCTATGCAAACTATCAGAAATATTAAGCCATATAAATCCGAAAGTATCCAACTACTTTTGCATAAATAGTCAAACTTGTCATCCAGAGAATTATTTTTACACATTAAGGAAGCAGGTTTAGGCTTTGTGTAAGTTCTGGAGTAGATTTAAAACGATTAATTTATTCAAGTCATGGTTTTGGCGTAACTTTTCCACATGTTGGAATATCCTCAATATAATAGTCTGAAAGCATTATTGTTATTGAAATCAAACCTTCTGAGTATGGAGCAGATTTAAGTGTATTATAAAATTAAGCCTTCCATTTCCTTCCACATCTGGGGTCCCGACGCACATGAAGATAAAGGGGTCGTGCCAGGTCTCTCTCAAAGAACTGACTCGCTGCCTTTGCCCAGATTTCACATGCTATGAGAAACAAAAGGTTTCACAGCTTACATTTGTGCCGTAAAGCTCAAGTTAAATACAAGTGCAAACACAAAGGTGAGACAATGCTGAAGACAGAACGTAAACACTGAGGTTTTGAATGCCCTGCAACTTTGTGTGCAAGAAGTGGCAAAAAACATTTTTAGCAGTAAACGATCTGTCTGTACATGTCGCTGGCAAGTACTTTCTATGAACATTAATCATAATAGCAATACATTTCTGTTTGTGAAAAAATGCATTTGGAATTAAATTCTTAAGGTAATTATTGATTAATGAAATATACACACCAATCAGGCGTGATGTGAGGTGATGTGAATAACACTGATTATCTCTTCGTCACGGCACCTGTTAGTGTGTGGGATATATTAGGCAGCAAGTGAACCTTTTTTCCTCAAAGTTGGTGTTAGAAGAAGAAAAAATGGGCAAGCGTAAGGATTTGAGTGAGTTTGACAAGGGCCAAGGCTCATTGATGCATGTGGAGAGCGCAGGCTGGCCCATGTGGTCAGATCAAACAGACGAGCTGCTGTAGCTCAGATTGCTCAAGAAGTTAATGCAGGTTCTGATAGAAAGGTGTCAGAATACACAGTGCATCACAGTTTGTTGTGTATGGGGCTGCATAGCCGCAGACCAGTCAGGGTGCCCATACTAACCCGTCAACCACCGAAAGCACATGAGCAAACATGGTTCAGGAATGGTTTGAGGAGCACAACAAGAAGTTTGAGGTGTTGACTTGGCCTCCAAATTCCCCAGATCTCAATCCAATCGAGTATCTGTGGGATGTACTAAACAAACAAGTCCGATCCATGGCGGCCACACCTCATAACTTACAGGACTTAAAGGATCTGCTGCTAACATCTTGATGCTAGATACCACAGCACACCTTCAGGGGTCTTGTGGAGTCCATGCCTCGATGGGTCAGGAGTGTTTTGGCAGCAAAAGGGGGACCAACACAATATTAGGTTGTAATGTTATGCCTGATCGGTGTAGTTTAGAGGTCAAAACAGATCACCACTGTCACCAGTCTAAAGATGTTTCATATCGAGACAGGACGAAGGGTTGAAGGAAAGCAGAATTTTGAAAGTCTTTGCACATTTCAAACATCAGTGTCATTACTGATGCAACTCGTCACTATGAATTCATCAGCTTAACTTTGTGTCTCGTGTTTTGTTATTTCACTTCAAGCAAACAGGAAATAAATAATCTCAGTCTGTTTCTTTGCTGCTCAATCTCACAGACAGACGGTGAAGCATAAATATAATGCTACACAAAAGAATTCATTGATAGTGGGACTATGATGAATTTTAACTGGTTACAATTTGTCATTTTCAAAAGGCAAAGTGGTGAGACCTCAACGTAATTCAAACGTGCCTTATCGAAATTGCACACTTTCTCCTGAGAGGAATAAGACTGAAAATAATGAAATCTGGAAAATGACACATTGTGATCTGTGAATGACAGTATTTTTGAATATTAAAATGGAAAAAGAAAACTTTTACCATCCATCCAAATGGACAGTTTGTTTGGCCAAAAACATTCATTATATCTTAAAAAAAAAAAAAAAAAAAAAGGTGTCATCATTTACTCGTGTCAATCCAAATCCATATGACTTGATGTTTAGCAGACTGTTCATGCTGGTGCTTTTTGTCATTTTTGGTCACTGCCATATTATAACCCCTTCTGCTAAACGGCTTCTTTTGTGTTCCACAGATGAAACATAAAACAGACAGCATGAGAGCGAATAAATAATGACAGAATTGTCATTATCGCGTTCATCACCCCAAAGCCTGGCTTCCTTGAGTCAAATACACAACTTTAAAAACACATGCAGTTTGAAATGCACCAACAGTGACACCTTAAAGTGTTCCTCCATCAATTTTAAATGTTTTAAGCCTTTAAAAACTCATTTGACACCCTGTGAGTTGACTACTTCCAGACTGAATTTATTCTTAAGCTGTCCGCAATGAGGCCTGTGTTCCTGTCAAACGACAGCTGTCAAACTACAAGGCAGAATGTGTAAAATTGAATCACAGTTGAACACTGTAGAAAACAAAGGGCTGTCAGATAAATGCACACAGCAGAATAAATTGTGAGCCAGTTTGATTGACAGCTCTAGGACGAAACGTACATTTCCGAGAATAAATATGGCTGGAAAACTTTGAGTCCCATCAGGTGATGGACTGCGGGATCATTGCATTAAGACTTATTTGATGCTTCCTTCCCAATGGATGTGTGAAGTGTTGGGGAGGCGGCGTCACAAATGGTTGTGTTCCTGTCAAAAGTGAGCCGTGTTTGGAGATGGAACGTCCCGCTTATTCATCTGCGTGCGGATAGCGGCCTGAAGAATGGAGATGTGACAAAATCGCTTCTTTATAGAATAATGACGGCTGACACGGGGCCTAATGGATGCAGTGTTTTTAATCTCTGTGAAGGCTCAGCCCGGTGATGGACTCGACTGCCAGGCCTACAGGTGTGCTGTGACAGCCTGTCTATTCTACTGCTCATCACTCACGCAGAGCAGAGACGACCCGCTACATCTCAGCCCAATCCGCTCAGCCTCTGTATTGCACTCGAATGCAAAGCGGTGGGGAGTGGCGCCGTAACCCGCCCACAAGTTCTCTGGCTTCTTTATGTAGAGGTTAAGAGAATCAAGTCCAGTGTTGCAGAGGATACGTCAAGTTGGGTATGATAGGAAGAAGAACAAGTCCAGCTTAGTCAGGCACATGCTTTCTACACAGGCAAACTGTAGATAAACCGCTGGATATCTGAGAAGAGACATTCAGATTAAGGCCGCATTTACACTGCAGGTCTTAATGCCCAAATCTGATTTGTTGACTATATCCTTTTTTTTTTTTTTTTTTGATGGCCAGCTTATATCTTCTTTTAAAAGTGACCCATATCCGATATCTGCATTTACAATATACACTTGGTGAAACAACCCAATGTAGACGTACTGAACCGGAAAAGCTTAGGCACTATTTGCAATGGACGCAGATGAAATGGTAATACAAGCATTTGCTTTCCGCACCATTTTTAAAGGTCAGCAAAACATTGGTTTGAGCCTTCGTCCTCCACTGCGCCACTGAAAAGAGTCATATGATCATGGTTGGTGTCCATTATGCAAGTTGACGTCATTCGCCTCCGTCGCTTTTAAAATGGCCACAATGACGGGAATATCTGATCTGTACGCTTACATGGCAGACGCCAATGCACGTATCCGATTCATAACAGATTTATTTCCACATATGAACGAGGAACTGAAACTGATTTGAGAATATCGTAACCTATTTGCTTTTTTCCTGCTTACACATTTGTGGGTTATATTCGATCTGTGCCAAATAGAAGGGAAAATATCGGTATTGTGTCACTTAAACCATAAAATGTAAATGCAGCCATAGTCAGCGTTGCTCCACATAAACTCCACATAAAAACAATATAAAATTATTTTATTTTCCACATTTTTTTCTCTCACATTTGTCAAATGGCCCTTGTCCCCTTCATCACTTTTATTAATGTTGGTGGTACATTGTTTAATGTTTGTTTGAAAGATTTTCATTTAATGTTATAATTTATTGATTATAGTTTGAGGTAAGAGGTCATTTTCAGATAATTGACTCACCTTAGAAAATGGTATTTAACTGTATTGAAATTATTAATATTAAATTATATAAAAATATGTAATAATGACCCATTCTATATAATGGAGTTTGTCATGTTTTTCTCATATTTGAATTATTGAAAAGACTTTAAATTGGATTTATCATAGTGATTGTATCATCCTGAGGACTGTTTTCATCCTGTTACAGCATTTATATTTAAAAGATTTAAATTCTTACAATTTCTGACCTTCTATTAAGATGTCTGTATGCAGCTGGAAGTGATTTTTTGCCATTCACTCAACAGTGAATGATTGAATTTTGAGTCTTTGCTAGACTGCTTTGTGAGACACAAGCTTCTGCAAATGTTGCTGTGGGATTTGTATGCAATTTCAGATTAAATTGATGTAGGGAAAAGTCAGCGAGTGAGAGTGAGAAAAAGAAGGCAGGGAACGAGAAAGATCTGTGTGAATTAATGAGCACAAATATGCTTCCGTGCCATTATTCGTTGGTGAAAAATGTGTATTCTTACTCCCTGACGGCCCGAGCAGCTGAGAGAAAGTAACTGACTTTGTTGTTGCATTTCTGTGATTGTTCTTTCAGATTCAGCTGAGTTTCCTCTCAAAGGCTTTAGACTGGCTGAATACATTTGTTTATCTTCACGCTGTACAGGTACAGCAAGTGTAAAGAGTTTCTTCTCTTTACTTTATTACACAGTATTCATCAACAACAACTGAAAGACTTAAATGACAGATGGGTATTACTATTTCTGAAATGACAGTAAAAGTAACTCTACAACAAAAATCTCTACTACGTTTTCAATGTGGGAAGGTACTTTAAAACTGTAGCATGGCAATTTAAAAAAAACTAAACAATAAAACATTCAACTAAATATTAGCATTTAAAGCTTGCAGGAACTTAAATTGTTGGTAATACTTGGTGAACTATCACTTCTACCACTAAAGATTGCTTTATAAATAATCATCCTGATCAGTTTCATCTCCTCAGTATCCCAGATAGCTTAGAAGAACTTGATGTTGCATTAGAAACTATTGACTCTCTATTTTCCAGCTCCTTTGCGCTTAAAGAAGATTAAAGAAAATAGTCCAACACCATGGTACAACAAACACTGAGGCCTTCAAGAGAGCAGCCAGAAAAAAGGGAGCGCAGCTGGAAGAAAACAAAAATAGAGTTTTTTTGCATTTTGTGGAAAGACAGCACTATTGCATACAGATCTATCTGCTAGATCTGCTTATTTTTTGAGAAGAAAACAAATACAACCCTTTAGGTCTTTATTTGATATAGTGGCTAAATTAACGAGAAATAAAGCTTCAACCCCAGACATTTCCAAACAGCACATCTGTAATGACTTTATGAACTTCTTTACTTGCGAGATTGATAATATTAGAGAGACAATTATAACCATGCAGCTGTCTACTACAGTATCACCTCAGACAGTGCATTGTAGTGTCACTGAGGAACAATTCCATTCATTCGTTGCTATAAGAGAAGAATTGTCTAAATTCGTTAAATCATCTAAATCAACAACATGTATGCTCGATCCTATACCGACTAAACTACTGAAAGGGATGCTTCCAGAGGTCATAGATCCTCTTCTTAATATCATGAATTCATCTTTGTTATTAGGATACATACCGAAAACTCTTAAGCCGGCTATTATTAAACTGCTTATTAAAAAAACACAACTTGATTCTACAGAATTAGTAAATTACAGGGTGATCTCAAATCTCCTTTTCTGTCAAAGATACTAAAAAAGGCAGTATCTTCACAACTATGTTCCTTTTTAGAAAGAAATGGTATCTGAGAGGATTTCCAATCAGGATTTAGGCCGTATCAAAGTACTGAGACTGCTCTCATTAGAGTTACAAATTATTTGGTCTTATCATCCGATCGTGGTTGTATCTCTCTATTAGTGTTACTGGATCTTAGTGCTTCATTTGATACAACCACAACATTCTTTTGAACAGACTTGAAAATGATGTTGCCATTGGTGGAACTGCATTGCCATGGTTCAAATCATACTTATCTGACCGTTATCAATTGGTAAGTTTTGTCGAGGTACTCCATACCTCAAGGCTCAGTACTAGGACCATTACTTTTCACCCTGTACGTTACCCCTGGGAGATATCATTAGGAAGGATGGCATTAGCTTTCACTGTTATGCTGACGATACTCAGCTCTGTATTTCTTCGCGCCCCAATGAAACTTACCAATTCACAAAATTAACACGGAATGTATAGCTGGTATAAAAGATTGGATGACTAGTAATTTCCTACTACTTAATTCTGAAAAAAAAACAACAACAACAACAACAACAAAACTCCCCCCCCAAAAAAACACTGTCTGACTTGATGGATGTTCTGTCAAGTCTTTGTCATCAGTTAGGAACCTGGGTGTGCACTTTGATACCAATCTTTCATTTGAAAGCCACGTTTCTAGCATCTGTAAAACTGCATTCTACCATCTTAAAAATATATCTAAAATTACGTCATATGCTCTCAATGACAAATGCGTTAGTTCATGCGTTCATGACCTCAAGGTTAACTTACTGTAATGCTCTGCTGGGTGGTTGCCCTGCCCGCTTAATAAACAAATTCCAGCAGGTCCAAAACGCAGCAGCTCGAGTTCTTACTAGAACCAGGAAGTATGACCATATTAGCCCGGTTCTGTCAACACTGCACTGGCTCCCTATTAAACATTGTATACATTTTAAAATCTTGATTATTACTTACACAGCATTAAATGGTTTAGCTCCCCAGTACTTAAGTGAGCTCTTAATGCATTAAAACTCTGGCCAGTTGATAATACCTAGAATATCCAAATCAACTGCAGGCGGTCGATCCTTTTCCTATTTAGCACCTAAAGTCTGGAACAGTCTTCCTAGCATTGTTCGGGAAGCAGACACACTCTGTCAGTTTAAATCTAGACTAAAAACACATCTCTTTAACCTGGCATACACATAACACATTATCAATTTCTATAATTCAAATCATGTAAAATAACTGTTAGGCTGCATAAATTAGGTCAGCCAGAACCGGGAACAGTTCCCATAACACCTGATGCACTCGTTACATCATAAGAGGAATGGCATCTACGCTAATATTAGTCTCTCTGTTTATCCTGAGGTTTACAGTAGTCAGCCGGATCTGGGCCGTATCCAGATCAGATGGTGGACCTGCGCCTAGACATGACCACAGTGCAGCCCTGAAGTGGCAAGGTCACTTTGTAAAGAAAGACTACACGCCTGCGTACATATGCATTCAAACGTGCATGCCTATAGACTAAACATGTAACGCATGTGCATGCCGTCACCGTTTTCACAGACACACGTTTTTGAAGTTTACATGGAGATGATGGCGCTATCATTTCAAAGTTTGCATTCTCAGGCCATTGTGTAAATAAATGGCCAGAACGCATTGAAAGTTTTCTATTTTCAGTTGAAATTGGTGTTGAGTAAACAACAGTTAAAAAAGATCAAAAACTTACTTAGGCTGGATAATGACTTTCTTCTAGAGTGGCTGTCTTTGTTGCATTCATTTTCTATTATCACTGTAAAGCTGCTTTGAAACTGAAATCTGTATTGTAAAAAGCGCTATATAAATGAAGGTGACTTGACTTGAGTTTTCGAAGGTGCCACAACATTGCACAGCCTCTGGTTGTAAAAACCACCAAGATTTAATTTCCCGCAAGAAATGGGGTAATCTTTCACAGGTGAGAATGTGTTGGTTTGTGTTTTTATATGTATTAACTCAATGGCCTGGTTTCACAGACAGGGCTTAGACTAAGCCAGGACTAGGCCTTAGTTAAATTAGGGCATTTAAGAAGCTTTTATAAACATACCTTAGAAAAACATTACTGATACATATTGAGAAAAACCTTACTTGTAGATATGTCAGTGTAAGTTGCTTTCAGATAAAACAGCTCAAACATGCATTTTAGTTTGGGACTATAGGCTTAAGCCTTGTCTGTAACACCGCCTTGTCTGTGAAATCACCACCTTGTCTGTGAAACCGGGCATAAATTACATGTTTTTAAACTATGGTAACATTTTAATGTACTTATTTGTAGACTTCAGTTTGCCGTTTAATATCACATCAGGCCAGATCTTCTATCATACAAATGGACCCAGCTTTTCATGCCCACCCCAATCTGTCAGTGGATAACCAGCTTTCTGACAGATAGGCAGCAGCTAGTGAGAATGGGGAAACTCACATCCAGGACCTCACTATCAGCACTGACGGTCCTCAGGGTTGAGTCCTCTCCTGAAGTTTGCAGACGACACCACAGTCATCGGCCTTATCCAGGATGGTGACGAGTCTGCATACAGACAAGAGGTTGAGCAGCTGGCTGTCTGGTGCAACCTGGAGCTGAACACGCTCGAAACAGTGCAGATGATAGTGAACTTCACTCACCATCATGGACAGCACTGTTGTCCCACCATTGACGGAATTGTCTGTCATTTAAGACTAAAGGCTTCCCCGCCAGTGAGGAAATTTTTGGGAATCCATATATCCATAGTTATACCATAGGGGGCATGATTACAAATTTTATAAGAGTACAGAATTTCTGGATCAAAACACAGAAAAAGAAGAAGAAGAAAGAAGTGATAGAAGCATTGCTTATGCTCATGTAAGCTAACGTGATCGTCAAACATTCAACAGCATATAAATCAAAATTCAACTTTACAGAATGAAACATCAAACCCAGGAAGAGGTAGGCTACAGGACTGTGAAGCGAACTACTCCATCTATATTTTCATAACTTAAAGCCGATCCAGACGTAACCTTTGACAAAAACATGATTTTTTAAAATTTTTTATTAAAATTACCTACATTCAAGTGTTGATAAAAAAATTTAAAAAAATGTTTCGTGTAAAAGCAGATGCTCTGCTCTTTCTTTTGATATATTGTTTGTTCAGATATTCATACAACAAAATATTCTGACCATATGAAAGTTTATTGAGAATTATAAAAAATTATGATAACTTTAAAAAAAAACTGCTGGCTGGGTAAGAGTTAAAGGTTATGAAGGCAAATAAAACAAAAACGATTTGCACAAATAAATAATTCATAAGTACAGCAATATTCCATTAAAAAATTGTCAATTTTGATTTCATGACTTAAAAAACTATTTCCCCCTGTATTCAGTCCAGTCTTTTTTTTTCCTTCGGACAAAATCCAGAAAAGTTTACACATGTCCTGCCTTACAAGATGTCCAGTGTGTTTTTTTTCCTGCTGTGTTGCAAGTCAGACACTCAAAACTGTGTTCCACACCATCCACCTTCCCACCTTTACAAACAACGCGAGCATGTCCACCCCACCGCCAGCTTAACCTGACACGCGTCTGCGCTGTGTGTTTTTTTTCCCTCTGCCTGCTTTTTCTGGTTTGGTTTTGTTTTGTTTTAATCAGATGGAAGGTCTCTACTGACGATGTCACGTCTGGGCTCACACACGCATACACACACGCACACACACACGCACGCTCAGAAGGACAGTGGGCTGTCCGGTGTAGCATCATTAGCTCAGCGGAGACGTGGCGGCCCTGACACATGTCGAGCGGCGTGCAGCCAACCCACGGACGAGCACGAGTCGCTCCTGCATAATTTGAAGGTAACGCCGCATTTCTGTGCAGGCATGCTGTCAGTGGTCCACGGAGAACAGGGGACACTGGGGTGGGGGGAGGCAAGGAGAGACAGGGAGGGGAAGAAATTTATCCAGAGAGGCTGTAGTGGTCTTCCTTATTCCTGCTTCTCCTGAAAAAAAAGAAAAAAAAAAAACCTGTGTGCTTCTAACACGGCTTGAACATAATTCACCATCTGACAAGTCAAGAGTTTCGAATGTCATCCACAGCTGATTCTTTTCTTTCTTCCCTTTTTTAATAAACTGACATTGTTTTTTTTACTATATATATGCTGCTATTTAAAATGCTGCTTTAAATGAGAAATCCTAAAGTTGGGGTTAATGGGAACCATGAAAACCTATAATACCATTTTAAAGTTAAATTAGCATTCCCAATCATCTCAACAGCACTTGCTCGGTATGCGATTTGAAATCATCCATCTTTGCTCAGTGTTGCCAGGTTGCTCTCACCTGAGCTGAAAATGACGTCATGACAGCGCTGATTGGCTGATGGCACCACAAAAAAAATGTGCACAGTTCCAAGTGCTTCTCTAGCAGCTATCCTGAGCTATGATCTAATGTCCATAGCTGTGAACGAATAAACAAAACGTCCATTTCACACTGTTATGAGCTCTCTGAAAAGAAATATGACTGGTAAAACATACGATACGATATGAAGGGTTTTCAAAAGAGAGTTCTCATGGTTCTGTGGAAAGTTTGAGAGAGAGAAAATAACACTGCCTTTAGTGAATGTATTTTTTTGTCAAAGTTAAATGTTAAACTGCTCTGCAAAGATATTCAGTGACAAGTGCTTTCAATTGGATATAAAATGTTCAATATATATAGAATTACTCAGATAATAATTTGAAAGATAATAATAAAAGATAGATTTAATACAAAGTCAGTATTTTCCATGTAATGCTTTAATGATTTGCTATGGCTTCAGTGCAGTAACAATATGAAAGCCAATTATTTAATTTTACATAATATAATAAACACTTTTTGAAATTAATATTGAGTAACATTATTGACACAATACAAACCCGATTCCAAAAAAGTTGGGATACTGTACAAATTGTGAATAAAAAGGAATGCAATAATTTACAAATCTCACAAACTTATATTTTATTCACAATAGAATATAGATAACATATCAAATGTTGAAAGTGAGACATTTTGAAATGTCATGCCAAATATTGGCTCATTTTGGATTTCATGAGAGCTACACATTCCAAAAAAGTTGGGACAGGTAGCAATAAGAGGCCGGAAAAGTTAAATGTACATATAAGGAAAAGCTGAAGGACCAATTTGCAACTTATTAGGTCAATTGGCAACATGATTGGGTATAAAAAGAGCCTCTCAGAGTGGCAGTGTCTCTCAGAAGTCAAGATGAGCAGAGGATCACCAATTCCCCAATGCTGCGGCCAAAAATACTGGAGCAATATCAGAAAGGAGTTTCTCAGAGAAAAATTGCAAAGAGTTTGAAGTTATCATCATCTACAGTGCATAATATCATCCAAAGATTCAGAGAATCTGGAACAATCTCTGTGCGTAAGGGTCAAGGCTGGAAAACCATACTGGATGCCCGTGATCTTCGGGCCCTTAGACGGCACTGCATCACATACAGGAATGCTACTGTAATGGAAATCACAACATGGGCTCAGGAATACTTCCAGAAAACATTGTCGGTGAACACAATCCACCGTGCCATTCGCCGTTGCCGGCTAAAACTCTATAGGTCAAAAAAGAAGCCATATCTAAACATGATCCAGAAGCACAGGCATTTTCTCTGAGCCAAGGCTCATTTAAAATGGACTGTGGCAAAGTGGAAAACTGTTCTGTGGTCAGACGAATCAAAATTTGAAGTTCTTTTTGGAAAACTGGGATGCCATGTCATCCGGACTAAAGAGGACAAGGACAAGTTGTTATCAGCGCTCAGTTCAGAAGCCTGCATCTCTGATGGTATGGGGTTGCATGAGTGCGTGTGGCATGGGCAGCTTACACATCTGGAAAGGCACCATCAATGCTGAAAGGTATATCCAAGTTCTAGAACAACATATGCTCCCATCCAGACGTCGTCTCTTTCAGGGAAGACCTTGCATTTTCCAACATGACAATGCCAGACCACATACTGCATCAATTACAACATCATGGCTGCGTAGAAGAAGGATCCGGGTACTGAAATGGCCAGCCTGTAGTCCAGATCTTTCACCCATAGAAAACATTTGGCGCATCATAAAGAGGAAGATGCGACAAAGAAGACCTAAGACAGTTGAGCAACTAGAAGCCGGTATTAGACAAGAATGGGACAACATTTCTATTCCTAAACTTGAGCAACTTGTCTCCTCAGTCCCCAGACGTTTGCAGACTGTTATAAAAAGAAGAGGGGATGCCACACAGTGGGAAACATGGCCGTGTCCCAACTTTGTTGGAATCGGAAGGGGAATTATACAAGAAGGGGCTAACATAGCAAACCTTGACCCCCTGGTGGAAGCTCAGTGAGAATGGAGGCAGAAAAACAACCACTCCAGTGCACGATTGGTACCCATCATGAGTGATCCATAATTCTATTACCGACAATCAAACTCAATTGTACTTGAGTCATGTCTTCGGAAGAAACCAGAGTCCTGCTTTTACCAACAGTACATTACCTTTCAAGTTGCATCCATGCACAATCGATCAAAGGTCAAAGATACTATTCCTGTTTTCCAGCTCAGTGCTAATATATGCAGCAGTACTGCTCTGTAGGTATTTCACAGGCCTCATCCATCAGTCCATCCATGCATTATGCATATCAGAGGTCATATTGGCGGCTGCCTCCCCTGCAGAGGCGTTAATCCTTATCTTAGCTGTAATAACAAGATTAGGCAGGCCGAGGGGCTTATTGGGGCAGCTGGGGGTCCTGCTCTGACCGCAGTGGGGTTGACAAGGCCGAACCGATGGGGAAATCCTGCATATTGGGCCAACGGAGCTCATTGATTACTTTAACTTACTAAATTGGCCCGGGGTTTTGTTTGACGCAGTGTATGGAGTCCATCTGTTAAACGGTAGTTAGCTTCACAGGGAATGGGCTAATGTCACGCTAGTAGTGCTGAGTGGAATTTACTTGGACAAGCTGGGATAGAAGTGATGCTTTAGGCAGCTCACATCAGCTTGCTGTGGTCATAAAGGTTTATGATGCCTAAGATAATTCTCCTCCGTGGATGTTCAATGTCGCCAGCTATGTTTTTCAGTATCCTATTAATTTGAACTACATTATATGGCCAAACGCATGTGGACAATTGAAGACTACGCCCGTATGTGCTTGTTGAACGTTTCATTTCAAAATCATGGGAATTAATTTATCTTTGCTGCAATAACAGCTTTACTCCTCTGGGAAGGTTTTGCACTAAATTTTGGAGCATGGCTGAGAGGATTTTCTCTCATTAAAGGCACAAAGAAGCATCAGTAAATATTAAACCAAGTGGCATTTACTTTAAAGAATTATAGCACATTTAAAACTTCCAAAACAGTTCATAAAAGAAGTCAAATTTTCTGAAGCAAATACGTGTGATACCTGACACGTACAAACCTGTTCTTTTTAGTGAATCACAAACATTCAGAGCGACCAATGCAGTCCGATTCCTGAGCGAAAGAGCCTTATGAGCTGGCTCTTTCTAGTGTATTGCAAACCTTGATTGCTGATGCCACTTGATTTGAAATTTGTATCTAATGCAACATGTGACATAAGTGTATTTTTGTATGCATATGAACCTTTTTTCCATTTCTGGCCAAGGAATCGCCCTCTTCCCCATCCCCAGAGTCATCCATGTGCTGCACTTTGAGAATTCTTCCCGGTGTTCCCCGTGACATGAACGGAGCATCGCTCAGTGCCGTGATGGCCTTATTCGCACTCAGGTATGCCCGGCATGTACTTGAGATTCATAAACATTTTCACCGTTAGCAATTTTTATTCCTCAAAAGCACACGTCCCATAACTGTCACAGACAGATGCTTGCTTGGAATGATGTATGAATGCTCGGGATGACATGGCTGGCTGCTTTGAGCGGCAATGTTTAGAGTCTATTAATTTTACAGTGCTGTTTGGAATTATCCATCTGTTTAAAGGTTAACTGCCTTCTTGCTTGTGAAGAGTACATTTCTCACACACACTCAAGCTTAACACACGTAAGAACATTACCATCATCGCAAGTTTTACCGCAGTACACCGTGCACGTCAAGCAGCAAAGCCCATTAAAGGGGTATCGGGCGGCGCGTCTCTCTCTGCTGCTTTAACAGGCCCGCTCGGATGTATACTTCTGTACGAGATGTATTATCTGGCAAACAATCCACTTAATGCCCAAAGTGAAGTGAAGAGGCGTTTTTACAAGTCTGTAGATGAGCCTCGCTTTCATGGACGCTGTCCGTACTCTGATTTAGCACGCTAGCCTGCCACTTGACTGTCAGTCGGCCAGAGTAATCTCTCTCCGTCAGCTGCCAGCGAGGGTGAAGTTCATCTTTGCAATAACGTTAAATGCACTGGCGCTTCATCCTTCATGAATATGAATGGCTATATAAATAGGAAAGTTGAAGAGCAGATAGATCGGGTGGCTGTCATTTCAAACTTCCTAATCATCTCCGCTAAAAGCATGCCTTGCCAAGCAGCACGAGTCAGTGGGACTTGACATGAACCTTGGGAAGTAGCGCTGTTTTGGTTTGTTTTTATCACGCAACCTATCAAATGCATCTCCCTCATGAGATTCTCATGGGACGGGTGTATCAGCTGCAACACGCTATGGCGGCCGATTACAAGACATGTCTTATCTTTGATTTTGCAGCGTGCGGTCTCCTGAGGGTTTGCACCTACTGTGAAGCACATAACGATTCCTAATTCATTGTAACTCAAAATAATAATTGTTGAAGCTTACTGTGTGTAGAAAATTCATATAAATAATTATTTAGGCACATCAGCAGAGCTAGCTACTATGTCGTCTTTAAAGGAACAATTCACCCAAATAGGATAATTCTGTCATCATTTATTCACCCTCATGTCATTCCAAACCTGTTACTTTATTTTTTTTTTTTTTTTTTTTGCTTTTTGTGGAACTCAATAGCTGCTATTTTTATCCAGTTCCATCAAGCCAAATCATAGTTTTCTGTGTGAATCAAATTTAAAATCATAGTTACAGTAAGTCACTTAATCACTAAAAATCTTTGAGTCAATGAGTTCTACTCAATTCATTAACAAATCATTCAGACAACTCAATCAACTGATTTATTGGAAAGATTCGTTTGAGAGCCAGTGTGGATTTCAAGATTTTCAGTATAATGAATTTCATCACACAAAGCTATTGTACGGCTTCAGAAGACTTAGTTGGAATACAATGCAAGAGTCATATTGATCACTTTTATATTGATCGCATGAGTCATACTGACGATGCTATTCTATTCTAATCTATTCTATTCTAACCCTTATCTCCATAGTGAAATCTTAGTTGGCCAGACAGTGATTCATTGTTTATGAATCATTAAAATATTGGTGACACCATGAGCCCAGACTTTGTAGTGTACACCAAGCTTAGCTATAAAAAATAGTCCTCAAAACTGGCTGTTGAAACAGTATTCTCACTTGAAATGGAGTACAAATTTGGATCCGAAAGCAGTTTTCGATTCATCACGGCATAGCAAGCGGACTGTGTTTTTGTGTCCTTTTTGAAACCTTCAGTCCGTGTTCATTGTAACTGCATGGAAAACAGTACATTCTTTTCAAAAACAATAATGATAAAGCTATAGATAAGATATAAATATAGATAAATATAGATATAGACCACAACTATAACGGTAACGGCACAGAGGAATGATATCGTTGGAATCACTTTTAAAGGGATATTTTTCCCCCAGATGATCAATGGTAAAAAACAATCAGAATCCATCCTGCTTTAAAGGATTAGTTCACCCAAAAATGAAAATTAGATCATTATTTACTCACCTTCAAGGTGTATATGACATTTTTCTTTCAGACGAATAAAATCTAGGTTATATTAAAAATGTTCTGGTTTTTTAAAAGCTTTATAATGGCAGTGAATGGTTATGTCATTTCTGAAGTCCATAAAAGTGCATCTATCCATCATATAACTGCTCCACACGGCTCTGGGGGGTTAATAAAGGCCTTCTGAAGTGAAGTGGTGCGTTTGTGTAAGATAGATATCCATATTTAAAACGTGAGTCAACTTGCGCTAAAAGAGTAAACTCCGACACTACGTTTTGTTTTGCTCTATCCTTTGCACTTCTGCATTCGTCAGTACACATGCGTCAAGGGTTCAAGGGTTACTCTGTTAGTGCAAGTCGACTTGCGTACCGCTGACCGCCAGCTAGTTATTTTTGTCTATAAAGTTTTAAATATGGATATGTTTCTTACACAAACGCGCCACTTCGCTTCAGAAGGCCTTTATTAACCAACCGGAGCCGTGTGGAGCAGGTATATGATGGATAGATGCACTTTTATGGACTTCAAAAACAACATTCGAACGTTCGAAAACATCTGAAGTTATGGCTAACATTCTCACACAACACAATCTCAGACTCACTCGCACCATACATACCCGACCTTCCCTCCCCGTTCCATCCGTCTGCCTGTCTGTTATCTATCTCCTCTCCCACTCCATACAAAAAATCCCACCACGTGACCACGTGTACTGTGTCATGTTTATGTTTATGTTTATGTTTTGTTGTGTTTGCTATGTAATGCTTGCTAAATTGCATTCTTGTATTTCTGGAGAGCGTAGGGCGGCGCCTGAATAATCGGCTGCGGCCCGGAGGCTTGCTCCAAACTTCATTTCGTTATACTGTACTTGTACATGTGTAATGACGAATAAACTTCAACTTCAACTTCAACATTCGCTGCCATTATAAAGCTTTGAAAAGCCAGGACATTTTAATGTCATATACACCTAGGATGACTTGAGGGTGAGTAAATCATGGTCTAATTTTAATTTTTGGGTGAACTAACCCTTTAAAACACTGATGACAGAACAGATGACAGCGCACGCTTATAATAAACAGAACATTATCGTGCCTGGCCTTAAATGATGATAGAATGTTCATTTTTGGGGCCTCTTTCATACCACCTCTGTGGTCTGCTACTGTTTCTATTGACACTCTTTGAAAAACAACAACCACAAGGCAAGTTGTCAGTCATGCACTCTCGTCGCTCTCTGGAGTTGGAGAGGTAGCTCTAGCTCTATCTGAAAGCTGTCTCAGACACTACGGTCTCTACTCCGGGGCTGACACGTCCCCATGCTGTTCCCTGTCACCTCGCACACGTACACACACACACCAAGCAGAACATGTGACGCTGAGTGCGACTTCTTCCACACACACACCGAGTTAATTCCCACCTGCGTAAGTTTCTTCTTCCACATCCGGCTGGTGTTAACCAAAGCTATAGATGGCGGAGAAAGCAGAAAGGGAGATGACAAAATAAAAAAAGAAAGGGAAAATTGAGCTTCAGCACATGCCAAAGCCGGGGCTGCCAGTCAGTGACACGTATTTTGACAATCATAGGCTGTCATCACTCTGTGATCAGAACTGCCAGTGGTGAGACAGTTGGGAGATGAGCCGAGGACTGGCAATCCTCACCTTCCTCCCCATACAGCACTGCCGGGAGAGTCACTTTTGTTATTTATACACACACTGCCGTGTTGGAAGGCAGCAAATCAAACATGTCAGAAGAGCCATGTGCCACCCAGTGTGAGTGTTACAGACATACCGAGGCACAGGGAGTTTTGAAGAGTGTTTTGTCCTTACAGATGTCTCATGCAGAAATCTGTCCGTCAATGTATTTCTGAATTGAATGTATGATATGTTTCTGTTTAAACAGGTTTAGCTTTTATTTGGTTTTTAAAAATGTGTGTGGCATATTTTTAATTTTGGTATTCCTGTAGACCAAACAGTAGAGCATGGCACCAGCAACCGCAAGGTCATGGGATCGATTGTGTGCATAGTAAGTTGTTTTGGAGAAATGCATCTGCCAAATAAAAAAAAGCTCTCCCACACAAATAGTAATAAAAATGGACCCACTTTATATTAGGTGGCCTTAACTACTATGTACTAACATTTAAATTAATCATTTGATACAATGCACTTATTGTGTACATACATGTTTTTACATTGTACTTACATTTTTTAAATTACCTGCATGTAATTACATCTGTAATTAATTTCTGTAGTTACATTTATATTACACTGTTGACTCATCTCTTACACCTAACCCTACCCTTAAACTTACCCATACCACCACACCTGTCCCTAACTTTACCCGTATCCCACCTCAATATCAGCAAAAGTGTTTTGCAATACAATATGAACACAATAAGTACATTGTAATTATTTTTGATGTAAGTACATAGTAGTTAAAGCCACCTAATATAAAGTGGGACCATAAAAATCATAAAGACAAGTATGGTACATAAAATAGTCACACTGTGGTTAAGTTAGAGAAATGGCACTATTGTGAAATATTGTTATATATCAAATAACTCTTTTATATTTATAATATTGGTCACACTTTATATGGCTTTAACTACTATGTTCTTACATCAAAAATAAGTACAATGTACCTATTGTGTTCATACAGTATTGCAAAAGACTTTTGGTGATATTGAGGTGGGATATGGGTAAAGTTAGGGACAGGTGTGGTGGTATGGGTAAGTTTAAGGGTAGGGTTAGGTGTAAGGGAAGGGTCAACAGTTTAATTATAGACATAATTACAGACATTAAGCATGCAATTATTATTATATAAATATACATTGAAAAGATGTATGCACACAATGTCTGCATTGTGTCAAATTATTAATTTAAATGTTAGTACATAGCAGTTAAAGACCTATTATAAAGGGACACCTTAATATTTGATATTAAAAAGGTTGGGGATTGTAAGTAATCTACATTGTAAGATTTTAAATGTTTTTTTTTTTTTTTGTTTGTTTGTTTGTTTTTTCATTTCAAGTCTTGTTCAAGTCAAGCAAAACAGTAATATTGTGAAATTTGATTACAATTTAAAAGAACTGTTTTCTGTTTTAATATATTTTTACATGTGATTTATTCCTGTGATGGCAAAGCTGAATTTTCAGCATCATTACTTCAGTCTTAACATGATCCTCCAGAAATCATTCTAATATGTTGATTTGCTGCTCAAGAAACATTTATTATTATTGTCAATGATGCTTAATATTTTTGTGGAAACCATGATCAAATTTTTTCTCATTTATATAATAAAATAATTTATGTACATATATCGATTAATTATAAATATTAATATAATTTCTTTGTTACAATGTAAAAGTCTTTACTGTCACTTTTGATCAGTTTAATGTGTTACTTTTGACCAATTTAGTGCATCCTTGCTGAATAATAGTTAATTTATTTAAAAAAAAATCTTACTGACATCAAACTTTTAATTGAAGTTTATATTTTTGCATACAAAGAAACATTGAACAGTTGCTTGGTTTTGTCTAAAACTCACTTAAATTTGATGTGGTTCATCGAATGCAACTGGTCTCAGTCGCCGGGCAAGGCAGTTGCATTTGAACTCCCTATAATCATAACTGTCTTCTTAAGCAGAGCAAAGATACTGCAGGAGAACCCAGACCAGGTGATGATCACATGACCACATTGCCCTCATTGGTATCCTGATATGTCTATAAATCACATTCAAAGCGTCATTCAAACCATCCAGATTTACAACCTAACTTTACTGCAGCTGGCTGTACCAGGGGCTTAGTAAAATCAGAAAGTGATGTCTTATGAGGGACCACATATCATGACGGAAGATTAGCTACAAAAGGTTATTCTGTTACACCGTTTTTGCTTTAGCATGTTAGCAAGTTGATATTGCTGGTAATTAGCATTAGCCAAAGTGCTGGAAATATTTTGACTATGAGTTTGTGTCATGAATTTGAACCGGGGTGGGAGAAGATTCCTGTGTTGTTAACCCCAGCAGTGACGGGGTTAATTTGAACAGTCTGCCCATGAAGCTGCGGGGCAGGGGAGCAGCTTTTTGATCTGTGTGATGGACAGACATTCAACAGCACCAGGGCACAGCATGTAACGAGAGAGAGACGGAGGGGAAAGACGTACAGCATGGCATCTTGTCCATCTTCTGATGTTCCAGTGCTCTGTCTGCCGAGTGTTGTGTGAGATTGTCGGCGTGTGATTTTTCTCTCTGGAGAGCAGGTGGAAGGGAAGGGGGGGATGCCGCACCAGCCCATTCTGTGCAGCCATGTGAACAGAGCCCTATCCCAAAATGAGCCTAAAGTGGTCATTACATTACAGAGAGAGCGGCAGTAAAGCAGTGGGAATAAAACAAGCCAAATCTAATGTAGTGCTGCACACACTAGAGGCTTGCTAAGAGGTCTCTTCATTTTTTAAATAGTTTTCAGGGCTAAATT
Organism: Paracanthobrama guichenoti; assembly: GCA_018749465.1. Classification (NCBI taxonomy): domain Eukaryota; kingdom Metazoa; phylum Chordata; class Actinopteri; order Cypriniformes; family Gobionidae; genus Paracanthobrama; species Paracanthobrama guichenoti. Next base: position 11,434,151 of record CM031961.1, on the reverse strand, counting down.
CGCATGGTTTGGTTGTAGACACACACCTCTCAGTAGTCTCATGCTCAGAAAATAAATTCAGGGGTTATTAAAGTATGCAATTAGAATATTGGCAACAAATTGCTCTTACAGTTTGGTTTTGTTAATCAAAAGGTGCATCCCAGTTCGCATACTTGTGCACTAATTTGCCATTTTAGAATATATATAGTGTGAGTAGCATATTCAACGCTGAAAATTCCAACAACAAGTGCACTTGAAATACCTGGATAATGCACTTACAGTGTTTTACAGATAAAAACAAAGGACACTGTTGGACACTTCATGCATTTAACGTGCAGCTTTCCTTACTTCCATAGCTGTATTACACTACAAACTGATGTTCTTTCTCAGTGTTTTTGTCTTGTTTTCCTGTACAAATATCTAAACATTCTTAAATCAAGGTGCATTCACTTGAGAAGAAAAATTAGATATTAAGTCTTGTTTTCTGAAAAACGGATCAAAATGAAGCGATTTCATGCTTAAAACAAGAAAATATGTCTGTCATTGGGGTAAGAAAAATGAAAGGGAAAACGTGTTTATTTTTCGTACCTCAATGGCAGACATTTTTCTTGTTTTAAGCATGAAATCAGAAAAACAAGACTTGTTATCTTATGTCATTTTGCATCTCAAGTATAATTGTATCTTGGTTTAAGAATGTTACAATATATTTTACTGAATAACAAGACAACAATACTGAGGAAGAAATATATATATATATTTTGCTGTATGTCAAAATAACCATATACATTCATATACTAGACAGTTGAGTACATAGTGCATAGGAAAAGTGCATACACTTTAAAAAAATATTTAAAAAGTAAGTTACCTGGTTGCCTTAAAAATTTGAGTTAATACAATGAACATTTTTGAGAATTGACATCACCCTTTATTTACATAGTATTAAAAGATTGTGTAAGCATATTGCGTAATTGTGTTTTATTTGTTATAATCGTGAAACATGCCAAATTGTGCTATTTTCATGATTTATCACAATTTATGTGGTTCAGATACAATAATATTTTGAGTTTCTATTTATTAAACCCATTTCCTTCATTGTATTAACTCAAATTTTTAATTTCAATGAACTTACTTTTTAAAGTTACTTACTTTTTAAGTTAAACCAACAATATATATATATATATATATATATATATATATATATATATATATATATATATATATATATATATATATATATATATATATATATCTCCTGAACTCCAAACTGAATGTCAGAATGGGAAAGAAAGGTTATTTAAGCAATTTTGAGCATGGCATGGTTGTTGGTGCCAGACGGGCCGGTCTGAGTATTTCACAATCTGCTCAGTTACTGGGATTTTCACGCACAACCATTTCTAGGGTTTACAAAGAATGGTGTGAAAAGGGAAAAAACATCCAGTACGCGGCAGTCCTGTGGGTGAAAATGCCTTGTTGATGCTAGAGGTCAGAGGAGAATGGGCCGACTGATTCAAGCTGATAGAAGAGCAACTTTGACTGAAATAACCACTCGTTACAACCGAGGTATGCAGCAAAGCATTTGTGAAGCCACAACATGCACAACCTTGAGGCGGATGGGCTACAACAGCAGAAGACCCCACTGGGTACCACTCATCTCCACTACAAATAGGAAAAAGAGGCTACAATTTGCACGAGCTCACCAAAATGGGACAGTTGAAGACTGGAAAAATGTTGCCTGGTCTGATGAGTCTCGATTTCTGTTGAGACATTCAGATGGTAGAGTCAGAATTTGGCGTAAACAGAATGAGAACATGGATCCATCATGCCTTGTTACCACTGTGCAGGCTGGTGGTGGTGGTGTAATGGTGTGGGGGATGTTTTCTTGGCACACTTTAGGCCCCTTAGTGCCAATTGGGCATTGTTTAAATGCCACGGCCTACCTGAGCATTGTTTCTGACCATGTCCATCCCTTTATGACCACCATGTACCCATTCTCTGATGGCTACTTCCAGCAGGATAATGCGCCATGTCACAAAGCTCAGATCATTTCAAATTGGTTTCTTGAACATGACAATGAGTTCACTGTACTAAAATGGCCCCCACAGTCACCAGATCTCAACCCAATAGAGCATCTTTGGGATGTAGTGGAACGGGAGCTTCGTGCCCTGGATGTGCATCCCACAAATCTCCATCAACTGCAAGATGCTATCCTATCAATATGGGCCAACATTTCTAAAGAATGCTTTCAGCACCTTGTTGAATCAATGCCACGTAGAAATAAGGCAGTTCTGAAGGCGAAAGGGGGTCAAACACAGTATTAGTATGGTGTTCCTAATAATCCTTTAGGTGAGTGTAGTAGAAAACTAGGTTTTCATTTTATGTTATTTTATTAGTTTTCTTATAGAAGAAACAGGAAGGCAGACGAGAGAGATGTGGGAAGGAGACTGGGACATGACTTAATATAGTCAACACTATATTAGATAGTCATAATGTTATGCCTGATTGGCGTATACACCTCAGAGAACTAATGTTAACTAATGAAACTTTATTGTATATATGTAACTTTATTAATATAACTTTAAAGCTGCATCACACTTTGCACTCTATTTACTTCCATTAAAGAGATAGTTCACCCTAAAATCATAATTTTCTTCTAAAGAACACAAAAGATATTTTGCAAAATGTCTCAGTTTTTTTGTCCATTCAATAAAAGCCATTACAGTCCAAACAACAACATCTTTTGGGTTCCAATAAAAAAAAAGTCATACACGATGGAACTAAAAATCAAATAAAAAACAAAAATTATTTAAAAAAAAGCGAGTAAATGATGACTGATGAATGCATTTTGGGTGAACTATCCATTTAAGGAATTAGCTCAGTTCAAGTTTGTTGAACTCTAACTGGCTAATTCATATAACACAAAGATATGTGAGCAATATAGGATCTTAACACCACAGACTGACCTGTTAAAATTTTAAAGCTGTCGGAGAGAGTGGTACAGATAGTAGCGCACAGCACTACTACCCAGCACTTACCCAAGCACTTACCTCAAGGGGACCTGGGTTCGATTCTGGCCTTCCGTAAGTCATGTCCCAATCTCCTTCCCACATCTCTCTCGTCTGCCTTCCTGTTTCTTCTGTAAGAAAACGAATAAAATAACATTAAATGAAAACCTAGTTTCCTACTATATAGTGCTGTATGTGAAAATACAACAGTCTGAATACACAGTATTCACCAAACATTCGTTGACTTTACTAGAGGCCATGGGAGTTAATAAAAAAAAATTAAAAAAATCTAAATAAATTGTACCTGTTAAACATCTCATGTAAGGACAGGTGCAGTACTTACAGGAAAGTATTCATACTGCACACTTGCATACCTAAAGAATTTATATTCATTCATTTAGCAGATGCTTTCATCCAAAGTGACAAAATGACAAAAAGTTTCTGAAAGTTTCTAAAGAACACACTTCATTAACACTAATGAAGCAAGTCCTTCATTGAAAATAGGGCAATTACACAATTTCAGACCCAGCTACTGTGCAAAAAGCTTTAAGAACTGTTCTGTCATTTTGTATGGTTAATTTTCGATGGCAGTGGTGGCTAACTGTAGCAACTATAGTACACTGCAGGAAACTTGTCCCAAATTACATACAATACACTACACTGTAAAAAAATATTGTTGGTTTAACTTAAAAAGTAAGTAACTTTAAAAAGTAAGTTAATTGAAATTAAAAATTTGAGTTAATACAATGAAGGAAATGGGTTTAATAAATAGAAACTCAAAATATTATTGTATCTGAACCACATAAATTGTGATAAATCATGAAAATAGCACAATTTGGCATGTTTCACGCATTATAACAAATAAAACACAATTACGCAATATGCTTACACAATCTTTTAATACTATGTAAATAAAGGGTGATGTCAATTCTCAAAAATGTTCATTGTATTAACTCAAATTTTTAAGGCAACCAGGTAACTTACTTTTTAAATATTTTTTTTTAAAGTGTATGCACTTTTCCTATGCACTATGTACTCAACTGTCTAGTATATGAATGTATATGGTTATTTTGACATACAGCAAAATATATATATATTTTCTTCCTCAGTATTGTTGTCTTGTTATTCAGTAAAATATATTGTAACATTCTTAAACCAAGATACAATTATACTTGAGATGCAAAATGACATAAGATAACAAGTCTTGTTTTCTGACTTCATGCTTAAAACAAGAAAAATGTCTGCCATTGAGGTACGAAAAATAAACACCTTTCATTTTTTCTTACCCCAATGACAGACATATTTTCTTGTTTTAAGCATGAAATCGCTTCATTTTGATCCGTTTTTCAGAAAACAAGACTTAATATCTAATTTTTCTTCTCAAGTGAATGCAGCTTGATTTAAAAATGCTGCCCAAACAGCCCTGACCCATCGAGGCATGGACTCCACTAGACCCCTGAAGGTGTGCTGTGGTATCTGGCACCAAGATGTTAGCAGCAGATCCTTTAAGTCCTGTAAGTTGCGAGGTGGGGCCTCCATGGATCGAACTTGTTTGTTCAGCACATCCGTGGTCCAGTTCTGATGCTCCCGTGGCCACAGTTGGCACTTTCAGTGGACAGAGGTCAGCATTCTATTCATAGGTGTATTCTGACACCTTTCTGTCAGAACCAGCATTAACTTTTTGAGCAATCTGAGCTGCAGTAGCTCGTCTGTTTGACCGGACCACACGGGCCAGCCTTCACTCCCCACGTGCATCAATGAGCCTTGGCCGCCCTTGACCCTGTCGCCGGTTCACCACTGTTCCTTCCTTGGAGCACTTTTGATAGATCCTGACCACTGCAGACTGGAAACACCCCACAAGAGCTGCAGTTTTGGAGATGCTCTGACCCAGTCGTCTAGCCATCACAATTTGGCCCTTGTCAAACTCGCTCAAATCCCTATGCTTGCCCATTTTTTCTGCTTCTAACACATCAACTTTGAGTACAAAGAAGAAGATAACAAGAAGTTATCGTGTTCACATCTGTCAGCTGTCATTCTGACTGTCATCAGACAAACGGAGTTCTGGTCTTTTATATTTTACTTTTTGGGATTTCTATTTCATGTTGTGCTTTTGCTAATCTTGATTTCTCACAACTTGTGTGCTTTTTCTGGGCGAGACAGAGTGAACTGAGGTGCTAATAGAGCCTCACGAACACGCATGTCATGCAGTTGTGCAGAGAAGACCAACGGCCAAGGTCAACAATTTCGTTAAATAAAACATTTCGATTACATTTCGGTTTGTTTTTCACCAAAGAACACATATCCCCAGAACACTTGGAATATACAGCTTGTGTCTCATGGAATCATTCTGTGACACTTTTGCATCTTTTTAAAAAAATGCTTGATGCTAATTGCTTCACTGCCATTATATGGACATTATATTTCTAATAAAAAATCTCCTTTTGTGGTCCATAAAAGTCAAGTCAAGTCACCTTTATTTATATAGCGCTTTTAACAAGTCCAATTGTTTCAAAGCAGCTTCACATTGTTAACAGGAAAATAATGCAACAGAATTTGTACAGCCGTTCTGGTGAAACGGTGATGTTATCCAGCTAATTTCAAGTATCATATAGTGTCAATGCGGGCAGATCGGTAATATAGATGAAATTTAGGTGTCCCCAACTGAGCAAGCCAAAAGCCAGAGGCAACGGTGGCAAGGAACCAAAACTCCTTCAGGGTCAGAATGGAGAAAAAAACCTTGGGAGAAACCAGGCTCAGTCGGGGTGCCAGTTCTCCTCTGGCCGACGAACAAACAGTGTATGATTATAATTCTGGCAACATAGCAGGTCTTAATTCATATTAGGTAAATAGATATTCGTATCTATATTCGGATGTCGTGTTGATGCAGCATTTACGGGGGGAGTTTATTTGACACGCTTTCTGCAGACATTTCAGGGATGCGTTGGTCATGTCCAGGCGCAGGTCCACCATCTGATCTGGATATGGCCCGGATCCTGCTGACTGCAGTAAACCTCGGGATAAACAGAGAGACTAACATTAGCATAGATGCCATTCTTCTTATGATGTAACGAGTACATCAGGTGTTATGGGAAGTGTTCCCAGTTCCGGCTGACCTAGTTAATGCAGCCTAACAGTCATTTTCTGATTTGAATAATAGAAATTGATAATGTTTATCCAAACAGAGTTTCATAAAAGAAAGAAGGGCATACAGCATTAGAACAACACAGGGTGAGTAAATGATCATTTTCATCTTACACCGTGTCTTAACTACACGCAATGTGACGCCGCGATAAAAGGTATCTTTTCCATGTTAATTGGAGTTTTTGTCCTGACCAGCCACGATAGCATCACACGATGATTCTATTTTAGAAACGGTTTCTATTTCTGCGACGTCGCTTGATTTGTTGCATCTCTTGAGTATGGAGTCTCTACGGAACAAAAGTGGGTGTTTCTAAATTTGTGGGTGTTGTCAAACTGATGGGTGTTTATAAGTCATGCAATGAAAATTATCCCCTTTACCCGACCCCACCCCTAAACCCTACCCACACTGTGACGTGGGCAAATCAGGTAACGCAGTGAAAAACGCCCCTCTGTTTATGGCCTCGCCCACTGATCTATTACTAACCTGCAGAGACCTATGCATCTAGTAGTCGCGTCGCGTCTGGTGTGGACAGACAAGCTTTTCGCTGGAATCTTATCGCGTCTCATGAAGTTAGGACATGGTGTTAGGGTGAACTGTCCCTTTAAGATTTGAAGGTACACTCTCAGAAAAAAAAAGTGCTAAAATGGTATCTTTAGGAGTACAACAGCTTGTCACTGGGGTAGTGCCCTCAAAGACAAATGTTTGTACCTTATTTACCCTAAATAGTTCATAGTAGTAACTTAAGGATACACACTGTATTACTTGGTAATGTGCAACTTTAAGGGTACTGCCCCAATTACAAACTGTACCCCTAAAAGTAGCCTACAAAAAATCTTTTCTGACACTGTACAGTATCTATAACTGTGGTAAGCATTTTAGTAGAAGCTTTGGTTTCCATGGTAATTTTGTTTGTTAAGGGACACCGAAGCAATAACCCATTACTCTTAGAATATATGCCACCGCTGATGGCTGATCATCACTGCAGTAATTTAAATTAACCGCAGCATCCTAAAAATTTGCAATTGTCAGTTCATTTTTTTTATATTGAGTATTATGATTCAATTCACATCTGGCTTACTGGACAGCCTGAAAACAGATGTTTCAATATATTATTTGAATCCCTTTTGTTTTGGTTAATAATCAGCAACATGTGTTTTGTAAACAGTGTGACCTGTATGGCCCTGATTAGCGTTTGAGAAGGAGGAATCTGATCTCAGGTCAGATATATTAAGCTGTGAATGAGTGGAGTGCTTCTAATTACCGCAGGTGTGATTTAATGCATTTAGTCTGCGTGATATTGTGTGTCAACAGCTTTACTCAGTGAAGGTATAGACAATGTTTAGTCACTCCGTCTGACAATAACGAGGGATTTTAATTAACAGCCTGTCTTATTATCCTCTCACATTGAACAACATATCATCAGAAATGGAAAGAAACACAGCTGACTTCAAGGGCTGTCTCAATTTGTACACGGTAATTAAAATCAAATGACAATTTCATTTGATTGTTTAATTGCTCGTTTAGAGCAAACTTCGCAGAAATGCACGCAGGTAGCTACATACAATGCCGTGTAAACACAAATATAGGCACAGTAGCCTACCTCTTTTGCATGAGCATATGCGTGCAGACAGACACACAGACACACACACACACACACACACACACACACACACACACACACACATCTGGCACACATTCCGCTACATGCCGTCTGCTTTTCAACTTTGATGCAACTTAAGAAGAAATCACCTCCCACTTTTTTTCTCTCTCTCGCCATTTCATATAGGTGGTGTGAACACTATTTAATGCAATAACAAATATGAAAAAAGTCTGTTAGTAGCCGAGGCTCGGATGTGTGCTTGTCACTGCGTGTTTATCGAAAACAAGTGCCTATCTCGTCTCAATGTCTAATTAAAGGGATAGATTCTCACAACAATAAATGAATATGCAGATGAGTCTTGCGTCTGGTGCTAATTTCATGAAGCGACGATAACGAGGCCGAGTTAATCTCCTCTCTTTTAACCCTGATTTAGTTGATCCACCATAACAAACAAACAGGAATAATAATCCTATTATTGTCTTAATAGCACATTTTGTTCTGAGAAGTCTTTCTGAAGACGGAGCTTTGAGGTAATGCTGCCTTTATTGAAACAAACAAAACTCAGAAATCAATTTTCATTCATGTTTTGTCTTTCGCTTTTTGCTCCCCATACGATATCTTTACGTCTCCTGTTGGTTTAATTATTTATTTATTTATATCCCCTCATCCTCCTCTCAGCCCTGTTTTTACTGTTTGCCATTTTTCTCAGCTGGTCGAAAAATGATAATGAACAATACGAGCCCAGGTTGGAATTAACAATAAGGAGCTTATAGTCTTCCAATGTCACATGCATTTACCACTTGCCATTCAACGTTACAGTTTTATAGGTTTTACCTGGGTGTTTGTTTCAGCTAATCATTCACAGACAACTTTAAAGCTCTCTGGATATGGAGTCGTGGTGTTTATCTTTTGTCTGAGTTTTTTTTTCTTTTCTTTTTTGGTCTGTATTTTGCCCATGACAATTTTCAAAGTCAGCATGAAATTAAATTGATGATGTTTACTTTCTAAATACACATTCTTGGTCTTATTGTGAACAAGACGACAACAACAACAACAAAAAAGAAAAAAAGAAAAAAATGTTGGTCAAAATGTAATGATTTTCTTCCAAAACTGTTATGATAAATTCTTGCCCTGTGTTGAAAATCTTGTTTCACTGTGAAATATGTCAATTTTCAGAAATAAAATTGGTAAGAAATTAAAATATATATTATTGGACACCCCTCCAAATCATTGAATTCAGGTGTTCCAATCACTCAAGCACCTAGGCATGCAGACGCTTCTATAAACATTTGTGAAAGAATGGGCCGCTCTCAGGAGCTCGGTGAATTCAAGCGTAGTACCGTGATAGGTTGCCACCTGTGTGCTAAGTCCATTTGTGAAATTTCCTCACTACTAAATATTCCACGGTCAACTGTTAGTGGTATTATAACAAAGTAGAAGCAATTGGGAACAACAGAAACTCAGCCACAAAGTGGCAGGCCACATAAAATCACAGAACGGGGTCAGCGCATGCTGAAGTGCACAGTATGCAGAAGTCACCAACTTTCTATAGCTACAGTCAATAGCTACAGACCTCCAAACTTTGCGTGGCCTTCAGATTAGTTTCATGGAATGGGTTTCCATGGCCAAGCAGCTGCATCCAAGCCTTACATAACCAAGTGCAATTCAAAGCATCGGATGCAGTGGTGTAATGCACAGAGACGTGTTCTCTGGAGTGACGAATCGTGCTTTTCTGTCTGACAATCCAATGGATGAGTCTGGGTTTGGCAGTTGCCAGGAGAACGGTACTTGCCTGACTGCTTTGTGCCAAGTGTAAAGTTTGGTGGAAGAGAGATTATGGTGTGGGGTTGTTTTTCAGGGGTTGGTTCCAGTGAAAGGAACTCTTGCTTCAGCCTACCAAGACATTTTGGACAATTTCATACTCCCAACTTTGTGGGAACGGTTTGGGGATGGCCCCTTCCTGTTCCAACATGATTGCGCACCAGTGCACAAAGCAAGGTCCATAAAGACATGGATGAGCGAGTTTGGTGTGGAGGAACTTGACTGGCCTGCACAGAGTCCTGAAAATGCAGGCATCCCAAAACTTTTGGCAATATAGTGTATGTACACCTTCATTAGGTACACCTTGCTAGTACTTAATCCCTTTTGCTTTCAGAACTGCTTTAATTTTGTGGCATAGATTCAGCAACAGCAAACATTCCTCAGAGATTTCGGTCCATATTGAAATGATAGCATCACACAATTGACAAACACAGATTTGTCAGTAATGACAAATGATGTGAATCTCCCGTTCCTTCACATCCCAAAGGTGCTCTATTGGATTGAGATCTGGTGACTGTGGAGGACTTTGAGTATAGTGAACTCATTGTCATGTTCAAGAAACCAGTTTCAGATGATTTGAGCTTTGTGACATGCTGTGTTATCCTGTTGCAAGTAACCATTGGATGAGTACACTGTGGTCATTATATACACTCACCTAAAGGATTATTAGGAACACCATACTAATACTGTGTTTGACCCCTTTCGCCTTCAGAACTGCCTTAATTCTACGTGGCATTGATTCAACAAGGTGCTGAAAGCATTCTTTAGAAATGTTGGCCCATATTGATAGGATAGCATCTTGCAGTTGATGGAGATTTGTGGGATGCACATCCAGGGCACGAAGCTCCCGTTCCACCACATCCCAAAGATGCTCTATTGGGTTGAGATCTGGTGACTGTGGGGGCCATTTTAGTACAGTGAACTCATTGTCATGTTCAAGAAACCAATTTGAAATTATTCGAGCTTTGTGACATGGTGCATTATCCTGCTGGAAGTAGCCATCAGAGAATGGGTACATGGTGGTCATAAAGGGATGGACATGGTCAGAAACAATGCTCAGGTAGGCCGTGGCATTTAAACGATGCCCAATTGGCACTAAGGGGCCTAAAGTGTGCCAAGAAAACATCCCCCACACCATTACACCACCACTAGCAGCCTGCACAGTGGTAACAAGGCATGATGGATCCATGTTCTCATTCTGTTTACGCCAAATTCTGACTCTACCATCTGAATGTCTCAACAGAAATCGAGACTCATCAGACCAGGCAACATTTTTCCAGTCTTCAACTGTCCAATTTTGGTGAGCTTGTGCAAATTGTAGCCTCTTTTTCCTATTTGTAGTGGAGATGAGTGGTACCCAGTGGGGTCTTCTGCTGTTGTAGCCCATCCACCTTAAGGTCGTGCGTGTTGTGGCTTCACAAATGCTTTGCTGCATACCTCGGTTGTAACGAGTGGTTATTTCAGTCAAAGTTGCTCTTCTATCAGCTTGAATCAGTCGGCCCATTCTCCTCTGACCTCTAGCATCAACAAGGCATTTTTGCCCACAGGACTGCCGCATACTGGATGTTTTTCCCTTTTCACACCATTCTTTGTAAACCCTAGAAATCCCAGTAACTGAGCAGATTGTGAAATACTCAGACCGGCCCGTCTGGCACCAACAACCATGCCACGCTCAAAATTGCTTAAATCACCTTTCTTTCCCATTCTGACATTCAGTTTGGAGTTCAGGAGATTGTCTTGACCAGGACCACACCCCTAAATGCATTGAAGCAACTGCCATGTGATTGGTTGATTAGATAATTGCATTAATGAGAAATTGAACAGGTGTTCCTAATAATCCTTTAGGTGAGTGTATATATATGGAGGTGGGAACCGGCAAACATTTAAAAACTTTACTCAAAAATAAACAAACCAAAATACAATGACGGCGGCATAACAAAAACACAACATAAAGTCCAGGCCTGGTCCTCTCTCATCTTACACTGTCGTCGCTCCTCCTTTTATGCTCCCGTCACTCCTCCATTGAGACGAGACTGGTGTGGCGCACAGCTGACGCTCATCATCATTCGCCACCGGCCCACTCTTTCACGGTCCCTCGCTTCGCCACAATATATATATTCAAATTTAAAAAAAAAAAGTTTTAGATCAAAAATCTCAGAGGGTTACATACCTCCTCAGTTTGATTGGGCATGGCGCTTCTGGACGACTGCAAGGACTGACGAGTGCCAGTGTGACAGCGTTGCAGGTGTGAGAGAGGCTTGGCATTTTGAAGGGCACAGTGGGTGAGGTGGGAGTGCAGCCAGGACTCACAGAGAAAGGCAAAGTGGCACACAGTGCAAGGCTTGGTGGACAGAACAGCACTTCCTTTGCGAGCGACAAGGGGAGGGACGCTGGCACACAGATAGTACAGGGTATTTATAGAATGCAGGGGAGTTGGTGCCATAGGAGAAGTCGCTAACTAACATATGGACTGATCTGTTATAGTTCTGTTACATTTTAAGATGACAGAGTAATTGTGCTTGTATGAACTGAACAGGCCTCTGTTGTATAACTTTGTATTGTTTTCTTGCTGTACCATTGAAGTAAGCCAGTCTGCTTCTATTGTGTACAAATTGAGTGGTAAAATAAAGTAGCATTCAGTCCTAACTTGTGTCGATCAAAGCATCAAATAAAACTACAGCATTCTAGTAATTATTTCACAAAGCTAAAAACAGTAAAATCTTTGCAAATTAATATATGAATGTTTTTAAAGCTGCATGTGTCACTGGTGGCAGCAAGCAAAATTTGAAAATACTCTCCGGTTGTTGGCTATCTTTTGGCTACCATATAATAAACTTAGATATGAGAATTGTATTAGCATACAGTCAATCAACAGTGAATGTGAATGATCAGAATGTGCTGTCAGTTTGAGGTTGTGAGCGTCTGTAAGTGGGTCAAAGGGTGGGTCTGTGTATCACATTTGGGGGGCATGGGTGGGACTGGGCGGGGGGTGAGAGGGGTAACTCAGGCCTAAAGGCAAATCTCATATCAACATCCACCGTAATAACATCTCCTAATTACCATAATAGCCCAGCTTATCTGATGCGTTTAATTATGTGGGCATGTCTGCTATCCATTTCAAGAGGATGTGTGGCATCAGTGGGCACGCATGCAATCCAGCTCTGAGTGACTTAAGTGCTGAAACATACTGCTATTGAAACCCAAGACACATCCCCCACTTTACCGTAGTCCAAAGGCATTTATATAAAATGTACATCAATTATGACAGCCTGGACCAACACATGGCACTGAGAATGAAGTGGATGTTGAATTGCACTGAGCCTTTTCCATACGCAGCATGGGTGTACAATAATAGCCCGGCCCTCAGGCCAGGAAATATAGCATATGACTTGTCTCTTGATTCCCGAGGGCTACATTAGCTGTTATCAATCTCTTTTGATAGCCTTTATTTGCAGATATCCTTAAGCCCTGTGCAATGATTTACATGGCGTAGCAGCGCAGGAGATTGTTCCTGAATGATAGCCCGTGGTAGGTCTTCCAGTCGTCCTCAGGACATGACCATCGACACATTAAAATGGAAATCGCTCTTTTTTTTTCTGAAGCATTGATGTTGAACATGTCCTAGTCTGTTCTCGTTTTCAGCCCTCCGTCTCTCCTAGGTCATTCTCATTTTGTCTTTATAAACTGCGTATTCAGTGGAACGTATATATATATAATATGTCTTGTAAAGACAGAGCACTCCTCGTTCTTCAGTTGGCTTTCAGAAACGTCTGAATGCTCGTTCTCTTTCTTCTTTCTAAATCTTTAATATCACCCTTTAATCTTCTTCATTAACAAATGTCTCTTAATTGTCAGAGTTGCTTCTCAGACATCAGATTTAGCGTAAGCCGATTGCAATAGCGGATGTTGTTGGACTAATTTGCTAGCATATTGAGAGTTGATGATCAGAGTAGGACAGGGCCCCTGGCTGGACATGGGATTGAAACTCTTTGATATGAGCAGCACCCTGCTGACAGGAATGTGGAAAAGCCATATGGACAGAGACCAGCCGAGTCCTTGGACAAACTGCAAAAACCCCCACACTGACCGGGACTGACTAGGAAGGGGAAGAGCTACTTATTCCCTCAGAGCTTGTATGTTTTTGCACTGCGGGGCTTTGAACACACAGATCTAATGAATGTTGCAATGATGTGTGCTTGTAAAATTACTTGAGAATAAGTCTGGAATAAGAGGGGGAGATGAGAGCAAACATGTGTTCACTTAAAGACTAGAAATTTCCATTCATCTGTGCAACAGTTTATGTTGCCAAGCCAATTAGCTAATGTTCAACCAGACAAATTTTGCTCGACAAAAACTACCATCATAGATTATTTATGGCCAAATGGTGCGATGATCTTACAAAATTTTCTCCAAGGAGGATAGAGAAAACCATTCTTTACAACAGCTAAAGTATGACTATTTGATCTGAATCATGTTGAGAGGATATTGGTCCTTTTAGAGGCTACAAAATGTCTGTACAAAAGTGGTTGAATTGTATATAAAATCTATTTAATAATAATAATAAAAATATTATTTTATATGTAATATCTGGCGTTTTACATCGCAGGTTACATCGATTTACAAGTAGGTGATTAGTGTTGGGGAAAATTACTTTTTAAAGTAACGCTTTACAATATTGTTACACCTAAAAAAGTAACTAATCTTGTTATTTAGTTACTTTTTATGGAAAGTAATGTGTTATGTTATTTTTGAGTTTCTTTTTCACACCCTGGTCTTGTTTGTTTTTAATAACAAAAACAAAAGTTCTGTTTTTGGCAAATGTAAAGCCCCTTTCACACCATGTCTGCGTTTAAAGGATTAGTTCACTTTTAAATAAACTTTTGCTGATAATTTACTCACCCCGTGTCATCCAAGATGTCCATGTCTTTCTTTCTTCAGTCGAAAAGAAATTAAGGTTTCTGATGAAAACATTCCAGGATATTTCTCCATATAATGGACTTCAATGGGGCACCAAACGATTGCAGCTTCAAAGGGCTTTAAACGATACTTAATATTTGTTTATATATATATATATATATATATATATATATATATATATATATATATATATATATATATATATATTATTATTTTTTTTTTTTTTTTTTTTACCAACCCAAGCATACATTCAGGTCTATAGATAAGTGTGTAAAACAAAACTCTAAATAATAAATCATCTCCATTGCGAATTCCAATTAAGTGATCAAGGGCTTAGGGTGTTCCATTTAAACCCATTGCAAGGGTTCCGCCAGTAGTAGGCACTCGTGCAACATAAGCAATGGCATACATCTGAGTAAAAGAGACGGAGGGCAGTTAGTGAGGGAATGGCATAAAAAATTGTATGCAGCCCATAAGTGAAATGAATAAGCCTCAGGCTGAAGGTCAGAAAATGCAAATTCATGCCTGTACAGTAGAGGGCACAGCTCAAACCTTTCAGCTGTTGCCATTCTGGATTGCAGAAGAATAGGGCACAGGAGAATTATGTCTCGGTTACGTATGTAACCCTCGTACCCTGAAGGAGGGAACCGAGACCTACGTCGGATGTCACAGACGAATTGGGATCACTTCTGGGAGCCCCTATCAGCTTCGAGATATAGAGAACGGGCCGATGGCCATTGGCGTGTGAGATTTGCATCTTGCGCTCCCCCCTGCATCGCGAGTATAAACAGGAAGCGGATGCAGTGCACATTTGTTATTCACTGAGAAGCTGAACGTCAAACAGTGATGGTACAGCAACTGTGGTGATGGGACGTACGTCTCCGTTCCCTCCTTCAGGGAACGAGGGTTACATACGTAACCGAGACATAATTCTCCTGTGCCCTATTCTTCTGCGATCCCTATGGAAAATGCCACAGTTACTACCACTTCCAGCACCCAGCGAAAGCCCCTCAGACCCCGTCTGTTCAGGGCGGGAAACTCACCTAGGGAGAGTTACTGCTGCTGTTCCACAAGACCCACTCAGCAGAGTATTGGATAACGCTGGGAAAGCGTGCCCTGAGGGGCCGCTGCAGAAGCCATGTCGTACCCGTAGCTACGTATCATGTGGAATATACACGTATGGACTGAACCGGCTCCACATGGAGGCTATAGAATCTAGCGAACGTGTTAGGTCTCACCCAGCCCGCAACTCTACAGATATCTGTCAGTGAGGCGCCATGCGCCAGCGCCCAGGAAGAGGCCACACTCCTAGTGGAGTGGGCCCTCAACACGAGCAGGCAAGGCATGCCTTGGGTTTCATACACCAAGTTGATGGCATCCACTATCCAGTGGGCCATCCTCTGCTTGGAGACAGCCTTTCCCTTCTGATGGCCTTCATAACAGAGGAAGAGCTGTTCTGAGGTCCTGAAGCTTTGCGTTCTGTCCACAGAAGCGCGAACGGGACAGAGAAAATCCAGGGCTGGGTCAGCCTCCTCCGAGGGCAGCGCTTGCAGGTTCACCACCTGGTCCCGGAAGGGAGTGGTGGGAACCTTGAGCACATATCCGGGCCGGGGTCTCAGGATTACATGAGAGTTACACGCCCTGAATTCCAGGCACGATTTGTTGAACAAAAATGCCTGCAGGTCCCCTACCCTCTTGATGGAAGCCAATGCAGTCAGAAGTACTAATGATGACAGAATTTTTAACTCTGCTGACTGCAGTGTTTCAAAGTGAGCCCTCTGCAGTGCGGTTAGCACCAGAGATAAGTCCCAAGAGGGTATAGAGCGAGGGCGAGGTGGATTTAATCTCCTCGCCCCCTCAGGAACCTGACGATCAGATCGTGCTTCCCTAAGGACTTACCACCAACCATGTCGTGATTTGCGGCGATAGCAGCAACATACACTTTGAGGGTGGAGGGAGACAGCCTTTGCTCCAACACTTCTTGCAGGAAGGAAAGCACAGAACTAACTGAACATCCTTGGAGGTCTTCTAGTTGAGAAGAACACCATTTGACGAACAGGTTCCACTAAAATGCATAAAGGCGCCTCGTAGAGGGGGCTCTAGTGGAACTGATGGTGTCTACCACAGACTGTGGTAGGCCACCTAGAACTTCCGCATCCCGTCCAGGGACCAGACATGGAGTTTCCAGAAGTCCGGACATGGGTGCCATAGGGTGCCCCTTCTCTGAGTCAGGAGGTCCTTCCTCAGAGGAATGGGCCAAGGAGGTGCTGTTGGAAGGAACACTAGTTCCGGGAACCAGGTCCGGTTGGGTCAGTACGGCGCAACCAACAGAATATGAGTGAATGAATATTTGCATATGTTCTGTGTGCCAGCGCATCTGAGCCGAGGGTCCACTCAGTCAGGGAATTAAACAACTAGCAGTGAGATGTGTCCGGGGCGGCAAACAGGTCTACCTGTGTGGTCCCGAAGCAACTCCACATCAGCTGGACCACCGGTGGATGGAGACAACAGCATGCTTGGACTCCAGGGGAACTCCTGCCCGTAGAAATGAAGGGTCCGCCCAAGGTTTGGCGGCACTTCTGTGTTACTGAGACACGTAACGAGCTGCTCTGCCATGCCCATCTCGGAACTCGGTCATGTAGCCAGTGTTGAAGCGGCCTCATATGGCCTGCGTTTGAACGAATTCAAGCAGTTCAACACTGACTGGACGCACTCCTCTGTGAGTCGTGCTGTCAGATTGACCGAGTCCAACTCCATACCGAGAAAAAAGTGATCCTCTTTGCTCTTCTCCCAGTTGACCCAAAGTCCCAACCGGCTGAGGTGACTGAGCACCATGTCCCTGTGTTTGCACAACTGCACCCACGACTGAGCTAGGATCAGCCAGTCGTCGAGTTAGTTGAGGATGCAAAACACCACACTCTCTCATGGGAGCAATGGCCGCCTCCGCGACTTTCGTGAAGACACGGGGCGAAAGGGACAGCCCAAAAGGTAGGACTCTGTACTGATATGCCCATCTCTCGAACGCAACTCATAGGAATGGTCTGTGTCGAGGGAGAATCGGGACATGAAAGTTCTGCATTTCTGCGTTAGCATTCTGAACGGCAGCCTGTGAAGGGACCGATTCAAGAACCGCAGGGCTAAGATTGGCTGTAACCAGCGCCTTTCTTGGGTACAATGAAGTATGGTCTGTAGAAGCCTGTCTTCATATTGGCTGGAGGGACCGGCTCTATCGCTTCGTTCGCCAGTAGGACTACGATACCGTGCCTCAGCGTGCTGAATGCCCAAGCACGTAAGACAACGATTGTGACCGTCAGCTGGTGACAGGGAATGACTGCATCCAGAAAAGCACGAGTGGAATGATGAAAAAGACGCAATGTCACACCCGTGTTGCTCTTTTAGAGGAAATGCTCTTTTCAGTGCTGAAGCACCTAGGGACAACCGTGGCAGGCACAGGAATATAGTGCAGCCTGTGTCTGCTCTCACTGTAGTGGAACACCCTCACCGAACCAACAAAAGAACAGAAAAACAGTGCTGTGAAAACAGCAGTTTTTACACTGTTATCAGTGAGCAGGCGATCGCCGCTGATCGTGCCTTTTCTCCAACACAAGAGGATTCCTCTCACAAACTCACAAACTCTCGTTCTCTCTCTCTCTCTCTCTCTCTCTCTCTCTACTGACAGTTGAACAATCCTTCCTCAACACCTTTCGGCTCTGAAGTGAATGACAAATGTGCGCTGCATCCGCTTCCTGTTTATACCTGCGATGCAGGGCGGAACGCGAGATGCAAATCTCACACGCCAATGGCCATTGGCCCGTTCTCTATATCTCGAAGCTGATAGGGGCACCCAGAAGTGATCCCAATTCATCGGTGACGTCTGACGTACGTCGAACGTGACCGACTGAAAGGGAAAAAAATTAGACACAAAATGTGATGTTTTTGCTTATTAGTATGGTTGAATTATATCATTGAAGGTCAGCAGCAAAGACATTGGTTAATATAGTGAGATTAAATAAAGTATGTGTTATTTAACATATTTGATTATTCCAGGTTTACGTAATATTCTGAATTCGCATTTCATTGTTTTTAGTCATTTTGAGGAATGCTGAATCTGTTTTGTGCAAGTGAGATGCTCTAGAACTAGGACTACAATAACCGAGAAGGGTCTGTCTGCGTTCCGCAGTCGTACAAACCACACTTCTGTAAGTTAAACCTACTACAAGATACGCCTCCCGTGAAGAAACACTTATTTGATGTTTTATGAATATTTGTGCATTTGACTAAATTGCTTTAGAATTTTATGAAGTATGAAATAACAGCTATTGGTAAAAAATAAAATTAATTATTCAATAAAATTAATACAGGCTCATGGTAATTATAGCTTAAAACCTACCCCACAACCCTAAACCTTACTCTAAACCTACCCCTTCTATAAAATGAACAGCTGAGTTTCATAATTAAAATAAAAGGAAAACAAACAGGATGACTAACAGTGTCTGGTGATGTTTTATTACTAGGTGGCGATAGTAAAGCTTAAAAATTGAGGAAAGTGAAGTAGAAAAGCAGTGCTAGCTCTTCAGTGATTCCAGAGAGAGGGACTCTGAAGACATTCTGAATGGCTGTTTCATTGTAGGGGGCGGAACTTGAGGGGTGTAGTTTGTAGGGCATGGTTTGTAGTACTGCGGGACCATCATGCTTACACAGTGCACACAACGCCTCTGCACTTACTCCTAATTTCTCTCAATATCGAGACAGTAGAGGTGTCAGTCAACAAATGGGAAAACAAAGTAACTTGTGTTACTTATTTGAAAAAGTAACTGTTTACTGTCAAGTTACTTTATACAATACAATTTTTACAATAACGATTTTTTTTTTTAAATCATTCATTCAAGGGATTGTGTGTAAAATATAAATTACATAATATCATTTTTGCATACTGAACTGTGGTAAAAGCAATATCACACTTGCAATCATGATGTTTTTAAGAATGTCCGCATGACATTCTTAATGTAATATCATTCTTATGTAATATCATTAATATCTATTTTATACAGTCAAACCTATTAACTTGACTCAATTTCCTTCACAATGTGTAATTTTTGCAATTACTGTAAGTATATATGTAGTATTTATTTTTTACATTTTATATTTTAGTATTTTAAATTATAAAGGGCTCTGCATTTTGTGTAGATTTTTACGTTTACATATTTAATATATTTATTTATATACATATTTTTAAATCATAACGTATATATTTTTGAAGGACGGATTTTTGAAGATTTTTTCTTGAACACCATGTTAGTATGATGTATTCCGAGGGAATGTACTGATAAAATGCATACCTAAAATGCACTGTAAGTGCGTCTGCCAAAGGAATAAATGTAAATGTACTGTTGACAAAACTGCAACAAGAGCTACAGCATTAGAACTCACGCTTGACAAACTGAACTGTCATGAAGGACAACAACTCGGATCAATGACACTTTGAGAGGTCTGAAGAACGAACATGGCTGTGAGCAGCAAAATAAGCTAACATGCTAAAAATCTTGATACCTTTGACACCGACAGCCTCGGCCCTGAGGTGTTTTACACACCACTTTTATTGCTTTCTGTCCAGAGATGAAAAAACGGACAAGCAAAACATTTTGTAGGCCTGATGCTTGGATCTGATAACGTTTCAGTCTTCACAAACACCCCAATTTCTCTCTCGCTCGCTTGCTTGCTCGTTCTCTCTCTCTCTCTCTTCCCATCTTGTTCAGGATTAGATGATTCTACTTATCCTCCAGACACAGAGACAGAATAACATGTGAAAATTACAATACATCAAGTAGGAGTCATTACGGGAACTGCTCCCTTCCTTGTCTCACTTCAAAGTCTCTGCAGTTTTCTGATCCATGTGACATTCACGCTCCTCCAGGGTCAAACAACATCTTGCAGCCTTCATAAAATGATTAAATATTTTAAACAGCTCGCATGCGTACCTCCGTGGCCCCCGGAGACTGATGCTGTTATCGTTTTTGTCAAAGCCACTTTCCATCTGCATTTGTCATTCCTGCTTCGCGCGTATAAGTTATCAATCGGCTTGTCAGAATGCAAAATAACTGATGTTCTTTGGGCGGTATTGGATGGACTATCTCGGGCTTTTAATCAATGCATATTTTTTCCACTCTTCTTTCTTTGCTCCTTCCTCATTCTCTGCTCTTTAATATAAATGTTTAGAGTCCCAGGCGCCTGTAATGTATTTGCACAGAAAACGCTTTGACAGAAGCAGTAGTTATATTATCAAACATTACACCTTGGGGCTAAAAGAGTATCAGAGGCTTTCACGCACAGGCAATGCTGGGAATTACAGACATGAAGAGATGACTGCTGTACCCTCACTGTAAGGGATTGCCCCGGCTCTATATAAATCAGACGCGTTGAAAGCTAATCTTTCTCACTCACACATGTAGTGTATACTCTATTTATAGATTTGTCTTGCCTGAGAGAAGATTCCAGGCCATGTGAGGCCTTTATCAGTGGTAACAAGGTTGTTAATGTATCTGAATATGCTGTACATCCTCCATCTTGGCTCGGTATGCGGCAGTTGCATAAGGGCATGGCTAAATACAAGCCAAATGCGTCCACATCTGTCTCCAACATGACATTATCTGACTAAATGGGAAATTTAAGAAAGGAAGAAGAGAGATGCGCTGTTTTGAAACACCCAAATTGTGTTGGGGAAGCTGTTTGATAACTAGTTTGCCAAGCTGATCGTAATTTAAAATTACCGCCTAGCTACTTTTAAAAAAAAGAATAGCTAACTGCATTGAAACTAGTGAAAGGGACAGTATATTAATGTAAATGTATAACTGTCAGATTTCTACAAAAGGAGCATTTAACTGGTACTAAATTGTCTCGATCAGGGTGATAACATTGCATTTAACTTTATTTACTACACATTTACAAATTCTAATTAGACTAATAAAATTAGAAACGGTGACAGCAGCATTTTGTTTAATATTTCACTCCAAAAAAAGATGAATAATTTAAAATGAATCAGTGAATTGTTCATTTAAACAAATCATTTACATGAACAGTGATTTGTTTATCTGCATGAACCTTTGAATTAACTGATTCATATAATTTGGGAACAATACTATCTTACTACACTCACCTAAAGGATTATTAGGAACACCTGTTCAATTTCTCATTAATGCAATTATCTAATCAACCAATCACATGGCAGTTGCTTCAATGCATTTAGGGGTGTGGTCCTGGTCAAGACAATCTCCTGAACTCCAAACTGAATGTCAGAATGGGAAAGAAAGGTGATTTAAGCAATTTTGAGCGTGGCATGGTTGTTGGTGCCAGACGGGCCGGTCTGAGTATTTCACAATCTGCTCAGTTACTGGGATTTTCACGCACAAACATTTCTAGGGTTTACAAAGAATGGTGTGAAAAGGGAAAAACATCCAGTATGCGGCACTCCTGTGGGCAAAAATGCCTTGTTGATGCTAGAGGTCAGAGGAGAATGGGCCGACTGATTCAAGCTGATAGAAGAGCAACTTTGACTGAAATAACCACTCGTTACAACCGAGGTATGCAGCAAAGCATTTGTGAAGCCACAACACGCACAACCTTGAGGCGGATGGGCTACAACAGCAGAAGACCCCACCGGGTACCACTCATCTCCACTACAAATAGGAAAAAGAGGCTACAATTTGCACAAGCTCACCAAAATTGGACAGTTGAAGACTGGAAAAATGTTGCCTGGTCTGATGAGTCTCGATTTCTGTTGAGACATTCAGATGGTAGAGTCAGAATTTGGCGTAAACAGAATGAGAACATGGATCCATCATGCCTTGTTACCACTGTGCAGGCTGGTGGTGGTGGTGTAATGGTGTGGGGATGTTTTCTTGGCACACTTTAGGCCCCTTAGTGCCAATTGGGCATCGTTTAAATGCCACGGCCTACCTGTGCATTGTTTCTGACCATGTCCATCCCTTTATGACCACCATGTACCCATTCTCTGATGGCTACTTCCAGCAGGATAATGCACCATGTCACAAAGCTTGAATCATTTCAAATTGGTTTCTTGAACATGACAATGAGTTCACTGTACTAAAATGGCCCCCACAGTCACCAGATCTCAACCCAATAGAGCATCTTTGGGATGTGGTGGAACGGGAGCTTCGTGCCCTGGATGTGCAAGATGCTATCCTATCAATATGGGCCAACATTTCTAAAGAATGCTTTCAGCACCTTGTTGAATCAATGCCACATAGAATTAAGGCAGTTCTGAAGGCGAAAGGGAGCCAAACACAGTATTAGTATGGTGTTCCTAATAATCCTTTAGGTGAGTGTATTTGCCAATGTAGTATTTTAAATAACATTTCAAATCAGGAATAACACTTGTACCATATACACCAATGAACCAAAGCATTATGACCACCCGCCTAATATGCTGTTGGTCATCCACGTGCTGCCAAAACAGCGCAGACCCTTGAAGGTGTCCTGTGGTATCTGATGTTAGCAGCAGATCCTTCAAGTTCTTTAGGTTGTGAGGTGGAGCTGCTGTGGATCGAACTTGTTGGTCCAGCACAGCCCACAGAGGCTCAATTGGATTGGGGAATTTGGAGGCCAGGGCAACACCTTTAACTCTTCATCATGTTCCTCAAACCATTCGTTCAAACCATTGAACTATGTGTTCAGTGTGGCAGGGTGCATTATCCTGCTATTGTCCCACTATTGTCATGAAGGGGTGTACCCAGGGTTTCACAGCAGAACAATGTTTTCCTCAGATCATCACACTCGCTTCATCGGCTTGTCGTCATCCCAGTGTATTCCCCAAGTAAACGGCACACAAGTACATGTAGGTCCACGTGATGTAGAAGAAACAGTAGTAACTGCCCCCCCAACTGAGCTTGGTTTCTCCCAAGGTTTTTTTTCTCTATTCTGTGACCTGATGTAGTTTTGGTTTCTTGCAACCGTTACCTCTGTCACCTTTGGCTTTCGGCTTGCTTAGTTGGGGACAAACAGGACAAATCTGCCAGCATTGACACCAATGTATGAGTATTGAGCTGAGCTGGATGATGACCTCACTGTTCTCTCCAGAGCGGCCATACAACTGAAAAAAAAATTGTTGCATTATTTTACTGTTATCACTGTAAATCTGCTTTGAAACAATCTGTATTGTAAAAAGCGCTATGTAAATAAAGGGGAACAAAAAAAGAAAAGAAAATGGGACTCATTAGACCAGACAAACCGTTCTGACTCTCACGTACCCATTGTAGGCACTTTTAACGGTGGACAGGGGACATTCGGTTTGGTCTGAGGCTACACAGCCGCATACGCAGCAGAGTGTGATGTACTGTGTGTTGTGACATTCCTCCAATGGCCATCATTAAAATTTTAAGTGACTTGTGCCACAATAGACCTTCTGTTGGCTCGGACCAGACGGGATAGCCTTCGTTGCCTTCATGCATAGATGAGCCCAACACTGGTTTGTGGTTTGTCCCTCCTCAGACCACTGTTGGTAAATTCTCAACAATGCAGACTGGGAAAGCCTATAAGCCTTGCTGCTTCAGAGATACCCTGACCCAGTCGCCTTGCCATAACAATTTGGCCCTTGTCAAACTTGCTCAGATCTTTATTCCTGCCCATTTCTCTTCTCTTCTCTTCTCTTCTCTTCTCTTTCTTCTCTTCTCTTCTCTTCTCTTCTCTTCTCTCTTCTCTTCTCTTCTCTTCTCTTCTCTTCCCTTCCCTTCCCTTCCCTTCCCTTCCCTTCCCTTCCCTTCCCTTCCCTTTCCTTCCTTCCCTTCCCTTCCCTTCCCTTCCTTCTCTTCTCTTCTCTTCTCTTCTCTTCTCTCTCTTCTCTTCTCTTCTCTTCTCTTCTCTTCTCTTTCTTCTCTTCTCTTCTGTCCAACACAGTGATTACGAGAATTGTTTTCTTACCATCTAATCTACCCAGACCTTAACATGTGGCCTTGTTAGGAGATGATCAACAATATTTCATTCACCTGTTTTTGCTCATCAGTGTATTGTACTTCTTTTATTTCGTAAAATTGTCTTATTTTTGTATCATAAATTGTGGTTCCATATTTTTCAGGCTGTCCAGCTAATTGCGCATTCAAGAGTAAACAGACAGGTGTAGCTGTAGCTGTGTTATGATCTCTCCAATTTATTTTTATAAGATTGGACTGTTTTCTCTCCTAGTTACTCATCAACATGTTAATTCCAGGCACAGGTAGTTTTAAGTACATTAAAAAAACACACATTTTATAGATTTAGGACCTCACTAATTGGGTGCTGGGGCACTAAATCCAGGTGCCTTTTAGGTAATGAATCCACTAATGAGAGATCATCCTAGCATCCTGCTGTCTTTCTGTCTCTCTTCTGTCACACTCACAAGCACACAAATTTTCCTCTAACGGGCCATAGAGTAAATTAGCAGGTAGGGCTGCAGTGGCTGATTGAAACAAACTGGTGTTGATTGCTGATCAGTCAGCTGTGGAGCAGGATAAGAACATGAGCTAATGGAAAAGAGCAGAAATACCCCCAGTCTATCTGTCTTTCTTTATTTCTCTCTCCCCCAGGGCTGTGGTTATGCTATATGGTGTTAGAAATGAAAAGAAAAGAAAAAATATTAAAAGAAGCTGGAGATATCTGCATGATTGGTATGACAGTGATGGCAGCACAGAATGCATGAATTACCATGCTGGTCCTGGCTGGTTTATTCTGGTTTAGTTGGTGAACTGTACATTTTACCAGCATAATATTTATTTATTTATACAAATATGTAAATAACACGAATACATATACATTACTGTTCAAACGTTTGGGTTCAGGTATGTTCTTTTAAAATGTTTTGAAAGAAGTCACAAACCGTAATAGTGAAATATTATTACAATTAAAAAATAAATATAATAACTAAATAAAATAATGTAATTTATTCCTGTGATGGCAAAGCTGAATTTTCTGTATCATTTAATACAGTCTTCAGTCACATGATCCTTCATAAATCATTCTAATATGCTGATATGGAGCTCAAAAACATTTCTGTTTCATAATGTTTTTGTTGTTGTTGTTGTTTTATCTACTACATTTTAAAAAAAACGTGCTAATCAGTGGAGACGTCATAAAGACCCACAATTACATTTTTGCATTTCCAAACTTCTCTTCCACTAGAGAAGGTGCTTTACCTCTTGAAAAAGCGCAGGGTTAAAGTTTATGCATTTTGCAGCAGCCTCTGCGAGTCATTAGGACAAACCATATCTAGAGAGGAGAAGAAACCTTCAAAATTGAAGTCATAAATTACAGACTCATGACCTGTACACAGAAAAGCAGCCATTTAGTCAACAGTGTGCTGTTAGCATGCTACGTAAGTCTGCCCTTAGCCCATTACCCAGACACCACCATTCCACTCCCTCCGTTCTCGCCAGTTGACAGCGCCTGTAAATTAGCAAAACAGTCATTTTTTTAATACCTTTGAACCTTCTGGCAACACTTTTCGATCAATTAGGAGGCAAAGCATTAATTTGGCACTCTGTGACTGGTGTCTGCTGGCGTCTTCTGCTCGTCATTGATCCTGGGAGTGATCTCTTTAAACCTTAGAGTGATGGTAATGGCATTAGGAGATGAGACCATTACGACGCCTTCTTCCAGCTCTTCACCTCCGAGACAGGCAGAGGGCAGGGGCAAATGGGTGGGGCGTGGACGAGGGCTCGGGCGGACGAGTCAACGGGGGGCGCAGTCAGACACCCCTAGTCTCTTGGCTTGTTCCGTCGTATCTCCTCGGAGGCAATTTAAGTATAAATTAGAGTCGCCGAAGGCCTGGAGAAACACGCTGACAGCCACCCAACACTGAATAAATCACTTTTTATTGTGAGGAAAACTGCGCCACCTCAGCTGACATGATGGCGTTTACATTTTAAAGGGAAAAGGTTTATTTGCTGCCGCTTTCCTGCCAGGTGCTCTCAGGGTTTAAGCAGACACTGTCAGTATGTGTTCCCGCCTAAAGTGACCGTTTTAAATCAAGCCTTGGACACAGCTGTCGCTGGAAACTGACCTGTTTAAGTCTTACTGGCTCTTCCCGAAAAAGGCTTACAGACTGGTTAACGGGGTTTCTACGGTGAGTAGCCGCTGTGATACCTGAGAGCTGACCAAGATATGCCAACCAAATCAATATAACTGACGACTTGCAAATTGATATGCTTTTAGAAACGAAACCTTCTCAGAATCTTAAAACAAGGCTATTGCTAATCCATCCAACCCAAAAAGACTTGGAAAAGTGAAATAGAACACCATTTGAACTCTTCACAATTGAAGATAAGCTTCCGTTTTAATGAATGAGTGGGAATTTAAATTAAATTGGTTACATCTCACAGGAAGTTATATGGATTTCTTTGAAATTCAGTCCATTTTAATTTGACTTCCTTACAATCACATATAAATTGGAATTATGCATCCTGTTTGCTACCTCAAATCAAATTAAGCAACTAATTGGGAATTCAATTCACTTCTGAATGTTGTACAACCAAAGTATTGCTTCTGATGAGATTTAATGCAAACAAAAACGTCTGGAAATACAGTCCATTTTATTTAGACAATTTGAATTTCAAATTCAAATTGGAATTTGGCATCCTGTTTGCTACCTAAATTCAGATTGAGGAACTGAAATTTAAATTACTTTCTCAATTCAATTCTGAATATTGCACACGGGATGGCATCTGAAGAGATGTACTGTAAAGAAAAACTTCAGGTAATTTAGTCCATTTTAAATTGTCCATTGTTCAAATTTGGAATTTGGCATCCAATTCAAATCGAGAAACTGAATGGGAATTTAAAAGGCATTCTCAATTCAGTTCTGAATATTGCAAAACTCAGGTATGGCATCCAAAATCTTCATTTTTAAGCAATTAATATTCACCAATAAATCA
The DNA here is from genome assembly GCA_018749465.1 of Paracanthobrama guichenoti. Lineage (NCBI taxonomy): Eukaryota > Metazoa > Chordata > Actinopteri > Cypriniformes > Gobionidae > Paracanthobrama > Paracanthobrama guichenoti. Next base: position 11,406,773 of record CM031961.1, on the reverse strand, counting down.
AAGTTTCTACATTTCATTACATTTAAACCTATATATTTATTTAGAACAAATGTGCTAAACATGGTATATGACATGTTCATTTTCCGAGTGATATGCCACGTCACGCCTCTCTTCATCAGTTTGCACTGGCTGCCGATAGCCACTCGCATCAAATTCAAGGCACTGGTGCTCGCCTACAAAGCAACCACAGGCGCTGCACCAATATACCTAAACTCGCTTGTTCAGACTTACACACCCTCCTGAAGCTTGCGTTCTGCAAGTGAACGACGCCTCATGGTGCCATCCCAAAAAGGCATGAAATCACTCTCACTGACCTTTTCCTGGACCGTTCCCACCAGGTGGAACGACCTGCCTACCTCAATTCGAGCAGCCGAGTCTGTAGCCATTTTCAAAAACCATCTTAAGACACATCTTTTCCAGCAGCATCTGACCAATAAAGACTAGCATTTAACTATTCTATTCATTTTTCTGTTTGTTTGTTTGTTCATTTAAAAAAAAAAAAAGTGTATGTGTACTGCTCTAGATTAACTGAGACTTGTTACAGCACTTGCATGCTGTTGCCCCTTGTTTGTTTAGTTGCTTCTATTGCTCTCCTCATTTGTAAGTCCCTTTGGATAAAAGCGTCTGCTAAATGATTAAATGTAAATGTAAATGCCACCTGGTCTGCGACATCAAGTAGGAATATCTCATGTCCAGCTCAGTATATAATGCAGCATAAATCCTCTTTAAATGGTCAAATTTGACCAAAGTCCTAAAGTTGTCTTGTGTCCTATTTAGTAAGTGATAGGTATCACGGCTTGTGCTGAATTTCCCTGTTTGTTAATCACTTAAGGGATCTCATTCAGTGCTGTCCTCTTTCTACTTTATTCTTTCTATCCTAATGAAGCTTCGGTTAATTAGCCTGTGCGTTTTTCGTTCAGATTACAGTGTCAGAGAGACTCAATTAGTCCAAGATGAAGTAATGACTGTCGTTCCATCAGATATAAGGCAATAAGCACCTGGCTGTTACCTCCACAGTCCTCACTGTCCTGATAACATGAAATGGGGTGGAATCAGGGCTGAATCCTGACCCCAGTGGAACTAAATAGATAACAACTTGTCTTCTTGGGGCAATAGAGTAGTGACGTTTTTGCATCACCAGCTAATGGTGGGTGAATTGAAAAGATGTACCAGCTTGTTCATATTTTTGGTTACACTTTATTTTAAGGTGACGTAGTTGCATTGTACTTATTCAAGTAAGTACTAAGTAATATTATTAACTACATGTACTTACTATAGCGTTACGGTTAGGATTAGGGTTTGGTTTAGGGTTAGTTACTTGTAATTATACATAATTTAATGTTATTACTATAGTAAGTACAGTGTAATTATTTAGTGTAATTATAGTAATTACTATAGTGAGTAACACTGTCTGACACAAATTTTATTATTTAAGATGATTTTATTTATGTCTCGCTACAAAGTCTCACAGAGATGGCGAACAATAACAAGCAACATAATACAAGCAGCTATAGCAATAATGAATGGTTCCAGCAAGCTAGCACTCTATACAGCTCACCAATATACTCAACATGCAATATTACAGTGAAAAGTAAAGCTTCAGCCAATTATAAATACCCCTTAAACCCGTCTTGCACATATTTATATTCCCAGTGAGTAATTAGATCAGATTTGCTCGTATTTGAGCCCTGCCACAAAGCATGAAATCAACAGTGCCGCAATACATTGTGATTTTGTTCCTGGGAGTTTTGTGTTGGTTTTCTAATGCAAGGAATATTCAGCATATGGAGTTCTGAAGGGGGAAAAAACCTCTAGGCACGCTTGATGAACTTATGATGGTGAATCTTCCACTGAGGCAAAATTTAGAAGACGTGTGACAAATGTTTTCTTTAGCAGACAGTATGTCTTTGATTTGAATAGCTCCTGTAACTTCCTACAGCTCGAGTCAGATAATCATTCTTACAGTTACAGCACGTATTATGTTGCACTTTGCACATTATGTTGCAACTAATAAAGTTACCAGCCAGCTGAAGAGTTTTATTTATTTGCTCACTAAAGCCAATTTTTACTTGCATTTGGCACTTGGATGGTGTTAGTTTTGGACCCTTCTTTTAGTAATCCCATGGATGCAGGTTTGAAGTCATTGTTCTTCTTTCTCTCTCCTCAATACATTTCTTTCATTATTCACTTTCTGTCAGGGTAAAATGTAACTATAATATGGAGCTTAAAATGTAGCTTTTCCATCACAGGAATAAATTACATTTTAAAATATATTAAAACAGAATATATTAAATAATATATAATAAAGCACCTTTTCTGTTATATTAAATAATAAATAATATATCACAATATTACTGTTTTTACTGTATTTTTAATTAAATAAATGTAGCCTTGGTCAACATTAGAGATGTCTTTTAAAAAACATTAAAACATTTTCCTGACCCCAAACTTTTACAGTCTATTATTTTTATTATGGTTTTCAAACATCGAAAACAGACAACAACAGACAACGAGACCCTTCATACAGAAATCTGTGCAATATGGAAAAAAGAACAAAAATAATACAAAAAAGGGTTGACCCCAAACTTTTGAATGGTATTCAAAATGCATGCATAAAACAATATACATTGACTTATAAAAGCACTTTTATAATGTCTATTTAAAGGGGTAGTTCATCCAAAAATCACATAATTTACCCACTCTCAAGCCATCATATGACATTCTTCTTTCAGACGAATACAATTGGAGTTATATTAAAAATGTCCTGGCTTATCCAAGCTTTATAATGGCAGTGAATGGCATCCCAAAATTTGAAGACCAATAAAGTGCACCCATCCATTATAAAAGTAATCCACACGGCTCCGGGAGGTTAATAAAGGCCTTCTGAAGCAAATCAATTGGTTTGTGAAAGAAAAATATCCATATTTAAAACTAGAGTAAAATATCGAGCTTCAACTTATAAAGAAAGTGTAACACCTCACGCAGTTCAAAGCGCTTATGCTACTCTAAGCGGGACTCGAACTTGGGTCCGCCGGCATGAGAGTCGGACGCTTTAACAAGGAGGCTAAAGGCTGCAATCCCTAGCGTCAGTCACTAGAGCATCTCTTGAGATCAGAGGAGTGAGGTTTACTCGCACAGCAACTACTAGCTGGCCTCCGTTACACTCACCCCCCTAAACCTCACTCCCATCCGGGTCATGGCACCAATGTAACCCCTCCTATTCGAACCACCCCGCTCTAAGCGGGACTAGAACTCGGGTCCGCCCGCATGAGAGTCGGACGTTCTAACAAGGAGGCTAAAGGCTGCAATCCCTAACATCAGTCACTTTTGCATCTCTTGAGATCAGAGGAGTGAGGTTTACTCACACAGCAACTACTAGCTGGCCTCCTTTACACATATACACCTAGGATGGCTTCAGGGTAAGTAAATCATGGGGTAATTTTGATTTTTGGGTGAACTATCCCTTTAATGTTTTTCTTGATTTAATCTTCTTGCAAATATTGATTCTTTTTTAAATTGTGTATTGTATTGAATTCGATTAAACATTTTAATCTATTGACAGACCTAGTTCCTACTGAAATGTTGGAATAATGTTCTCATTTTTTTTCAGACCTGATCTCTGACAGGAAGTGCCTCTGATGCCTCTGATTGGATAGGAACAGCTGTGACCGTTGTAAAAAATGAGATCCAACGCAATCTATTGGTGTGCGTGTTTGTGTGTGTGTGTGCGTGTGATTTAAAAGTACTTAATCACATCAAACACAGAGTTTCCCTCCCCTCCGCGGAAAGACAGCCACACCCCTCGCAGGCCTCCCTCATACATCCTGGCCGCCCGAGACAGTTTGAATTTATTCAATCAATGCAACTCATCTAATTGATATCTGAAACAGCGGCCGGTGATTTATCGTCAGAGAAATGTAAATGATATATCCCGGGCAGATGTCTTATATTTTCCGACCATTTATTTTGGGGAGTGAGTGAAAGGAAGGCAGCGTGTTTAATTAAAATTCATGAGGGAGGAATGTGCTGAGTTGCACTGGCCTGCGCTGGTCTCTTTGGGTTCAGTATGGTGGGGATGAATGATGGTGGACAGGAGAGAATGTTGACAAGGGCGAAGTCAGGAGCGTCCTGGTTTGATCACACACGCACACACACTCGCCCTCATTCACTCCCAGACTCATTTTAAATCAACACACACGTGTGTTTAATATTGCATAAGGGAGGTGTTAAACTCACCCCACCATGCTAAAGTGGCTTTATTTGGTTTTAAGCATGTTCTGAAGATGCTTTCGCTAGATCTGGCCCAAACCTTTAACGCAACCCCTCCTCTAGTTCCACTGAAATATGCTTAACCTAAATATTTATCTCAATTGACAGTTATCACACTGTTATGTGCAAACAAAACGGGCCACGGGACTGTTCAGACTCTCGCTGTGTGCAGCGAGAGAGAGATTAAAGGAATAGTTCACCCAAAAATGAAAATTCGGTCATTTACACGTCCTTATGTCATGGTGTCTTCTGTGAAATGCAAATGAAGAAGTTGGCCAAACTGTTCTTTTCCATACAAGGAGAGTGGATGTTGATTCATACTGTCCAAAAATGAGTGAGGAGCGGGTCAAAAATTACTTTTTTTTTATTTTATTATGTGGGGTTGGAATGAAATGAAGGTGACAATTCAAATATATATAATATACTTATTATACTTATTATTATGCTGGTTGACTTGCTGCTCTCCCCGCTCTGTCCAGGCGGGCGCATGGACAGGCGTGGGGAGTTCTTGCCCAGAACAGAACCATACTGCCAACACTAACTGTATGCTTTCATTGTCAACAACGATAATAAACAATATACTTGCGAAGTGGTCCTGACTGAATTAAATTAGCTGCATTTTCAGCACACTCCAGTCTTCAGTGTCACATGATCCTTCAGAAATCATATGCTGATTTGGTGCTCAAGTAACATTTCTTATGGTTATTAATGTTAATCACTTGTGCTGCTTAATATTTTTATGGAAACCACAGTTTTTCAGTATTCTTTGATGAAGAAAGTTCAAAAGAACTGCATTTGTTTGAATTTTTCCATCATTTTTGATTAATTAATGCATCTTTACTGAATAAAATTATTAATCTCTTTTAAAAATCTTACTGAACCAAATAGTGTATATTTATTTATTTAGCTTTTTTTTTTCAATACTCCATGTCTCTCAACACATATGTTGAGTATTACTTGCATTGAAACACACACACACACACACACACACACACACACACACACACACACACACACACACACACACACACACACACACACACACACACACACAAATATCAAGAAGAAAATCTCATGTATTATGTATTATGTCAATGCTGATACCTAGCAAATCAGGTGTTAGGTCAAATCAAAGCAAGTTTGGGTAACACTTCGTTTTGATAGTCCACTTAAGACATTCTGCTAACTAAAGTAACTTTGCAACTACATGTCAACTACCAGTCATTAGAGTATTAGTAGACTGTCTGCGTAATGTCTGCTAACACTTTATCATGATGGTCCTCCAACAGATATTCTACTGACTATACACTCACCTAAAGGATTATTAGAAACACCTGTTCAATTTCTCATTAATGCAATTATCTAATCAACCAATCACATGGCAGTTGCTTCAGTGCATTTAGGGGTGTGGTCCTGGTCAAGACAATCTCCTGAACTCCAAACTGAATGTCAGAATGGGAAAGAAAGGTGATTTAAGCAATTTTGAGCATGGCATGGTTGTTGGTGCCAGACGGGCCAGTCTGAGTATTTCACAATCTGCTCAGTTACTGGGATTTTCACGCACAACCATTTCTAGGGTTTATAAAGAATGGTGTGAAAAGGGAAAAACATCCAGTATGCAGCAGTCCTGTGGGCGAAAATGCCTTGTTGATGCTAGAGGTCAGAGGAGAATGGGCCGACTGATTCAAGCTGATAGAAGAGCAACTTTGCCTGAAATAACCACTCATTACAACCGAGGTATGCAGCAAAGCATTTGTGAAGCCACAACATGCACAACCTTCAGGCGGATGGGCTACAACAGCAGAAGACCCCACCGGGTACCACTCATCTCCACTAAAAATAGGAAAAAGAGGCTACGATTTGCACGAGCTCACCAAAATTGGACAGTTGAAGACTGGAAAAATGTTGCCTGGTCTGATGAGTCTCAATTTCTGTTGAGACATTCAGATGGTAGAGTCAGAATTTGGCATAAACAGAATGAGAACATGGATCCATCATGCCTTGTTACCACTGTGCAGGCTGGTGGTGGTGGTGTAATGGTGTGGGGGATGTTTTCTTGGCTCACTTTAGGCCCCTTAGTGCCAATTGGGCATCGTTTAAATGCCACGGCCTACCTGAGCATTGTTTCTGACCATGTCCATCCCTTTATGACCACCATGTACCCATTCTCTGATGGCTACTTCCAGCAGGATAATGCATCATGTCACAAAGCTCGAATCATTTCAAATTGGTTTCTTGAACATGACAATGAGTTCACTGTACTAAAATGGCCCCCACAGTCACCAGATCTCAACCCAATAGAGCATCTTTGGGATGTGGTGGAACGTGAGCTTCGTGCCCTGGATGTGCATCCCACAAATCTCCATCAACTGCAAGATGCTATCCTATCAATATGGGCCAACATTTCTAAAGAATGCTTTCAGCACCTTGTTGAATCAATGCCACGTAGAATTAAGGCAGTTCTGAAGGCGAAAGGGTGTCAAACACAGTATTAGTATGGTGTTCCTAATAATCCTTTAGGTTGTGTGTAAGTAACTTTGCAAGTACATGTCAACTTATACTAACCCGAACCCTAACACCTAACCTTAACCTAACAGTCTACTAATACTCTAATGAGCGTTAGTTGACATGCAGTGGCAAAGTTACTTATAGTTAGTAGAATGTCTAAAGTAGACAGTCGAAATAAAGTATAACCCAAGTTTGATCTAATTGCTCGCTAAGGCTATAAAAGTGTGTGGAAACAAGTTTACTTTGTGCACTTTGGGTATGTTTATTACCACTGTTGCGCTGTATAGTCTAAAAATTTGTAATTTAGAGCAGCAATTCTGTCACATGATTGATTTGAATGTTGCTAGAAGATATAAAACTCAAATAAGAATAAAACACACAGCACTGTATAAAACAATTTTTCAGTTTCATTGATACTTTCCAATAAATTCATCATATTTCTTGAATGCATTTTCTTTTACCAAGCTTTTTGCAATGCATTATGGGATTGCATTCCCTGCAACCTATACATGCGTTAGAATTTGGCCCATATTATGCAGCATAATAACCTCTTAACATCACAGGTGTATTCGGGCCAGGTCTGCTTACATGGCTTTCTGTCATTTAGGGTGGGTTACCGCACATAAATACACCTACATCAGTCCCAAGGTCACGCGCACACTCTCACACACTCATTGTGTTAAAGGATTGCTGCCTGACGTGACCTTGGTGCCGGGTGAAAGCAAAACATCTCAGACAGTCTGATCTGCCACCCAGTGTATCTTTTTTTCCCCACCTTTAGAGCAGGAAAGAGCCGTTTGTTTCCCATCAGCAGTCAGTCTCACTCTGTAACTCTAAGCAGCTGGCCAGTCTCGACTGCATTATTCATATAAAGAGAGAGAGAGAGAGAGAGAGAGAGAGAGAGAGAGAGAGAGAGAGAGAGAGAGAGAGAGAAAGAGAGAGAGAGAGAGAACGCACACTCTTCACCAAAGTTACAAGATTTATGGCCCTCTGTTTAGGAAATAATTCAAAGTTCATACTCACATACATCATATTTTGAAACACATAGATTATGGGGTGGAACACATTTATCATATTGCAACACACCAGCACATGCACACACACGAACGCACACAGATACACACTCACAAGTGCACATGTTCTCAATCTCTCTGTCTCTGTCTCTGTGATACACACACACATTCGCACGATTTGCACCGGGGCCTAATTTCACAGGGATGCGTTTGGTCTGTATGAAAAAGCTTTGTATTAGCTTTGTCACTGAACCCATCAGACAGTAATGAGGCCATGCTTAAAACACACCCTCAATTCCAGATAAGAGCAGGGAGAGACTACGGCGAGCACGTCTGCTTCGCGCCGTTCCGATAATACCTCTCTGTCATTTGTCACTTGTACATTTCAGATTTCTAATCTCAGCAAAATTGATCCGTATCATGAATTTTTATACAGGCTTTTGTGTATATTGATATTTGTGGATTGCTCCGTGTCAACAAAACAAATGTGTATAGTTTTTATTGTGCAATGCTTTGATGTACTTCAGGAAGGAGAATGGGAAATGTTGGCTGGCTTTACATGCAGAGAACGGCCACGGCCACGGCCTAGGTCACCTTTAGAGTGCGCCGGAGATAAATATGAAAAGAAAGTGAGTTGTTTGCTGAGATGTTATTATATTAGATGTTAAAACCAATTTTTAGCATAGAAATGTTTCAAAATGAAAAGCTGAATCTTGTCTGATTTTATAAAAGATCTAAGAAAGCAAAGCAAAGAAACTAAACAAAATACAAAGTACATTAAACAAAAACATAAAACAATGCAAAGCAAAACACAACAAAAGCAAAATAAACAAACAAAAACAAAGACAAGCAAAACAAAACAAACTAAAAGTAATTAAACAAAACAAAACAAAAGGTATGTCCACGATTATTATTGTTAACCAAAAGTAAAACTATTAAAAACATGTTTGTTGATAAAAATAATGCTAAAATAAAATATAAATATTAGATGAAAAACTAAGCAAAAAAATAAAAATGTTGCCTTGGCAACTAACTGAAATCAGTTTAGGTTTAAGCACTATCAGTAAATAAAATAAAAATAAATTAATAAATTAAACCTAAATAGTAATAAAAACACATAACTAAATTAGTAAAAATTTAACTAAAATTAAAATGCCATATTAAAATAACACTGGGTCTGTCTGAAATAGGCTACAAAATGATTTGCTAAATATTTATTTATTTATTTATTTGAGGGGTCTTATTTATTTACACAGAGGGGTCAGATTTATTTACTTCAACTTATTAAAATCACAATTATAGTAAAGCGTTATTTGTTTGATTTGAGACAAATCCACTGAATATGTGATTCTTGTGAGATGAGTCTCATTCAGTGGGTGTCCATATTCCATTTAAACAGAAAAATCTTTTCATTAGGAGCGCAGAATGACGCGGATCACGCAGGGTGATCGTTTTAGTATGCACCATGTTATTTGAAACCTAACCCACATTTTGAGACACAGTTTTTCAAAGTCAGAATCATCCTTTTTAAAGAGGATGGTTGTCATTGTCTCCTAATGAAGCACAAGGACATTATTGACAACACTTAAAATGAGGTTAACAGTGGTGAGATGCAGAATGGTGGCTTATAAAAGTCTGTCCATTAGCCCACAACTCAGCAAATGAAAAAGAAATGGCGTAACCATGAGTTCAGGCCCTCCAGGCGCGATACTTTCAAAGTCACTAAACAACAACAACAACAAAAAGAACATCTTATTTCTTTTATTTCGGAAAATATACATTCATTTTGTTTATGCTCCTCCTGGATAAACGTTTAATTATGAATCATTTCCAGTAACAACAACAACAACAAAAAAAAAGATATAAAGAAAACGCAGAGGCGTTAGACAGCTGAGAGACACACAAAAAAAAGGAATACAACTTATTTTCAAAAAAGACATTTAGCTGGGGGTGGTAGGACATGCGGCTCTGAGGTCCCATTAATTACAAAATGCATTAATATTTTATTAGTCCCTTATCAGTAATTAATCAAGCACTTTGATGTAAAGTTCAGCTTACAAAAGCAAGAGGAAATGGTTCCTCAGATATTCGCCTGCTCTCAGAGATGCCTTAGTATTTCACAAGAGACGGTTAATCCTCACATGCCTTAAAAGCATTTTTCCCATCTTAAGCTTTGCCATACTGCAAAAGAAATAAGACTCGGTGGCTGTAAGGTGTCATGTACAATACGCGGGTGGGACGGGGGGTTGGGGGGTGCATTTGTAGACAATGAGCTCCCTCAGATCTGATTTGGCGAGGCGTCGAAGGACACCCAATCACAGTAAATATTATTCTTTGTGCTGTGCCTCTAATTAACATGCTTAATTGCAGCTGTCAAAAGGCTCTTCAGATTGTTAAGGACATGCGAGCTGGAGAGGCTGTGTGTGTGTGTGTGTGTGTGTGTGTGTGTGTGTGTGTGTGTGTGTGTGTGTGTGTGTGTGTGTGTGTGTGTGTGTGTGTGTGTGTGTGTGTGTGTGTGTGTGTGTGTTTGGAGGGGTGGTACTGGCCTGCAGCATGACTGAAGCGGTTGTTTCACTATTGAAAGCTTACTTGGATCACACCAGATCTGCTAGTAAAAGGGTTTTACAGTAAAACTAATTATCAGCGGACTCTCATTACAGAACTTTTTGTATAGACTCTTCAGACTTGCAATATTTTAAACAGGATTTATTTAATCAAAAATACAGGACACAAACAGTAATGTTGTAAAATATTATTACAAATGAAAACAGTAATTTTCTATTTTAATATACTTAAAAATATAGTTTATTTCTGTGATCAAAGCTGAATTTTCAGCATCATTATGCCAGTCTTCAGTGTCACATGATCCTTCAGAAATCATTCTAATATCATATTATCAATGTTGGAAACAGTTGTGCTGCTTAATATTTTTTTGGAACCTGAGATACTTTAAAAATTAAAATAATTTAACATTAAAAATAATCCATATATATATGTGTGTGTGTGTTTGTGTGTGTGTGTGTGTGTGTGTGTGTGTGTGTGTGTGTGTGTGTGTGTGTGTGTGTGTGTGTGTTGTCTCAAAAACAACTGAAAACAACTATTTGTTAAGATTTTATTATTTTCCATTTCTCTTTTATTAACAAACAGTTATGTAAACGCTGGGGAAAAGACCATAAAACTAAGAGGACATTTGTTAAAAATACAGTAAAAACAGAAATCCTTTGAACATACTGATTTGCTGCTCAAGTCAAAGACATTTCTTATTATCAAAGATATTCCTTATTATCTAAGTTGTGCTGCTTATTTTTTTTCCAAGATTGTTTGATAAATAAAAAGTTTAAAGGCATTTATATGAAAATAGAAATCTTTTGTAACATTATAAATGTTTTTGCTGTACCTTTTGATCGATGTAATGCTTCCTAGCTGAATTAAATTCTTTCCAATTAAAAATCTACTTAACATTTTGTAAAATATTGAATGTTTTATATATTAGATCTGTCTTAATCAGTCACTGTGTAAAATATTTAATCAAATAACCTAAAACAATTAGCTTCTAAATTAGCCAGTTTTATTCAAATTAAAAGTATTATTTAATGTTACTTAATATCAACTTTACATGCTGGAGATTAAAGGGATAGTTCACACAAAAATGCAAATTCTGTCATCATTTAGTCACCCTCATGTTGTTCCAAACCTGTATGAACGTCTTTCATCTGCTGAACTCAAAAGAAGATATTTTGAAGAATATGGGCCCCACTGAGTTCCATAGCATGGAAAAAAATACTATGGAAGTCAATGGGGTCCATAAACTGTTTGCTGTATATCTTCTTTTGTGTTCAGCAGAATAAAGATGTTCATATAGGTTTGGAACAACATGAGGGTTAGTAAATGATGACAGAATTAGCATTTTTAAGTGATTATCCCTAAATTATCCCTTTAATGCTAAACCATGGCTCTGACTCCTTTCTAAAATCTAAACGTGTCAGAGAAACCCACAGAGATGACGTCAAGAGCTGCGTGGCTTGAGGAGGAATTTTAATGTTTAAATATGTGAACAACAATGTTCCAAAAATCTTCAGGGTGATCTGAGGACAGCTGCGTGGCGATGTGAAATCTGCGCGAGATAAATTCCCACGGACCCCTCGCACTCACAAAAATGGAAATTATTTAATCACCCACAAAATCTGATATGTAGGTGAGGCTGAACTGAGAACAGAGCATAATTAAAAGATCAGAATTTATTCCCTTGAAACACACACACACAGAGACACACACATTCATTGAGGTTGCAGTGTGACTGGAAGGTCAGTGTGCTCTTTAATGGATAGCATTGATCCTGATGCCTCTGTTTCTGATTGGCTGAAGCTGAACTTTCTCTCCCTGCAGCACCACCCCCTCCGGCCCACTGATGGATCGACCCACCTGTAGGCCCTCAGGCGGAGCTCCACCAGGAGGCTCATGTCCACAGTGCGGCTGTATTACAGCACATGTGGCAGGTTCTCTCTCTCTTCTCTCTCTCACTCACACACACACACACACACACACACACACACACACGCAGAGAGCCACAAACTCAGAGCAGAAGAGAGACCATCCCATTACTCCATCGGAGGCCCTGAGAGCTTGATGAGGTCTCTCTATATCTCTACTGTCCCTGTCTCTGACACTGAGGGCCAGGACACAAGGGGAAAACTGCACTGCAGGTGCTTTTCTCTTTTCCAGTCACCAGAGAGGTACATCAGGACAGACAGTACACAAAAATAAATTAGGTCCAATGGGGTTGTTCATACTGTAAGACCATAAAAAACTTTAGCAAACAATATACAGAGAGGCTATAACACTGGGAAGTTATATCCAGGGCCTAAAATTAACACTTGCCAGGTACCAAATGCAAGTAAAAATTCGCCCTGGATATATCTATACAATTTACTATAAGATTTGAGCAAAAAGTTCAATTACACAACATGTGTTTTAAATGTTATGTTATGTAATTTATAAACTACAATGTCAGTTGTCCCAAATGGTGGTTTAATGGATTTTATTTATTTATTTACTTTAGATTTTTCCTGAAAGGTTTTACTGTTTTAATTTGCTGAAAAGTCTATTTTAGACTGTTTGATGGCTAGTTTCAATTTAGTGAGACAGTTATGTATATTCAGAAAATAAACCATAAAATATTTAATATACATTCATGTTAAATACATTGGTATAAATAAAATCTTGCATCGTGTAGGCTATTTTAGAAGCATTTTATTACTTTACAGTTATTTAAAGGTGCAGTGTGTAGTATTTATGAGGATCTATTGACAGAAATACATACATAAATATGTTTTCAGCGGTGTATAAAGACCTTACATAATGTACCGTTATGCTTTTATTACCTTAGAATGAGCCATTTCTATCTCCATACACCGCGGGTCCCCTTACAGTGAAGTCACCATTTTGCAGTGTCATGTTTCTACAGTAGTCCTAAATGGACAAACTTCCAATTGCAATTCACAACCTCACCACTAGATGGCGCTAAAATTTAGACAGTGCACCTTTAAAGGCCGCGTTGGTAATATGCGCCTATAGGCGGGTCCACAATGCGTGTACACTCTGCTTATTACACACAGGGAAGCACAGCAGCACACAAATTCCGCCATGTAAACAGCGAATCCGTTAAACGTCCGCTAAACGTTTTTGGACACACCTTATAAGTGCACTTGCGCCGTGCGCTTTAGACCGTGCACTTAGATTATTAAAATAGGGCCCAAAATATGAATAAAACTGAAACCAGAAATACAACAAGCATTTCAAGTCTTTATTATATAAATAATTAAATAAAATTGTATAGCAATCAGTAAACAAACATGGTATTTGTAAATAAAATCATATTATTTCAGCCAGGCCGAGAAAACAAAAGTGCCAGAATAGCTGAGCAATCAGGATCACACTGTAAAAACAGATTTTTCAAAGATTAGATATCTTGGAATACATTTTACAAGAAAAATTTCCTTTTCAATTCAGTGTTACATACCATTTCTTTGTAAATATTTGTGAAATTTACTAGCAATTTCTTAGTGAAAATAGTTCATTACAATCTGATTGACTCATTTAACTCAAAAACTAAGAATGAATGAATGAATGCATACATATATAACAAATACCCCCAATCTTCTGTCAGCATCTCCCATGTTTATGTTGTTTGTAGATATTTGTACATTTTCTGTATGTGAGTGCTCATTATGTGGTAATTGCAGTGTAACTCACGGATTTGTTCTATAAAACAGACATTTTGGGATAATTAGCTAAAAAAAGCAGTCGAAGTGCATATGGCTCCCCTGCTTTGGCTTAGTTCTGTTCACATATGGCACTCTCTGCTGAAGCTTTTAGCTGTTTGCCAGCGTTCACTGTGTAGGGGGGGCGCACAGACGCACAAAAACACCATCCACAAACCTACACACACACACACACACACACGCAGCCTTACTTCGGTCATTGAGCAGCCAAGCATGAGCTACACCTGACTCATACACACAAACACACACTCGGTGGCCGTGGTGTTGACTCCCACACCTTTGGCTTTCATTCCTTTAAAATAAGTCCTTGATGTCCTTTCATAAATGTTGCATTTTTTTTCTGTTAGGCTTTCTGTTTTGATAGATGACATAAGACATAAAAAGAAACCTGCTTTATTTGGTATAGGCGAACTAAGTACAGCTCATAATTGTGCTGTGAAAATTTAGAATAGTGAGAAATCAAAACTGAGCTCACCAGCCCACTAACACATCGCCCTGGCAAATATGTTCCTGCTCCATAATTTGAGTAGGTGGCGTTACAGAGAATTTTCGGCAGCTCCTGTGGCTCACACATTGCCGTTTTAACAGTTAACACACATGCAGATTACACCGTCATTGTACCGATTACAACATTTGCCATTCGCGTCAAGAAAACAGTGATTAAAATATCTGTTTTCCGACCGCCTAGATCATCTTTATGAATACTGTGTGTTGTGTGCAAGCTCAGGAACACATGCTGAGACATAGTGTTGTCCACACAAACACGTCTGCGCCCACATAGTCACACAATATATCGTCTTTATCAACGCCGTGGCGTTCCACGAGGCCTTGCTGTGCTGCTTGTTTGAGAACGATCATTTCTGCATCACAGCTTCAATTAACCTTGTCCTGCCAAAAAAAGCTGAACAGCATCAAAATTAGCACAGCTCAACTCATTTACACAATATTCAAAATGTTCACCCCCTTTTTTTTTTTTTGCTGTCTTCACATGTCACTGTAACCCTCACTGTCTGTTTGGGGTGTGAGAGGCTATTTTAATAGTA
Source organism: Paracanthobrama guichenoti (assembly GCA_018749465.1). Classification (NCBI taxonomy): domain Eukaryota; kingdom Metazoa; phylum Chordata; class Actinopteri; order Cypriniformes; family Gobionidae; genus Paracanthobrama; species Paracanthobrama guichenoti. Next base: position 11,391,659 of record CM031961.1, on the reverse strand, counting down.
TAAAAACACAAAAGGGATAGATGTTTTGAAAATAAAAGCATTTTAAAGAATATATTGGTTGTTTCTTCATGTAATTACAAAGCATTTTTATGCTTCAAGAAGGATGCAAAAGCACCATAAATATATATAAATGTATATATAAATGTACACCCACATAATTTTATTTTGCTTTTGTCATATACAAAATGAAAGCTCCAACTTGAATGTCAAACTCATTTTTAATCTGATAGAAAGCAGTAAATAATGCAATGTCTTTCATATCACATTTGTGTGGTCTGTATAATTAGATGTGTACATTTCTGCTTCAGGCTCTAACCTGTTTCTCCTTTCACACATAATCAACAGACAGAAGCCCTGTTGGCCTGAGGGTCATATGAGGACCTCTCCATGACCCCTGACCTCATTTTGAACCAAGACCCTCGAGTTCATCCACATCTGCGGCTGTAGAAAAGGTCACCGGAGAGTTAATGGCGACCTGCCTTTACTGTGACATAAGCAGAATGAGGTGTGTTATTAAAACGGAACAAAGTTTGTTAAAGGGATAGTTCACCCAAAAATGAAAATTATCCCATAATTTACTCACCCTCAAGCCATCCTAGGTGTATATGGCATTCTTCTTTCAGACGAATACAATGTAAAAAAAGTCCTGGCTCTTCCAAGCTTTATAATGAGAGTGAATGGCAGCCCAAAATTTGAAGGCCAATAAAGTGCATCCATACATTATAAAAGTTGCATATGCATTTTCATAAGTTGAATACGGAAGACGGTCCGTCAGAAAATTAGATATTTTACTTTATAACATAAAGTTAAATATGGATATTTTTCTAACAAAAACCCATCGGTTTGCTTCAGAAGGCCTTTATTAACCCCCCAGAGTGTGGATTACTTTTATAATACTTTTATATAACTTAAAATTTTGGGCTGCTATTCACTGCCATTATAAAGCTTGGATTAGCCAGGAATTTTTTTTTTTATATAACTCTGATTGTATTCGTCTGAAAGAAGAATGTCAAACACCTAGGATGGCTTGAGGGTGAGTAAATTATAGGATAATTTTTGGGTGAACTAACTCTTTAAATCAAAGTTTGTGATATAACAAGTTAGAATACCAATAACAGTAATCAGCTGCTTTACAAAATAATCACACATTAATTCTTATAAAACATGCATTTTATTAGAATTACAACAGCACTGTAATGTAAATCAAACCCCAATTAGACTATGGCCTGGTTTCACAGACAGGGCTTAGATTAAGCCAGGTTTAGACCTTAGTTTAATTAGGACATTTAAGTAATTTTTTAAACGTGAAAACAACATTACTGGTGTGCATCTTGAGACAAAACAATGGCTCTGACATACAGTATTTTAAGACATGCAGTGGAAATTGCATACGAGTTGTATATGAAAATACACTCACCTAAAGGATTATTAGGAACACCATACTAATACTGTGTTTGACCCCCTTTCACCTTCAGAACTGCCTTAATTCTACGTGGCATTGATTCAACAAGGTGCTGAAAGCATTCTTTAGAAATGTTGGCCCATATTGATAGGATAGCATCTTGCAGTTGATAGAGATTTGTGGGATGCACATCCAGGGCACGAAGCTCCCGTTCCACCACATCCCAAAGATGCTCTATTGGGTTGAGATCTGGTAACTGTGGGGGCCATTTTAGTACAGTGAACTCATTGTCATGTTCAAGAAACCAGTTTGAAATGATTCGAGCTTTGTGACATGGTATATTATCCTGCTGGAAGTAGCCATCAGAGAATGGGTACATGGTGGTCATAAAGGGATGGACATGGTCAGAAACAATGCTCAGGTAGGCCGTGGCATTTAAACGATGCCCAATTGGCACTAAGGGGCTAAAGTGTGCCAAGAAAACATCCCCCACACCATTACACCACCACCACCAGCCTGCACAGTGGTAACAAGGCATGATGGATCCATGTTCTCATTCTGTTTATGCCAAATTTTGACTCTACCATCTGAATGTCTCAACAGAAATCGAGACTCATCAGACCAGGCAACATTTTTCCAGTCTTCAACTGTCCAATTTTGGTGAGCTTGTGCAAATTGTAGCCTCTTTTTCCTATTTGTAGTGGAGATGAGTGGTACCCGGTGGGGTCTTCTGCTGTTGTAGCCCATCCGCCTCAAGGTTGTGCGTGTTGTGGCTTCACAAATGCTTTGCTGCATACCTCGGTTGTAACAGTGGTTATTTCAGTCAAAGTTGCTCTTCTATCAGCTTGAATCAGTCGGCCCATTCTCCTCTGACCTCTAGCATCAACAAGGCATTTTCACCCACAGGAGTGCCGCATACTGGATGTTTTTCCCTTTTCACACCATTCTTTGTAAACCCTAGAAATGGTTGTGCGTGAAAATCCCAGTAACTGAGCAGATTGTGAAATAATCAGACCGGCCCGTCTGGCACCAACAACCATACCACGCTCAAAATTGCTTAAATCACCTTTCTTTCCCATTCTGACATTCAGTTTGGAGTTCAGGAGATTGTCTTGACCAGGACCACACCCCTAAATGCATTGAAGCAACTGCCATGTGATTGGTTGATTAGATAATTGCATTAATGAGAAATTGAACAGGTGTTCCTAATAATCCTTTAGGTGAGTGTACAGTATATGTAATTTTAGTCAATATTATATTATTTCAGTATTTTGGAAATACACGCAATATAGTCAATCATTTACAAGTCCTTGAAAAGAAATTATAAAAACAATAAATAATATAATTATTTAATATATTAATATATCCACTAGCCAATTAAAGAGGCCCAATCTTGATTCTACGAATTGTAATATTTTTAGGCCTTTATTTATCGAATTAATTAATTTATTTATTTATTAATTTAATTTGCCATCGAGCTCCAGCCTCATCTGAATTCAAACAATATTTTTAAAAAAAGTCTCGGTTTTAAGTCTCACCACAGCACTGAAACTGCTTTTTTAAAAGTTTCAAATGACATTTTATTAGACACTGATAAGGGGAATGCTGTGGCTTTGGTGCTTTTAGATTTAAGTTCTCCCACAATTCTCTGATTTCCAGGTTGGGGAGTTGCATTGGACTACGAGAAAATTCAGTTGTTTCTATTGGTCAACATACTTCTTCCGCACGCCCACTCGGAGTACCACAGGGATTAATTCTTGCTCCAGTTTTATTTTCTTTATACACGTTACCTACGGGTGCTATCTTTCAGAAACATAGAGTGTCGTTCCATCGTTCGAGTCTTTTGGTGTTAAATGATAACACAAAAATTACATCACATGAGGACTGTGCCCCTTACTTTGGCCATCTCCCTTCCAACATTACTCCCTGTGTAAAAAATCTTGGTGTTCTTTTTGACTGTAAACTGGGCTTTGAGAAGCAAATTAGTGCTGTGGTCAAATCGAGTTTTTTTCCATTTACAGTGTCTAGTGAATATCAAGTCTTTTCTCTCTGCAAAACATTTAGAACGTTATCTCGTCTAGACTACTGTAACTCTTTATACTATGGCGTAAGCCAATCCTCTTTAATGCGTCTACAGATGGTCCAAAATGCTGCTGCAAGGCTGTTGACAGGCAGATCCCGCCCATTCTTATCTCACTAAACTGGCTACCGGTTAAATTTAGAATCATTTTTAACATTCACATTTTTGGTTTTAAATCTCTACATAGTCAAGCACCATCTTATCTTTCAGATCCACAAACCAAATAGGACCTTGAGATCCTGTAACCTTGGTCTCCTTTCCGTTCCTAGAACTAGGCTCCACTGCAGAGGTGATCAAGCCTTCACTGTTGTTGGTCCTAGTCTGTGGAATACTCGACCAACTTCGGTTAGAACTGCCTCCTCTCCACCAAGTTTTAAGTTTCTGCTTAAAAAGCACCTTTTATCAATAGCTTTCAACCAGGTATAATGTTTGTATTGTGTTGTTTTGTGTTCTTCTGTATTTGTATCAGATTTGAGTTGTATTGTACAGCACTTTGGGTCAAACATGAGATGTGTTGAAAGTGCTTTATGTGACCCTGGATCACAAAACCAGTCATAAGGGTAATTTTTTTTTTTAAATTGAGATTAGCTGAATCTTTTTTTATTTTTTATTTATTTGTTAGGATAGGACAATATTTGACCAAGATACAACTATTTGAAAATCTGGAATCTGAGGGTGCAAAAAGCTCAAAATTTTGAGAAAATCACCTTTAATGCGGTCATGAAATGAGAAATCAACTTTTCACTCAGCCTTTGATATATAAAAGTTCATCGTAATATAAGAATATCCTGTAAGTTTCGGAGCTGAAAACGTCCTTGTTAGTCAAAGAAAATGTTTTATTGACACCAGGCCCAGCAAACAAGAGATCTCAGAATGTGCCAAGCTGTGACGTCAGAGTGTGGTTAAACACTGCCTTAACCGAAGAAGAAGAACACCTGATTCTGTAGCCCCACCCACCGATTATAGGTTTACGTGGAGCTAAACCGGATCGAACTTCCAAGCAATAAACATGCTGCATAAGCTTCCTTCGGATTCTAATATTATGAATGCATGGATGAACTTTATTTGTAATGAATATGCAGCTCACATGGGGAAGACATTGCACGTTTGTTCCTTCATTTCACCACGGATTCGTTTGTAAACAAGAGACTGGATTTGCAGACAGGATGAGATTACATGAATTAATGAAGCAACACACTAATGTGAGTAATTTTTTTATTTTTTTTTATATGTGATACTATTGTATTGTTACAGATCGTTTGATATAGATCTATTGATTATGTGTACGTGTCTAACTGAACAAAACTTAGCACGCTGTCACAGGCTGGAGAATCCTTTATTTGTGGTGGTGTTGGTTCATTGTGCTGCGATTCAGGATCAGACTCAGACATGTATGGGCCAGGGCTCGCAAAGCCCAACGTCACCGGGATATGTGTTTTCCAGATGGGCTACCAAAACGTATCACCGGCCTGCCGACAGGCAATCTTAAATAGTGAAATAACAATTCCTTTCTTGAGGAACAATCCGTTGTTCACTCTCTTGACTTGATATTTGAAGGGAAAATACAATCGCGGAAGTTTTGATCATGCTTTGATTTGACTGACTCTGCAGTGCAGCTTGTGCGTGTGTGCGTGCATGTGTGTGTGTTAGTGATTCACGGTTCACGGTTATATCCACCGATCGGGTGGGCCAAGTAATAAAAAATAACATTCCAATTAATTGTGGGTGGGTGAGAGATAAATCATTGTGTTTGTTTGATAAAGACATTTTGCGAGCTTTTTGGGCGAATCATTCCGGTTGCCGTTTCCCCACATGCTTTCAAAACAATTCCTCATGTGTACTCACGTGGGAGACGGAGCTCATTAAATATGCAAAGCTTATCCAATCCTAGCCGTGGCCGTTTACTTCTAAGTCTTCAGTGCGGCACGCCCATAAAAACTGAGCAATCCATGAGAGAGGCTCAAAACCAGTGTAGAAAATAGCCTATTACTTATTCATTATGATGTTTTTGAATGTAAAAACCACATGAATGTCATAAGCTGACCTCAGAAAACAGTATAAAAAATTTAAAAAGCCAGCTCATGACCCCTTTAAAGTTGTCCAAATGAAAAGCATATTACTAATAATAAGATTTTTTTAATATATATATTTATTGTATAAGAAATTTACAAAACACCTTCATTGAACATGATCTTTACTTAATATCCTAATGATTTTCGGCATAAAAGAAAAATCGATAATTTTGACCCATACAATGTATTGTTGGCTATTGCCACAAATATAAACGTGCGACTTATGACTGGTTTTGTGATCCAGGGTCACAAATAAAGAAAAGAAAGAAAGATATATCTACACTATGTCAATAATATTATTATTATTATATTATTTAAAAATATATATTTTAAAATATTAGAGGCCACTTGCACTCTATTATAAGGTATGAAATACTTTTATAATCTATTATATACAGAATGAATAGAAAATTGTATTATTTATTGATTTAATCATGTATTTTTGTGTCAATCAGTTGTAAGTGATTGACTGTATTTTCCAGGAATCAAGTTCAACCCCCCTGATAGGTTTCCTTGTATGTTCACCCTTTCTGATGAGGGCCAACAACTAAAAGACTCCTTAGTTGGCTAAGCAGTTTGTTTAAAAGCCCTAATGGAATATTCAGAGCTAATTCAAACGCTTTCTGATAACTTAAGACGGCTTTCGGTGTGATCTCTCTCCCTCCTCAAAATATTTGCCATGAAGGACTCGCGCTTTGAAATGTATAAAGTGCACCCATTCAGCGGAGCATATCTGTGAGTGCACATCAAAGTGCTGTGAAGTGCTCAGATCTGCTTTGCTCAGTGGAATATGTGTGGATGTGAGAATCTGCCTCTGTTATTGGGATTCAGGACATGAATCTCTAAACTAGCTTGATATGCATGCCTGTTATTTGTAAATACACTTCAAACATCTCAATGGTAGTTTGCAACATAGGGGAGTAAATCACATTTTATTTAAAGTATTTCTACTGTTGGATGTCCTCAGAAGCATTCTCACCGTGTTACACCATCTCACTCAGCTCACAGCCCGTTCCCGAGCGCTTTCAAGAGGACATCTTGTTTTTAAAAACGGGATATTTACAGGTCATCAATTCGGTAGCACGTGTTCTGTTTTGATCTCGGATTGTTCACCTCAAATGCCCCGTTGCTAGACACAAACATTCGGACTTTCCCTTTCTCTCTCCATCTGTCAGTCTATCTCTCTTTCTCACTCTCGCTCTCCGTGTGTGTATGTGTGTGCGTGCGTGTTTATACAAGCACGTTTGTATGTGTGCGTCTCTGGGACCATTCTGTAATTCTGTACTGGAACAAGGCTAGGATAATGTAGAGGGTAATGCCTCCCCGGAGACACACAGAGGCTGGGTAACACTGAGTCCAAACAGCCCAGGCTCAAGCCTCCCATGCGGGTTGCTGTACAAATGCAGCCTTTGATGTGTGATTTGGAGAGACCAGGGGCTCAGAACACTAGAGTCTTACACTCAATTCAGGTTAACCTGGAGGCAACCCCTGTGAGTGTGTGAATGTGTGTATGTGTGTGTGTGTGTCGAGGAACAAACTCCTGCCATTTCATTGTCTTTTCTGTTGGGGAAGCTACTTTGAAACTGTACAAATAATTACATGCTAGTTATTGTTAAATTTGATGTACTGTAGTCAGGATACCCATTCAAAAAAGTAGTTAGCTATTTATTTAGTTTACTAAATAAAAGTAGCTAAGCTACAAAGCAATACAATTGTTTTAAAAGGATCAGATGATAGATTTTAATGCCATGTCAGCAGCTGAGGCTATTTACATGGCAGGAATTAGAATTTCAGTTACAAACATGTACTAGAACGACAAAATGTTTTACATTTACTGTTAAAATTTTACTAAAGTCCTTAAGTGAGCTTACAACATAAAATGCAAGATAGTCAAATGAAAAAATGTGTAATGGAAAGGTGGGGTCTTGTAGAACATATCTTGTAGAACAAAGTTGGGATTTTAGGATGGATTTCATGGAATTTGTTGTTTGTACACGTATCCCATTCTACTTGACACAATTAATATATAGAGATTCAAAACTAATAAAGCAAGAAACAGTCGTTTATATATTTTACTTTTACTATGTAGTTAAATATTTATTGTATTATTTTTTCATTTTTGTCTGCATTTATATACATTTTATAAATTATTGTTAGAAATATTTATATTTCATAACATTATATCATATGTAATATTTAAAAAGTTCTCACGTGAAAACTTTTATAAATTTATTTTATAAATTATAATTGTATTTAAAAATATTATATTGTATATAATATTTATTAAACATTAAAAAGTATATATAATTTCTATATTTTTTAACACACATTGTTAAATCATTGTATATATTTTACTTATATATATATATATATAACCCCTCCTGTTCACCCCACCCACTCCAAGCAGGACTCAAACTCGGGTCCGCTGGCATGAGAGTCGGACGCTCTAACAAGGAGGCTAAAGGCTGCAATCCCTAGCGTCAGTCGCTAGAGCGTCTCTTGAGATCAGAGGAGTGAGGTTTACTCGCACAGCAACTACTAGCTGGCCTCCGTTACACTCACCCCTAAACCTCACTCCCATCCGGTCACGGCACCAATCACGGCACCCCTCCTGTTCGAACCGCCCCGCTCCAAGCGGGACTCGAACTCGGGTCCGCCGGCATGAGAGTCGGACGCTCTAACAAGGAGGCTAAAGGCTGCAACCTCTAGCATCAGTCGCCAGAGCGTCTCTTGAGATCAGAGGAGTGAGGTTTACTCGTACAGCAACTACTAGCTGGCCTCCGTTATATATATATATATATATATATCAAATCATATTTCATATTTTGTCAATTTAATTTATAATTGTATATATTTTATAATTATATATATATATATATATATATATATATATATATATATATATATATATAATCATATTTAATATTTTGTCAATTTAATTTATAATTGTATATATTTTACTTAAATGTATATATATATATATATATATATATATATATATATATATATATATATATATAATATTTCATATTTTGTAAATGTAATTATTTATTTATAAGTTAATATAATATTTTAAATAATATATATATATATTCACACACAAATCAAATATTTGATTCCAAAACTCAACTGTATAAACTATATAAATAACCGGACAGGAAAATATTAAATGACCATCCAAACAAACTGCACATTATTGAAAGCTACACTGTTGTGAAGACAGTTATTGTCACGCTAATGAAAAATGTAGTTGTGTTAGTACCATCGCTACCAGTGGCGTTCAAATCGCTTCACGTGATTGGCCATTTGTTTTAGTGTTTGAGCCCTTTGTTTCTCACATGAGCATTTTGCCCTGTGCCGCTATTGAAGCCCGTTAAAATAATTAGAGAATAAATAAATGACAATCAGGAGATGAAATGAAAATGTGACGGTGTGTTAAAAGGTGTAAAGAGAGGCGGATTGGGAAGGACTGATTGGAGAAGGAAGAGTGTAGGAGGAACAGAAAAAGAGAGCGATTCAATGTCCTCCAGGTGCCACTACTCGCATGATTTCATCTCAGGGCCATAATCAACCCCCTTAATGAAATACGTAATTAACATATTATAATTGTGGTAAGGATGGTTTTGACAGAAATCATTTTCCATATCTAATACTATGCTAATTTAATCTGTTCCTCACTCCCCGACATGACCCTCGCTGATTAAGTTTCATGGCAGATTTCTTCCTCTGCCTGCCATCGTGCGTGTGTATGAGACGGAAAGTGTGTGTCTGTGCGCTGGTGTGAGCGGATGTGGCCGTTTGTGTATGTGCGTGTGTGTGTGTGTTTGTACCTGTGTGTGTGGTCAAATCCTGATGGATGGACGTTCTGCTGAAGTCTCTGTCTCAAACATGGCTGTCAGAGTGAGCCGGGACAGACTGCAGCAGATGGCAGAGACAGGCAGGAGACTGGGAGAGTTACAGCAGGTCTGCCCTCCTCCACGTGGGAGGTGGAGAGCAGAGGAGAGGAAAAAGGATTTGAAAGTTTGGGGGAAGAGAAAGGAGGGCGTCTTTTCTGTTTCTCCCCTTAAAATGAATGCTTTACCATCAGCTCCACCCACAGCTGTATACTGCTGGACAACAAAGACCGTGCTACTGAGATAACATCAGTGGTGAAATTGTAAGATGTTACCTCAAACAACGAAACAACAAGACAAAACAATTTGTAGGTCAACTTGTAAGGAACTTCTAATGGGTTTTTAGTATGTAGTAGTTTTCAGTTTCTGAATAAAATGTTGCCTGACTTGAAGACTTGAAAAGACTTTCAGGTTTTGTTCTGCAGCATAGTTATACAAAACACTTTTTTAATTTAAAAAAAAAATAATTATTATGTGCTTGAAACCGGGTAAACGTAGCTGTAGTTCTTATTTAACATAACTGTTTCAAAATTCAACCTTTTGAGGTTTTGTCTGTGTGAATATATATATATATATATATATATATATATATATATATATATATATATATATATATATATATATATATATATATATATATATATATATATATATATATATATATATATATATATACACTCACCTAAAGGATTATTAGGAACACCTGTTCAATTTCTCATTAATGCAATTATCTAATCAACCAATCACATGGCAGTTGCTTCAATGTATTTAGGGGTGTGGTCCTGGTCAAGACAATCTCCTGAACTCCAAACTGAATGTCAGAATGGGAAAGAAAGGTGATTTAAGCAATTTTGAGCGTGGCATGGTTGTTGATGCCAGACGGGCCGGTCTGAGTATTTCACAATCTGCTCAGTTACTGGGATTTTCATGCACAACCATTTCTAGGGTTTGCAAAGAATGGTGTGAAAAGGGAAAAACATCCAGTATGCGGCAGTCCTGTGGGCGAAAATGCCTTGTTGATGCTAGAGGTCAGAGGAGAATGGGCCGACTGATTCAAGCTGATAGAAGAGCAACTTTGACTGAAATAACCACTTGTTACAACCAAGGTATGCAGCAAAGCATTTATGAAGCCACAACACGCACAACCTTGAGGCGGATGGGCTACAACAGCAGAAGACCCCACCGGGTACCACTCATCTCCACTACAAATAGGAAAAAGAGGCTACAATTTGCACAAGCTCACCAAAATTGGACAGTTTAAGACTGGAAAAATGTTGCCTGGTCTGATGAGTCTCGATTTCTGTTGAGACATTCAGATGGTAGAGTCAGAATTTGGCGTAAACAGAATGAGAACATGGATCCATCATGCCTTGTTACCACTGTGCAGGCTGGTGGTGGTGGTGTAATGGTGTGGGGGATGTTTTCTTGGCACACTTTAGGCCCCTTAGTGCCAATTGGGCATCGTTTAAATGCCACGGCCTACCTGAGCATTGTTTCTGACCATGTCCATCCATTTATGACCACCATGTACCCATTCTCTGATGGCTACTTCCAGCAGGATAATGCACCATGTCACAAAGCTCGAATCATTTCAAATTGGTTTCTTGAACATGACAATGAGTTCACTGTACTAAAATGGCCCCCACAGTCACCAGATCTCAACCCAATAGAGCATCTTTGGGATGTGGTGGAACGGGTGCTTCATGCCCTGGATGTACATCCCACAAATCTCCATCAACTGCAAGATGCTATCCTATCAATATGGGCCAACATTTCTAAAGAATGCTTTCAGCACCTTGTTGAATCAATGCCACGTAGAATTAAGGCAGTTCTGAAGGCGAAAGGGGGTCAAAGACAGTATTAGTATGGTGTTCCTAATAATCCTTTAGATGAGTGTATAACAATGATTCGTTTTCTGTCAATGAATGCATCCAAACAGTTGCTCACATGTCTAACACAGTCCATGTCCTGGTTAGAATCAGAGCCAATCCTCCCTATACGCAGAGTGCGCAAGTTGCGTAGGGCCCCGAACCATTTTTTGCTTCCATCGATTATGAAAACATGATGCCGAAAACTTTCCGTTCCTTTAAAGGATTTTACCATACGTTGTCACCATACGTAACATCAAATCAGTCGAATCATGTAACGTCACGTGTAAAAGAGCTGTGAAAGAGAGATTGTGAGACGCTGTTCAACAGACGGCTTTCCGTCCGTTCGATCCGAGACGGAGAGAAACACGGACAAGTACAGGCTACCTTGGGCTTCGTGTGAGTGCTTAAACAGAAAATACACTCAAAAATATGTCAAAATGTCCTTCCAGTTATGTCTTTGGTGAACAGGAGGGTTATTCTGTTAGCTGGGAAAGTAATCGAATGCTTGTCAGAGCATTAGTTCTGTGCATTTGATCCGCAGCTGATAAACCCCCTGCTCTCTCTGCCATTTAATGTTAATCAAACAACAAAAGAAAACAAGTGAATCATTCACTGCTCTTCCCTGAATAACATTAGTAACTTGCAGTGAAGACCATTTTTTATTAAATTTTTAATTAAATATTTTTTATTATGTTTTATTCCATTTCTGTATGGTAGGCTATTATAAGCAGTAGGCTAAATTGTTCATTTCACTCATATCTTTTTTTTCTGTTGTATTTATTCTATTGCTTTTAAAAAAAAATCTTTTAACTCACTGTTGTTTGTTGACAGTGTACAAAGACAAAGTTTTGCTTAGGGCCCCCAGAAGACATTGTCCTGTGGGTTAGTATGTGTGAGTTTTGATATGTCTAACAAAAAAATCCAATAAATAAATTTTTAAGAAAATAATAATAATAAAATTGTTTATTTCTCTGGATTTAAACATTTTTGAAAATATTTGGGATAATGCGTGAAGTGAGTGAAGTGGTGAATGAATCGTTGTTTTGAGTCAGATCATTTCAAGGAATTGACTGATCTAAAAAAACTAGTCTGAATAATTAATTCAAGAATCTCACCAATTCAATTCTTACATTCAAATCACTGATTCAGAAGACTGCACTCAATGACTCAATATGATTTGGAAGTCATATGAACCACTTTTGTTTATACTTTTATGTTGCTTGTTTGTCTGTTTTGAAGCTCTTCATTCAGTTGCATGGAAAAATAGAGTGACAAGTACATTATTCAAAATGTCTGCTTTTGTGTTCCACAGAAGAAAGCCACACAGGTTACACTCTTTTATGACTGAACGGGAGGTAAAAAAGGACAGGAGTGTTCAATCAAACAAGGACTGAGAGAATGACTAGCTGTCCAGTGCCGCATATTTGGTTCTCCAGTATTGTACTGGTTTCAGATTGCTGCGTTTAATCATGTCTGCGGATCCATTTGATATCAAAGCTGCACCCTCAGGCTTCCCGGAGCGCCATGGAGTCCAAATGTTTTCCTTTTATCCCACCCCATTTCCTGTCACCTGAAATGGCTTCTTTCATGTGTGAAAACAGAACGAGAGAGCAGGGTCTCCCGGGAGACTAGCCATTGTGACATCACTGTCTCCAGGTATTGGCAGCTGATGTGGCATCCATGTACACCTGTCAATCAAAGAGAGTGGGTGCAGATGGGCCGCACTAATGCAGAAACTCCATTCGCATTAAAAATGAGAGCGAGAGAGTGTAACTGTGTGTGACTGCACTGTGAAAAATAAAAAAAATTGTTAATTTCAGTAAATCATGCCGAAAGGATTTACTTGACTAGTTATTTTGAAGTTCTAACAACTTAAAATAAAACAATTATGTAAATTAATTTAACAAAAAAAAAGCCATGCAATTTTTTTAAATTAAACAATATATTAAGCTTTACACAAATAAAGTAAGAAAAATATTTTACATATATGGGTTTTTTGTTGAGCATTATATACTATATTGCCAAAAGTTTTGGGACGCTTGCCCTGATGTGAACTTTAATGACATCCCATTCTTAATCCGTAGGGTTTATTATGGAGTTGGCCCACCCTTTGGAGCTATAACAGCTTCAACTCTTCTGGGAAGGCTTTCCACAAGGTTTAGGAGTGTGTTTATGGGAATTCTTGACCATTCTTCTAGAAGGCCTGGCTCACAGTCTCTGCTCTAATTCATCCCAAAGGTGTTCTGTTGGGTTGAGGCCAGTCAAGTTCCTCCACACCAAACTCGCTCCTCCATGTCTTTATGGACCTTGCTTTGTGCATTGGTGTGCAGTCATGTTGAAACAGGAAGAGGCCATCCCCAAACTGTTCCCACAAAGTTGGGAGCATAAAATTGTCCAAAATATCTTGGTATGCTTTAAGCATAAGAGCACTGGGAGCATTAAGAGCTCCTTTCACTGGAACTAAGGGGCCAAGCCCAACCCCTGAAAAACACCATAATCTCCCTGCACCAAACTGTACACTTGGCACAATGCAGTCAGGCAAGTACCGTTCTCCTGGCAACCGCCAAACCCAGACTTGTCCATTGGATTGTCAGACAGAAAAGCGTGATTCGTCACTCCAGAGAACACGTCTCCGCGGCTCTAGATTCCAGTGGCGGCATGCTTTACACCACTGCATCTGACACTTTGCGTTGCACTTGGTCATGTAAGGCTTGGATGCAGCTGCCCGGCCATGGAAACCCATTCCATGAAGCTCTCTATGCACTGTTCTTGAGCTAATCTGAAGGCCACACAAAGTTTGGAGGTCTGTAGCTATTGACTCTGCAGAAAGCTGGTGACTTCTACGCACTGTGAACCTCAGCATGCGCTGACCCCGCTCTGTGATTTTACGTGGCCTACCACTTCGTGGCCGAGTTGCTGTTGTTCCCAATTGCTTCCACTTTGTTATAATACCACTAACAGTTGACCGTGGAATATTTAGTAGTGAGGAAATTTCACAAATGGACTTAGCACACAGGTGGCAACCTATCACGGTACTACGCTTGAATTCACTGAGCTCCTAAGAGCGGCCCATTCTTTCACAAATGTTTGTAGAAGCAGCCCAAACCGAGCAAAAATATGCAAATATTGTGTAGTTGTTGATATTTATATGGTCAAAAATTAAGATGCAATTCTTATGTAAATGTAATGTACATCAGTGAGTTCTTTATATGTCAGACTACTTGCATAAAATGCATATACAGTAAATATCAGTTGTTATTCTATATCCAACAATAATATCTCTTGGTAAGATGACATTTAGCTTTATGGTCAAAGCTCTGTATTTTGTATTGTAGGGGACAAAACATATAATGCAATGCAATACAATGATGATTGAGAGAACACAAAAAGTGCCTTGAAATCCTGATGTTTCATATTTGATACATTTTAACATTTTTTTTTTTAATGTATTGATAAAACGTTGTTGCTTCAATCCAGTATGTGTTCATCTTTAAATATTACTAACAATATTAAAGTTCTTCCATTTACTTTAGAAAAATCTGTAAAGATTTGTATAAACGATTTCACAGCAAAAGACACATGTTAGAATTATACTAAAAGGCCTATGAACTGTCAATCAGACAACAGAAGGAATATTATAGATTGTGTATATCAGGTAAAGGTTTTATTATTTAGAAGCCAAAGGTTTGATAATGTAGAGGCTTTATCAAATATGATACGGCTGTATAGCAGAGGTTCTTAACTCTGGCCCTTAGCCAGACTCCTGCAGAGTTTTACTCTAACCCTAATCAAACATACCTGAACAAGCCTTCAGAATTACTTGAAAGTTACAGGCAGTTGAGTTTGATCAAGGTTGGAGGAAAGTGGACCTTGAGGGCCAGATATGAGAAACCCCTGCTTTATATGGTTAAAGTGTATACTGTTTGCTTATTTTGTGTATTTATTCATGAAAAATAAAATTAGCAACCAAAAAAAAAAGGCATTCCAGAAAAGGACAAGATAATAATCTTAAACTTTACTTTTAAAAAAAGAATATAGCCAAAGGGGAATTAAAGGGGCAAGGCATGTTTATAGCAGACAGTGATGTTTCATAGACTCGATTAGCATGGACGAACATAATTTAATCAAGACAAAAATAATGTATCTAACGTTTTAAGCGAGCAGCAGTAGACATTGGCGATTTACCCTCTTGTCAGAACAGGGCACATATACTCACACATTGTCAACTCCGCGTCTCATTTACTCAGTACAAATGACTGGAAAAGACATCCAGGCGTCCCCAGGGGATGCCAACACTAAGTGGCATCTCTGGACGGCCACACCTCACTGAAGAACTTCCGATGTGCTGTCTGATTGGAGTTAAGGTGAAGCGTCACTGGGCCTGAGCGCACCTGGGGGCATGGAGGCAGTTACGGAGTGCGGAAAGAGCACCACTCATTATGCAGTGGCAAACATGCTGTCACTCATCTCCCGTTCCCCACACACTCAGCTGTTGCGTGTTACTTCTCCTTCACTTCTTCTCCCTCGTTACTTGACCTTTTGAGTGCACATGAGGGAGAGAGAGAGAAGCCCGCTGCGTAGACGGCCGTGCAGCTGTAGAGAGCACGACAAAACTCAACTGGATTCAGAGAGAGAGAGAGAGAGGGAGGAAAAGAGAAAATACGTTTATGAAGGTTAAAGAGAGATTCCTTCACCTGTGTAAACAGTGTGTTTATTTATACAGGAAGTAATACAAATAAATATGTACTGCAAGTGATATTACTGCTGCTGCTACTAGAACTACAAAACAACAATAAAAAATTATAATTATTTATTATCATTAATAATATCAAGGTGTGTGTGTGTGTGTGTGTGTGTGTGTGTGTGTGTGTGTGTGTGTGTGTGTGTGTGTGTGTGTGTGTGTGTGTGTGTGTGTGTGTGTGCTCGTCAAACAATTAATCACAATTAATCACATTCCAAATAAAAGTATGTTTGCATAATATACTGTACTGTGTATAATTATGTATATATAAATACATGCATGTATATACACTCACCTAAAGGATTATTAGGAACACCATACTAATACTGTGTTTGACCCCCTTTCGCCTTCAGAACTGCCTTAATTCTACGTGGCATTGATTCAACAAGGTGCTGAAAGCATTCTTTAGAAATGTTGGCCCATATTGATAGGATAGCATCCTGCAGTTGATGGAGATTTGTGGGATGCACATCCAGGGCACGAAGCTCCCGTTCCACCACATCCCAAAGATGCTCTATTGGGTTGATATCTGGTGACTGTGGGGGCCATTTTAGTACAGTGAACTCATTGTCATGTTCAAGAAACCAATTTGAAATGATTCGAGCTTTGTGACATGGTGCATTATCCTGCTGCAAGTAGCCATCAGAGAATGGGTACATGGTGGTCATAAAGGGATGGACATGGTCAGAAATAATGCTCAGGTAGGCCGTGGCATTTAAACGATGCCCAATTGGCACTAAGGGGCCTAAAGTGTGCCAAGAAAACATCC
The DNA here is from genome assembly GCA_018749465.1 of Paracanthobrama guichenoti. NCBI lineage: Eukaryota > Metazoa > Chordata > Actinopteri > Cypriniformes > Gobionidae > Paracanthobrama > Paracanthobrama guichenoti. The sequence goes on along the minus strand of CM031961.1, from coordinate 11,374,831 downwards.
CCCACATCATTAAACCACCACCACCAGCCTGCACAGTGGTAACAAGGCATGATGGATCCATGTTCTCATTCTGTTTACGCCAAATTCTGACTCAACCATCTGAATGTCTCAACAGAAATCGAGACTCATCAGACCAGGCAACATTTTTCCAGTCTTCAACTGTCCAATTTTGGTGAGCTTGTGCAAATTGTAGCCTCTTTTTCCTATTTGTAGTGGAGTGGTACCCGGTGGGGTCTTCTGCTGTTGTAGCCCATCCGCCTCAAGGTTGTGCGTGTTGTGGCTTCACAAATGCTTTGCTGCATACCTCGGTTGTAACGAGTGGTTATTTCAGTCAAAGTTGCTCTTCTATCAGCTTGAATCAGTCGGCCCATTCTCCTCTGACCTCTAGCATCAACAAGGCATTTTCGCCCACAGGACTGCCGTGATACTGGATGTTTTTCCCTTTTCACACCATTCTTTGTAAACCTTAGAAATGGTTGTGTGTGAAAATCCCAGTAACTGAGCAGATTGTGAAATACTCAGACCGGCCCGTCTGGCACCAACAACCATGCCACGCTCAAAATTGCTTAAATCACCTTTCTTTCCCATTCTGACATTCAGTTTGGAGTTCAGGAGATTGTCTTGACCAGGACCACACCCCTAAATGCATTGAAGCAACTGCCATGTGATTGGTTGATTAGATAATTGCATTAATGAGAAATTGAACAGGTGTTCCTAATAATCCTTTAGGTGAGTGTATATCTCAACACAGTTAGTCTTACTGTTTAAATCTTGTTTTCTTGATTTACTGCGAATACCATGTTTTACCATGCCTAATATCGATCTAGCTTACTGCAGTATGCAACAAGTGTATCATGGTAGCTGGAGCATACAATCACACCTGTATGATTAGAACGGTCATTCAGTGCATCACATGATCAACTGCTAAATTCAAAGGTACGTTTGCACGTTTACTGGTGCTGAGCCAAAGACAGATACGCTCAGCGCTTGACATATACAAAAACTATTCAGTGTTTTCAACCACATAATGTTTATTTTAGGTTTCAGACATTTAAATACACATCAGTACCAGCAAAACAATACATTTAGATTTTGTAAAATACACACATGTCTATGCAATAATAATCCTTTCCATTATAATTAGACAACCAGTTGTATTCATATCAGATAGTGATATGCTCAGCCAGAATATTTTAAATTTACGTGTGAAAGGGTTAATACATTAGCTCATCCCTGAATATGATTTCTGCCAATCAGATTCTTTTCCACCGGCTGTAGAGGTGAAGACAACTTCCATTATCAAGAAATCAAGGCATCATCAAGCTGCGCCTTGGTCTCTTGTTTTGAATAAGAGACCTCTAGCAGTGAAAAATTACATATTGTGTCTTTAAATGATTGAACAATACTTTCATGTTTATGGGATGTTTCATCCCATAATGCGAACCTAAGGTTTTATGAAGAGCCTGACAGAACACTTTAAGTTTCTATATAGAAACTTTTCTTCAAAGTGTGTATGCAACATACTAAAAAATAGACAATTGAGACAGACGGCACAAACGTATAATGAGTTATTAAGTTCTCTTTGGATTCCTTGTGGATTGAAGTTTTTTTTTGGAGAGGTATTAGCTGCATAATTGAGTCTGTGAATACTTGTACTTGACGTATTCATTCATGTTAATTAACTTACAGCAAAACACAAGGGAGTTGACTTATGAGGTAACAAAGAGATGTATTTAACAGTGAGATCTACCCCAGGAACAAACAAAATCTCAGACGTATGTGTGTGTATGAGAGCATGTGTTGCTATGTTGCCTCCAGCACTGTGAGCTGAATTTTATCAGAGTGTCACCTGTGTGATTAGTAGAAAGCATGAGCGACGGAAATAAAGAGAGAGACGGAAATAAAGAGAGAGACGGGAATATATTTAGACAGAGAGTGAATCAAAGACTCCGTCAAGCATAATCATAATCCATGCCCTACCATACCCACTGAAGATGCAATGATATCGGCGCATGGGCCTGTAAGGTCATTGTCATGTGTCAATCTCTAATTTCCTTCACAGCGGATCTCTTCCTCTGTGCCTCTGGATGTCTTCATAATCTAAAGCAGACATGATATTAACTCTGCGCTCAGCGATTCATATCTCCGGCGGTTTGTCGCCCTGAGGCTGAGTGGAATGACTGAAGTTATCAAACAACGCTGCCACCTCCTGAGGACCCCACCCGTCAAAACTCTTTGATCGCTTAGTAACAGCCTACCTATTCCACCATGTATACACATTAACGTCTGTTAGAACCACCAGTGCACGGATAGTGAGATGATAAAACGGCATTTTCAAGTTTAAGGCCTCTTAATAGCATTATGCATCATTGATGGAACAACGGACATCTTTTTAAAAGCATGGTTCACCAAAAAATGACAAATCTGTCATAATCGAGGTGAGAAGAAACTGAACACAAACTTAATTGCTTTTTGTGTGTATCATGAACATGCCATTTTATGGATTTAGAACGGGTTTTGCAAATATTTATTATTATTATAAATAATGGTGCATAGTAATAAAAATAATAAAAAGAAAATTATAAAATAATATATTCATATTTTTACGTAAGAATTGTTTTTATATTTTGAAAAAGTTTTAAAAATAAGTAAAAGAAATAATATTAATTATAAAAATAATACAAAATAATGAATAAAGTAAAACTTTAAAAGGACCTTTAAAAGGACATCTTTGTACCTTTTTATCCCTAAAAGGTAAAAAGGTACAAAGATGTCCTTTAAGGGTACTGCCCCAGTGACAACAAAATTATATGATCAATAAGTTATCACAACATAGGTTTTTTACATTGTTTTAAGCCATTTTCAACTTATTTTTATAAGTTATACAAGATAAACCTTTTTTTTTTTAAGTCAGTTTAACATAATTTAAGTTGAAAATTAAAATTTTTTACAGTGAAGCTGCTGTACCCCTAAAAGGAATTTTTTACACTTTTTTTTTTTTTTTTTTTGAGAGTGAATATGACATTATCACCACTTTATTCTAGATACTTGAGATGGGGTACTTGGACTCGGACTTGGACACACTCGGGTGGACATGGACTCGGACAATAAGTAACAACATAAAATTAAAGGTGCACTATGTAACATTTTGGCAGTAAAATATCCAAAAATCACTAGGCCAGTGTTATATATTTTGTTCAGTTGAGTACTTACAATATCCAACTATTGTTTCCAACTATTTGTAAATCATGAGAAAATTGCTATTTTAACCAAGGAACCGGGACGTGTGAGGGCGTTGCCTGTCATTTGTGTCATATCTGCGTTACCCTCAGTTTCCGGTTTTATTTTGCAGAAACGCTTTACTCTTACTGCAGTGTGCAACAAGTGTCATAGCAGCCGCTGAGCGAATGCACAGAGTAACGTCATAACAACATTTTCAAAACACTCAAATGTATCTAATATGATAAACAGAGCTGCGTTACCTCATACTCATGACCGGAAAAGTGGAAATGGTGCCGGCGACTGTGGCATAATAAAAGTCCCGCTGCTTGCAAGGCGTGTGTTGGATTCATCTTATTAACAATAACTCCAGCGGCCTTGCTCAGCTCCCACAACACTCGATCCTGCTCTGCTTCATACTACAGTAACGTTAATAATCACATCCATGAACATGACTTCTGCCCGAGTCCTATCCCAATTCTTTCCACCGGTTGTGAGGTGAAGACCACATGTCCCAAGATTCTGCGCTCAAACTTGGCATCATCAAACGCCATATTTGTTTTGAATAGGCGACCTCCAGCAGACGGAAAAGTTACATAGCGCACCTTTAAGATGACAAGACATTAATAAATGTCTCCCATTTAAATTGAATAAGGACTTGGACTCAACTTTACAAGGAGGACTTGGACCTAACCCTACTAGATTTGGAAATCATGAGATTAATGAATTTATTTTATTCAGTGGACACGTATAGTTTTATTTATTTCTTTGGGTTTTCAACATGGTGGGAAGAAATAATAAAAATAAACTTTACATTATGTATTATATTTTGGGGTTAAAAAGTTTGAAAAGAAGACTTGGAATATAGTATACAAGTCATATAATTCACAAAATAATCAATTTTGTACTCCTAAAAACATTTCACATGCCATGAATGTGATTAAACATGACAGCATTTGAATTTTTTTGGTGAACTATCCCTTTAACATGTTCTTGAAATGTTCATAGATTGCATGAACAGCATGACCAACATCTTAAAAGGGGATTAAGCCCAAAAAGTGTTTAATTTCCCTGGACATGACATCTCAATAATCCAGGCCTCTCCAGCCAGAAGAGCCACATGTACCGCTGTACAGAGAGTAACACAGAGCTGTATGGATTGATTTAGAGCAGTAGTGCATAGAGCTGCAGAGAGAAATATAGGTTTAGAGGAGCGGTATAGAGTGATATACTGACCATTTTTGATTGGTGTTCTGTGGCACAGAAAGATGTAAAGCAGTGAAGAGCGGCATGGAGTTGTTTAGAGCTGCGTAGGGCGGTGTAGATCAGTGTAGTTTAGCACGGCTCCCTTCTCCCACTATCTGGAGCAGAGCGACAGACTGCCGGGCCCATGGGGCAGATTCTCTGGCATTCATCCACACTGTGAGCCTGCTGGAGGAAAGAAAATGGAGCTCTTTGGTAAAGCAGAAACCCCCCTTTTTCTTTTTTTTCCTTTGCTGTTATCTTTTTTTTTCGCAAATGCATGTACCATTATTTTCCTGTTCTTCTCTTTGCATAGTAATAGGGCCGATAGATCTCCCTCATTGGACGAATTTCCAAAATCAATTTTCTCTAATTATCATCCGTTCCTTTTTGTTTTCTTCTTTTATCTCGCTTAACATCCCCTCTCTACTGTGCATTTATTCTCGTTATCTGGTCCTTCCTGTCTCCAATGTGTCTCTTTCTCGTTTAACTCTCTGTTAAACTGTTAGCCTTTACCACAGCCTTAAAAAACTCATCTCTGTTCACGGATGTGTTAACGCTCAGCACATCGCTACGATGACTATGACCACTGACTGGGGTGGAAGTAATGTTTTTTTGCAGCTGAAATCAGAAGCAGATGGATTCAGGATGGCTCAAATTAGCCTCTCTCTCGTGTTCTGCTGTTGCTAAGTAACAGTTGACAGACAGGGGGTGACAGGCCAGTGATGGCAGCGTTTGATGGCAATATGTCTTTGGCTCAATGGCTCCGAGCTAACATTGAAACAGTGCCTCATTTAAATCAGAAGGAGAGAGGGAGAGGGAGAGGAAGAGAGAGAGAGAGAGAGAGAGAGAGAGAGAGAGAGAGAGAGAGAGAGAGAGAGAGAGAGAGAGAGAGAGAGAGAGAGAGAGAGAGAGAGAGAGAGAGAGAGAGAGAGAGAGAGAGAGAGAGAGAGAGAGTTTTTTATAAGAGTCTGTGAGCAAGCAGATGAGCCAAACCTACCACACACATAGCCAAAATTTGTCACTCATGTCATATGTGAGAATACAATCATGTTGCCATAAGGACATCTGTTGTGTGCCAATGAAATATGTTGTTTTAAGGGCATTAACCAATCCGAATCTTGCCTTTCCCCTGCATATCACAGATTATTTTAAAACTGTCAGGCACACAGACCATCAAGAAAAGCAAAACTGGATCGAAAACTAAAGGGAGCAAAGAGGCCATTTTTATAAACTATGTGTATTTATTTGTAAAATTGTTTTATTTTCTCTAAAGTTGGCATGAAAAGGAAGTTACAATAGTCTTTCCTTCCCTATTTGTGATGTATATCCGAGTGATATTTAATTATTAAAGGATTAAAAAGGGATTTAAAGAAATAAAGAAAAGAAATAAGAACTGTAAAAGTTCCAGTTCTATTGTAGTTATTAGTTATTTCGTCTGTCTAATATGTAAAAAACAAAATGTTTCTTACAGTTTATGATTCAGTTATGATTTACATAAATAATGTCATATTTTCAATTCAAAATGGTGAAATTTCATAAAAAATGTCAAGTAGTTTGCATCGCTTGATATACTGTTGGTCGCTGAATGCTTTTATCGAAACAGTTGTCAAATATTAAATATTTAGCTACTTGCATCTTACGACGCACTCTTTCACTGCTATAGCTAGTGTCGTGCTGGAATTTGCACTCACAGTAAGCCCCACCTTCTTTGATTTGACTGGCCATCTCACTCAATCTGACAAACACTGTTAGACCGCTGAGGCAGACCAACCTAAAAATTTAACATTTTCCTTTTGTTATCATAGCAACAAACAGAGTGGTGTGTAATGGAGTAGGCTACAGCAGAGCAGCATCAAGACTATCAAATATTGGGGGACAATTTGGCCATTTCTAGTTATTTGGGGGGACTTGTGCCCCTCAATTTCTATGGTGGTTATGGCCCTGTGATAAGGTTTCTTAAACGAGAAATGTAGGGCAGAACTGGTAGGCTACCTGGTACCCTGATAAACGTCATCAGAAAAGAGATGAGATAAAAAATGAATGATGTGTGCATAAATAAATATTTTATAATAAATACTGCAATATTCCATATATATAGTCAAATTTGAGCTGTTTGGTCTGTATAGAATTAGCATTTACCATGTAAACTGCTAAGGACTACACTGGTTTTCTGATTTGTCATGCATGTAAACCTGCATCATTGTGGTTGTTGTAGTCTTTATGTAGAAACCTGTTAGCAAAAGATTAGTGGTTTCAAATTTAATGTTTTGCTTTATGTTGTAAGACAGTCTGTAAGTAACGAACCTTACTGTATACTTTTGTTTGCCATTGTGTGTGCAGCTCACTGCATTCAAGAAACGTTTTTACTTGTTACACATTGCACTTTTCTCCGAAATGATAGATGGCAGTGCGGAGACAATGTCGGCTGAAACTGCAAGAAACCGCAGTCAACGTTAAAATAATTTGATGAACTCTGAAGTTACAAATTTCACCGCGTAGGTCAAATCTTCCTGCTTTAATAATATTTGCGGTCTGTCGACTAGCTCAGTCGACCTTTCTTCTCGTTCGGTCAAATGGGATTGAACTGGAGCTGTTCGTTGAAAGCCCCAAAAGCGCCACTTCCCGGAGCAATGAGTCAAGTGTGCAGTGACGTATCGATGTTGCGCGACAGGAGCCAGTAGGAAATCCCAACGAGAACGAACCTCAGAACCTAACTTACTCAGGTAAACTTTTCATTTCTCACTAGAAGTTACTGGAGTTTGACAAAACAAACCTGTCTGGTTCTACGTTACATTTGTACAGTTGACTTTTTATGTTTGAAATCATGTTATGAAACGAATTTTATTTATAATTACTTCATTGTCTCATCATGACATACAGAGCGAAGCCCAAACAGATTAAAATGACGGTTTAATTGGAATTTCAGAAAAAAAATGATATTGCCACGTTTCAATTTTTTAGCTGTTAGAAAGGCTACGACAACCCAGATACAGACTGGCAAAGAAATCTTACATTTATAAAGACATAAAGCAAAATTATGGATTTCTGTGTATTTACAGCACTAACTAATATAATTCTAATTTATAAATATCCTAACTGTTAATTCATGCTTGTTTATAATTTCTTCAATTTATACAATTAAAAATATGAAAAAGTAACGTATCTAGATTTTTTTTTTAACACACACACACACACACGTTAATTTTGCACCTTTGTGTTACCTTTTGCACTAATATTATTGAATTAAACTTACAGTAAAGTGTTAGCAAGACTCCTTTAGATTTTTAGTTTTGCCTTGCACATAATAATAACCTTAAACAAGTTTAGAACAACATGAGCATACAGAAGAGTAAATTATGACAGAATTTTAATTTTTGGGTGAACTACTCCTTCAACCCTCAAGTTCCACATTTACCTCGTAGAGTTTTTTTTGTTCATTTCAAGACTTTTAAATAATACATTAAATATTGTTTAAGCTACTGCAATTATACGTTCCCTCATTTTATTTTTATTTTACTGCGACGTGCAATGCAATGTTTATTATATTCTGTATATGTGTCACTCTATGGAAATATAAAAAGAGAGCGTCTGATAGAGATGAGATAGAGGGAATAAGAAAGAAGCTCGGGCACAGTATTAGCTAGAGAAGGTTTATTATTCTCTGCAGCACTCAATCAAACATTGGCCCTATGAACAGAGAGTAATGCTAGAGAATCAACCTCAGGGCTTCTGTCTGTCTCTCTCTCTGTCTCTCTCTCTCTCTTTTATTCCTTACAGTGTGTGAGTGGTATCCATCTGTCAACTGTCAGTGCCAGTGAGAGATATCCAGAGCTGTCACATCTTGTCAGCTCTCTGAGCTGACGCCTTTTGCAGCTGCCTGGCCAACACACACATACACACACATACACACACACACACTGTCCCTGATGATGGCCAGCATGCAGCCGCACTAAATGGGGAAATAATGTGGCTGAAAGAAAGAAAGCAGATAAAAGCCACATAAAAAAAAAATTGTGTGCCGGAAGAGGGATGGATGGATGGCAGGAGCAGACAGATTGTACAGAGGGACGATGAGTCAGATCCAGGCTGTAGAACTCTGTGGATGAGAGACTGAGTTGGAGAACCATCAAAGTGCTGTGGACGGGGGGTTAGGCGAGGGGCAGCGGGCATACGGGCAGCGTGAGGAGGATTAACACAGAGAAAAGCTCAGAGATGGCTGTTTCAATGGCCACAAGATGAAAGGAGCAGAGTAGATATATGACAAATATATAGCCTGTCCCTCTTCGGGCACGCATTGGTCGTCCGTTTCTCCTTCAGTCTGCAGATTAATGTTCTTGATAGAGTTTCTAAGACTCGCGTGACTTTGGTGTTAGTTTGAATGGCTGTTAAACGGCTTGATGTAGCTATTTGGCTCTTGTCCCAGCTCTTAAAATGATCTCCTTCTCCTTGTCTACTTTCCATCATTAGTTCAGATCTTCATAAGATCTGGATAAATAAAAGAAAGATGGCTTTTTCTCCATCAAACCACTGTCGTTCAGCGTGTTTAAAACAATCTAAAGATGAGGGAGGAAAGGATCATTTTAAATGTTGGAAAAACGCCAGCTGAGTGTTGAGAGATCAGAGCAGGGCATTCCCATCTGACTTCCTGTCTTGATTTCACTCAACAGGAAGCAAGAAGTCAGGTGTGGCAGGGGGAAACAAAGCTACAGCTTATGTTTAAGACATCCATCTTTGGGGCCCAGATTTGAAGGACTAGTTCATCCAAAAATTTACATCCTGACATGATTTACTCACCCTTGTTTTGGACTGAGCAAGTATGCTGTTATTTTGTAAAATACAAAGTTGCTTGTGTCTAGATTCTTTAAGTGTAATGACATGAGATTATTATGCTCATTTTTGGGGTTATACTATCCATGTACGAGTGGAAGACTCAAGACATATGGTCAAGTGTTTATATGAAGCATTCATTTTCCCTGGCTGACACAATATAATGATGAGAAGTACTGTGCAATAAAATGAGCGGGTGTGAAAGATTATTAAAGATTGAGAGATGATATTGATGTACATGTGAGTTTTTTTTTTTTTTTGGCACTTGACAGTTTCCACATTTGCATCTGCAACCTCAGCTAAACTGATCTTCACCACACAGACAGAGAAAGTGTGTGTATGTGTGTCTTTACAATGGCTGATGTGTGGTTGTACTTGATATTAATGTTGCCATGAATTCTAAATAAATTTTTTTGGCTTTTAGAATTAATATGTTAGCCTTACTGTTATCTATAAGCGAGTGTGCTCCAAAACAATGACACAGCTGTGGCTAAAATCAGCCACTTGTTCATGTTTACTATTTTCTACATGGTGATAGCACGTAGTGCACTATATAGGGGATAAGGAACAATTCAGACAGTGTAAATTTCATAGATTGTTTAAAACAATGGACGTAGTGTCTGTGACATCACCCATAGGTTTCTGAAGAGCATTTTTGAAGCCCAAAATGGGCGGAGCCGGCCTTCACGCCATCTTGACAGCGCATCACTCCCAGATAATCAAAAATGGGCAAAGAGGCAGGATGTGATGGCTAATAGACAGCAGACAAACGGCAATCCACCTGTCACTCAAGTGACCGCCCTTAATTATGCAGAACTTTAAAGGCCCTTTGAAGAAAGAACTTTGAAGTTTTTCAGCTTTTATGGCTATGTTAGTCTTAAGGTTATGAATAAGCTGGTGTGTTCCAAAACAATGACAACATTCACATTTAGGAGATATAAGTATTCAAAACTTAGTCTCTCACTTTCGTTAAAATGGATCACAGATTTTGATGACATCATCGCAGACTTCAGTTTCTCATCACATCTTCTGTCCAATAAAATGCTCTCTAGAATTTGAAGCGTCCCGTCCCCTACATTATAAATGGACACTGAAGCTGGCTAAAATCGGTCAGCTGTTCACACATTTACTATTTTCTACATGGTGAATGGCACATCGCACTATATATGCGATAGAGAACGATTCAGACAGTGTAAATATGCTTTCAGTTGAGGCAAATGAAGTCTGTTTTCACATTAGTTTCACGCGCACCACCGCAGCACACACACATAGTCTGGACCAGAGCCGTTGACTAGAGACACGAAAGCGCAACGTGGATCATATGCGCGAGTCGGCGCAGACAACAAAACATCTCGGTTATGTGTGTAACCCTCGTTCCCTGAGGTAATGGAACGGAGACATTACGTCAGTTACTGATGGAGTGGGGGTTTCGCTTAGAAGCCAATCGCCTTCAAGATCAACAAAACGAGCCAATGGCATGAAAATGCCATGGATCTGCGGAATTTGCATAACGCAACTCCGCCCCACCTCGTGGGTATAAAAGGAGTTGCATGGCAATCTCGCATTATGTGTACCTGCTGAGGAGCCGAGGCTGAGTGCCCCGGTCGTACCAGTGGTACAGCTGTTGTGGCATGGGGACGTAACGTCTCTGTTCCCTACCTTCAGGGAATGAGGGTTACATACGTAACCGAGACATTCCCCTTTAGTCAGTACACTACAAGTTACATCAGTTACTGACGGAATGGGGGTTCCAATTCATTCACGCCACAGCGGCTGTCTTCCAGCATCCTGCACTGGCCTGAGCTCCTTAAGTCTTAGCACGAAGGAAGAAGGGGCTATGCTCAACTATGCGCATGCATCCAATCCGTGGAATGGAATGGCTCAGCAAGTGATGACACCTGAGCCTGTCCAGTTACTGGCCCTTTGGGGCGAGTACACAAGAGGAACTGGCTACACTTGGAGATTATGGAATCTAGCAAATGGATTATGGAATCTTGCATCTCTAAGTCTGTTAACGAGGCGACATGCGCTAAGCCCAACAGGAGGCAACACTCAGTGGAGTGTTCCGAGAACCCTAGGGGGCATGGCATGCCCTGAACATAGTTCAAAGGCATGCAACCTCTGCTTGGAGTGAGCCTTCTCCTTCTGCTGCCCTCCATAACAGACAAGAACTGGTCTGAGGTCCTGAACACTGCGACCGGTCTACATACGTGCAAGGGCGTGTACTGGACAGTGCAGTGCCAAGGCTGGGTCTGCCTCCTCCAAGGCAGCGCTTGCAGGTTCAGCACCTGAAGAGGTGGGAATCTTGGGCACATATCCAAGCTGGGGTCTCAGGTAAACACGTGAGAATTAGCCAGCACAAATTCCAGGCAGCTTCGTCACCGAAAATGCTTGCAGGTCCCATACCCCCTTGATGGAAGCCAGGGCAATCAAGAGCGCCGCTTTCATTGAAAGGAAATTACAACTCAAAAGGACTGCAAGGGCTCAAAGGGAGCACTCAGCAGGGTAGATAACACCACTGCAAGGTCCCATTAGAGCATCTAAGACCTGCAGATCAGGTTGTGCTGTCCTACCGTTTTAGAGTCCACCAGGTTGTGTTGAGCCAATATAAACTTCAGGGTAGAGGAGACGGCCGTCTTCTCACAGAGAAGAGCGCCAGGTGACAAAGAGGTTCCACTTCAGCGCATAGGCCTGTTGTAGACTAGGCCCTGGCGGAAGTGATGGTAGCCACCACCTGTGGTGGTAGGGTACAAATGCCTGCTGCGTCCGGTCAGGACCCATATATGTAGGTTTCCACTGACTGGGACGTGGGTGCCAACTGCCAAGGGTGCCCCGTCTCTGAGTAAGGAGGTCCTTCCTCAGAGGGATCGACCAGAGAGGTGCTGTCACAAGGAGTAAGAGTTCATAGAACCAGGTCCGGCCAGACCAATACGGGGTAGGGCCATCAAAATGGCTGAAAAGCTAAATTCGAAATTCTTAAATATTAGCAAAATTCTAATTATATTTGAATTCTAATGCCAATACCTAATGTGAGAGATGAAAAGTATGGTATTGTCTCCTATGCCCACAAGAGGGCGCAAGCAAGCGCAACAAGCAAACGTAAACCAAATCAAGCATCGAATCTTTTATTGAAATGAAATGACATTCACTTTTTAAAGTTCATTAACTTTTCAAACAATTGTTAAATAAAATATAATTTCATTAATGATCATGTCAGGAAAATTAGGTAACAAAAGTGCATAAAACTGCAAGTGCATCATTAACCTGAGAAAATACGCTTCAACAGACAACGTAATGTGAACACAAAATAGCAATCTGACATTCAGAAACAATCCACTTCCACTCACTAAACATCTACATATTGTTCGTCAAAAACACCAAGCAGTCAACTTGACCTGCAGCGAGTGCTGAGCGTTTTTTGATGAGGTATGGTCAAGTATGTATTTGCCAGCTGCGCAATAAGTGGATACATATAACGTTACCGCATGATTTTTGCCACCAACTAAGAGGATTTTCGTAAGCAGGTAGCGTATCTTCTCTTTCATTTATATCCATCTCATGCTCCAAAACCCTGATTGCTGCCTTCTGCACTGCTCTGTGTCTGACTGTATACGCTAGGGGTGGCACGGTACATGAAAAAACATCCGAACCGTTCGGTTCTCCTGTCTCGGTTCGGAGCGTGTGTGCATCACACAGTTTAACACATGCGCAATGTAGCCTCGTGCCCGTATGTTACCTCAGACAGTGGGTGTCACGTGTAGAAATGGCAAGTGGGAGAGATAAGGAAGGCTGCCCGGAGTTGGAGGATGGCGTATAACGCCGGCTTCACACCGCACGCGTAAGCAGTGCGTTGGCAGGGCAGAAGCAGTGCGTATGGAGAGCGGGAGCCATGTGCGCCCGTTGTGCATTCATACTGGCAGTGTTTGTCTCGCGCAGCTGAATCGCGGCTCGTGTATTGCAAATACAGACGAATATTGTCCATTCTGTCACATTTTTCGGTGTTCTCTGACGACCCCTGTCTGTCTCGTTTGATTTATGATGGGCAGTTATATATGTTATATATAACATGTTGTATATAAGTAGTTCACATGATAAATGTAACATTAAAGTTAAGATATGCTTCTAGTTTTAATAATTTAAACAGGCCTTTGAAGTTTGGGCAAAAAGTTGCTCATGCTGAATTAAAGCCACAGTGCATTGTTCTGATCAATATTGACATGATTAACATGAAAAATGTTACGCCAATGTGTTGGACAGTTTAATACTGTATCCTAAATTGTGGATATTTAAGCTATATATCATATGCTGAAGTACATTTCTGGAGTGTCAATGATTAAAAAAAAAAACAAGAACCGTACAGAATCGAAAACCGTGACCCTAAAACCGTGATACGAACCGAACCGTGGGTTTTGTGAACCGTGCCACCCCTAGTATACGCCGTCGAACAGGTTGCCCATTGTCCTCTCTCTTTTTTTCCGCCTTTTTTACAAATGAACAACACAGCCGCACTGCGCTGTACTCGATAAACTGGGTCAGTTATGTCATCATCATGTCTCATGTGCCTCTACCAAAAATTCGAATGCACGGTTTTTGCATTTGAATGTGCATTTTTTTTGTAAATTTTATGAATATTCGAAATTCAAATTTTTATTTGACAGTCCTAATATGGGACGACCAAAGGAGCTGCTCCCTGTCCTCTGTGATCTGCACAAAATCTGTGCAAGAAGGCTCACTGGAGAAACGCATGCTTGCGTGGGCCCTGCAGCCAGCCGAGCCTAGTAGGCAATGGGAAGAGTCGAGGGAAGCAAACAGAATTACCTGTGCGTCGCTGAACTGTTCCCAAATCGGCTGGCCGTCTGGGGATGGAGTCTCCATTCCCCCGGTTAAGTGACTGAACCCGTGAGAGCTTGTTGGCTGCATGACTCCGTTTCCCCGGGAAGAACGTACAAAGCGACCTCAGATGCTTCAGACTCCATAGGAGGAGATGGTGGCCGAGTTGTGACATCCTGTGGGAACGTAGACCACCTTATCAGCTGGTGTACGCTACTGTCACCGTGATGTGAGAACAGACCAGTACGTGTCTGACCTAAAGCAGGGCTCGGAAGCAGTGCAGGGCAAGACGTACAGCCAGCAACTTGAGGCAGTTAACACGCTAGGCGCTGGGGTCCTTTGCAAGAGCCCGCGGCAGCATATCAATTGCGCATGGCACCCCAGCCCGTGACAGAGGCATTAGTATGCCAGAATTCTCGCTCTAAGGGACTCTAGCCCGTAGAAAAAATTAGGTTTGCATGGGGTGAAGGTATGCCTGCTCCTTGAAGGCAGACCAAAGAGACGGTCTGGGTCGGGGAAGAATGGAGACGTGAGAGTACGCGTTCTTCAGGTCAAATGCTGCAGACCAATCCAGTGGATGAACACATTCGGAAACGCTGTGATCATCTTGAAATGGAAGCCTGAGAAGGGTTCGGATCAAGATACACAGGTCCAGGAATGGTCGTGACCCACCGCTTTTACAACCCACAGGTGTACCTATGATGGGGAAGCGAGGCGGAACGACCGGTCCAGACATGGGGAGGCATGGGAGCATTCTGAGGTGTGGGCGGGGTCGAATTCCGCACCCTTACAGAGGAGACAAGGAAAGGACCAGCGTTTCACGGGGGTCTCGTCTGACAGGGGGCTGGTGACAGAGAGGGCTGAGAGTGGCGAGGCTGTGTGTCGCACACTGCCAGCCGCGCCCTCTTGGGGCTCGGAGGTGAATGAGTCCGTTCTTTCATTGAAGGAAAAGGAGGAAAAGGATTGCCGCAGGAGGGCAGAATATGTTCAATCGCCTCAGTCTGCTTTTGTGCGGCCGAAAACAGTTGGGCCAAATTCTCGACCGCCCCGCCGAATAGCTTGGCCTGGGAGATAGGGGAGTTGAGGAAACGTGTTCGCTCATCCTCCTGCATATCTGCCAGACTGAGCCATTGATGGTATTCCTGGACCATGGCAGTGGACATCACCTGACTGAGAGAGCATGCAGTAACCTTCGGCATGCAGTAAACCGTAGGACGAGGTTGGTAGCCGCACTCAGCTCTTGCACGAGCGTGTGCTTCTGAGCACCTTCGCCTGATAGACTTGAAGGATGGTCATAACATGCAAGGTGGACGCAGCCTAGCCCGTGGCTCTATAGATCTCCGTCACCAAAGTAGACGTAAACCCACAAGCTTTGGACGGGTGCTTTGGGTCCCCACGCGCTGTGAACACAGTTGCATCACAACAGAACGCTCAACAGGGGGAACCCTTGCACCACGCCACTATTGAGAGCATTAAAGGTGGAAGAGGCTGCTGAGCGGCTGCGAAAAGCCAATGCTCAAGCCCGATGCTCGCAGCTGCCTGGGAAAGCATGGCTGTGAGCTCTGGATCAAACTCGGACAATGCTGGGACTCTCAGAGGAGGCAGCACATCCAAATCTTCGTCTCGTAGTGTACTGACTGAAGGGGAACTTATCGGACCCATTTAAATTAATTTAAAAGCGATATGGAGGCGATTATGATGAGAAACGGTTAGAGATTAGGAGGAAACTGTGGCTTTACCAAAAAGAAAGGCTCTAGTCAAACTGTGATATTAACGGAACGCTGTTTTAAAAAGGGGGAGCTGCTAACAGCTGGAGCCGTTTCAGGGGAAATTACGTCAACACATTGAATAACACTGCACGTTTCAAGGAACTTCAGTGGGCCTTTTAAGGCTTAATATAATTTAAACGGATGAGTTATAAAAAAATGCACCCCCTCATAGTTGTCATGAAGATCAAAATTAGCTGTATAGACCTAAACCTTGTACCAGGCTGTAAACAGATTTTTTTCTGCTGTAAAGTTGGGTATTTTAACATGGGGGAAGATACAGATTTGACTCCCTTTTGGAGCCTGTCTCTAATGGCCAGTCAATGAATTGCAGTTTAAGTCACTTCCATGTTGGTATCAAGAGAGACCATGGGAGGTTGCCGCTTGGTAAATCTGCTTTCTATTTGGGTGAATGAAGTTTCACGTTAATGTCGCACACACAGTCTGGTCCAGTGTAGAGACACGATAGCACAGAGCGGATCATATTTGCGAGTCAGCGCAGACCGCAAAACATGTCAGACCCATTTGAATTCTAAACAAAATGCTATATTTTAAAGTGTTAATGCAGTATATTAGGAGGAGAAATGGTTAGAGGTTAGGAGCAAACTGCGGCTTACTCGGCTCTGGCCAAGCTGTGATATTAACGAAATACTAATAGGCTATTTTAAAAAAGGGAGGAGCTGTTGGATATCAAATCAAATCAAATCACCTTTATTTATATAGCGCTTTTAACAAGTCCAATTGTTTCAAAGCAGCTTCACATTGTTAACAGGAAAATAATGCAACAGAATTTGTACAGCCGTTCTGGTGAAACGGTGATGTTATCCAGCTAATTTCAAGTATCATATAGCGTCAATGCGGGCAGATCGGTAATATAGATGAAATTTAGGTGTCCCCAACTGAGCAAGCCAAAAGCCAGAGGCAACGGTGGCAAGGAACCAAAACTCCTTCAGGGTCAGAATGGAGAAAAACCTTGGGAGAAACCAGGCTCAGTCGGGTGCCAGTTTCCTCTGGCCGATTTAACAAACAGTGTATGATTATAATTCTGGCAACATAGCAGGTCTTAATTCATATTAGGCAGATAGATATTTGTAAGATTATTCGAAAGATTGAGTCATCACGCCAAGACGGGTTTAATGAGGATGTCGTGTCGATGTAGCATTTACGGGGGAGTTTATTTGACATGTTCTCTGCAGACATTTCAGGGATGCGTTGGTCATGTCCAGGCGCTGGTCCACCATCTGATCTGGATACGGCCCGGATCCGGCTGACTGCAGTAAACCTCGGGATAAACAGAGAGACTAACATTAGCGTAGATGCCATTCTTCTTATGATGTAACGAGTACATCAGGTGTTATGGGAAGTGTTCCCGGTTCCGGGTGACCTAGTTAATGCAGCCTAACAATCATTTACTACATTAAATTGATAATGTTTTATGTGTAAGCCATAGTAAAGAGTTGCGTTTTTAGTCTAGGTTTAAACTGACAGAGTGTGTCTGCTTCCCGAACAATGCTAGGAAGACTGTTCCAGAGTTTAGGCGCTAAATAGGAAAAGGATCGACCGCCTGCAGTTGATTTTGATATTATAGGTATTATCAACTGGCCAGAGTTTTGAGACCGCAATAGACGTGATGGAGTATAATGCGTTAAGAGTTCACTCTTTTACTGGGGAGCTAAACCATTTAGTGCTTTGTAAGTAATAAGCAAGATTTTAAAATTTATACGATGTTTAATAGGGAGCCAGTGCAGTGTTGACAGAACCGGGCTAATATATACTAATTATTTATAATAATAATACTTCCTTGTTCTAGTAAGAGCTCGAGCTGCTGCGTTTTGGACCAGCTGGAGTTTGTTTATTAAGCGAGCAGGGCAACCACCCAGTAAAGCATTACAGTAATCTAGCCTTGAGGTCATGAACGCATGAATTAACTGTTCAGCATTTTGCATCGAAAGGATGTGCCGTAATTTAGATATATTTTTAAGATGGTAGAATGCAGTTTTACAGACGTGGCTTTCAAATGAAAGATATGTCCCGCCCTGTCTTCCTGTTTCAGTGAAAATTACGTCAACACGTTGAATAATGCTGCATGTTTCAAGGCACTTCAGTGGGCCTTTAAGAGTTATTTATTTCACCACAAAATTAAAATCACCTATTTGCTCAACTATCAAATTATCAAATACCTTGGGAATGTATGTAGTGTTGGGGAAAGTTACTTTTTAAAAAGTAATGCATTACAATATTACATTACTCTCTAAAAAGTAACTAATTATGTTACTTTGTTGTTTTGATGTTGTTTGTGTGGTTTGTAGGTGGACTAATATGTGATTGTGCACATTTTCTTACATGTTCGCTAATTTTATTACGTTTTTTTTTTTTTTTTTTTGGTGGTGCTTGACATTTAAAATCACCATCCCTTTTCATTGTAAAAATATATATTTTTTGTTTTGTTTTTTTTTGCTCCACACTAAAAAAAGTCCTACAGGTTTGGAACCGTGTTAATTTTGACAGCAAATTTTGATTTTAGTTTTAGTCATGAAAATGCCATTCAGTTTTAGTCATATTTTAGTCATCTGAATTGTTTAGTTCATGCTAATTTTAGTCGACTAAATATAATAAGATTTTAGTCTACTAAATCTACAGGAGGCCTAGATTTAGTCGACTAAAATCTAATGGGTTTAGTTAAATTGTAATGCATTCATTAAGAATTTAAAAAAATTCCAAACCCATTATATACGCATGGAGAAAACATTTATTAACCTGTTAATATCAATGATATTAAAGTTTGAACATGCAATACAGACACAGCTATAACTGCTGTGACATGTCTTTATTTATCTTAAAATTAAATAAAACCACTTCTCTTAAAGAACAACATATGGTCTTTTCAACAAACAATTTGCATTTCTTTATTCTTTCAAGAAAACATTGCCTATTTATTTGTATAAATTAAATATAATTAATCCTTATTAAAGCTATTAAAGAACAGTGTATGCTTTTATCTTTTTATTTTGTTGTTTGATTAATATTAATGGCACAGACGGCATTAGGTTTATTAGGCTGCTGTATTTGTGCGAATACTCTCCAAAACGGACATTTTGACATAATGTTGTGTGTATTTGTCGATTCAGACGCGAAAGAGAGCTCACTCTACGTGTGTTTACAGAATAGACGACTCATCACGCTTATTTAAATCTATCCATATGTCTGCTCTTCTCTTTCCCAGACGTTTTAACGTTTTAGACATGCATCAAGCGCATGCCAATTCATTTCCCTTAGGTTAGAGCTGCACGTTACAATTCAAATGTGAGCATCTACCACACACACGCAGGACATAAGTTCTGACTGGATCTCATTCTCTTCCCAAATTGTCCCTCCCTAACATTTTCCTCTAGTTTTTATTCAAATGTCAATAGATTTTCGTCATTGTTTTTGTCATTCAAAACTGTTTTTTTTTGTTTCATCATCTCGTTTTCATCTGTGAAAAAATGTTGTTGACAAAAATTATGAAAATTATTCATCAATGAAATTAACACTGGTTTGGAATGACACAAGTGTGTGTGTAAATAATGATAATATTACATTTTTGAGTGAACTATCCTTTTAAGGTGTGAAGAGATTTAACATGATGTTTTGTAAGACTTAGAAAGTCTGCAAAAAAGTAGTATAGATGTTCTTTGTGTGGTTTTTACGTGGAATAATGTGTGATTGTGCACATTTTCTTACAGGTTCACACACACACGCACCAGGAGGGATCTGAAGCCCACGCGGCACAGACACCTCAACCGAATGTAAAACAAACACACTCGATTTCACTCTTCAAAAAGATGTTCTCCACCTTCAAAGAAAGCGGAGCGGAACGCTCCAAAACACAGGCAACAAACAACTCGTTTATACATTCTCCTAATTCCTCTCCGACGGGCCTCAATGTCTTTCTTCAGCAACAGACTGTTGGGGATCACGGCTTCAACGTTGCGGTTTTAAGACTCCGCCGTCTCCCCTCCCCGCTCCTCCGCTATCTCTGTGATAAACGCCGGAGCAAATTCAAAGCCAAACAAACACGGATTCAAAGAAAGATTTTCGTGGCAACTTAAGGAAAGCGTGCGTTCCTGACAACATGTCGCCGGGGAGTTTGTTCAGTCTGTGCTCGCTCAGATAGACCCTGGCTGCTCATCCTGAGTAGGGAAGTGCATTTGCTTGATTATCATTAAAAAAAGAGAGATGATGTCTTCAGAAGTCAGCAGGGATATTTATCAGACTCGCAGTTGGAGACATGATGGCGTGTCTCTTCTAATAGAACAGCCTCAAGGCTCTGGGCCTGTGTGCGCAGGTTATGATCCCATGAGAAGTGAATAAGTAAAGCGCTGACTGATCACATGTATTTACTTCATGCTTGCCTTTTGTCCTGTAATGAATATCAATGAATGAAAAGGCAAATGTGGATGGATAACGTATGCTATTAGATTGCCTGCAGCATGAAGTAGTGTAGACTATATGACACAACAGATAATGCTTTTAACATTTACCATTATAAACTATAGTTCATAATAAATTAATACAGGAACCTCTTCAACAAGCTGAAAAAAACTGGTCTTAGCCTTCTCTTAAAATAGCCAACAGACCAGGTTGGTTTAAACCTTTTGTTAAGTAGGGTTTGCTGAAACGCTTTTCACAACCCATTTTACTTTTGTTATCTGACATAGCCTATTTATGAGTAATACTCATATTCAGTGAGAACAAATGGAGGCGATAATCTATCTGGAATTTGTGATGTAATCTTAGAAGGAAAGGCATTTCATCACATTTTAACATTTTGATAAATATGTTCGCAATTTTGAATAACATGTTAATCATACACGATAAGGCCAGGATAAATAGGGTTTATTTTTATTTCATGTAGACTTGCTTATCTTTTCTGGATGATAGTAGTGGCCGACATGAACTTACAGTGTGGATACCATGGTAATTTTTCTTTACCATGGTAAAGGCTTTGTTTGGGGCTAAATTTAAAGGGATAGTTCACCCAAAAATGAAATGTCATTTACTCGCCCTCAAGTTGTTCCAAACCTGTATAAATGTCTTTGTTCTGCTGAACACAAAGGAAGACATTTGGAAGAATGTTTGTAACCAAGCAGCTCGCTGTATTGTTTTCTCTCACTATAGTAGTCAATGGCTGCCGAGATCTGGTTAGTTACAAACATTCTTCCAAATATCTTGCTTTGTGCTCAGCAGAAGAAAGAAATTCATACAGGTTTGGAACAACTTGAGCATTACTAAATGATTGCAGAATTTTAATTTTTGGGTGAACTATCCCTTTAAAGGGATAGAGGGTTCACACTACTGTGAATGAGAAATTAATTTATAATGATGTAATCAAAGTTAGCAAGAATTACAATGATTCCCTTTTTATTACGATGTGCATTCTCTTGCAGACTAGACTGTGAAAGCACCATAAATCATTCTATTTTTATAGGTGTATTTATTTTATTTCCACGACATACTTTTACTACAGCTTGCTCAAACTTTATACAAAACAAAAGGAAAAACAACATGACCTGTTATCAGTTTTTATTCAAAATCCCATACCTGTCTGAAAGCAAATGTTCAGACAAGAAAGAGAAGCTCACAAAGACGGAGAGGAGGGAGCGCCGCAGGAAAGTTCCACATGCAATCTTTTTTGTTTGTTTGCGAGTGTAAACGCAGTTGTGATGAAATATTGATGCTCCCTTCCAAACTGTCTTGTAAGTCGTCTCCGTTCTTTCAGGCTTTCCATCTGTAGCACCTGAGGAAGAGGACGGGAACGCCTGGCTGTCAGGAGAGATGAGCTCAAGCTCTCTGCGGCAGGCTGTCAAATGCGACACATCCTCTTCAAGAGCAGACACAAGAGCAAACTTCCGCTATCGTTGTCTCTTTCTCTCTCTGTGTCGCTGTCCCGCAATCTCTGTCTTTCTTTCTCTCCCTGTTCTTCTCCTTTTGGCCCTATACTCAGATTCTAGGACAGGAGGTAAGACTTGTGTTTCATGACCTATGGAGACAGGCATCCATCATATGTAATCAAAAAATTTTAAGGAAGTGACTCACTTTCTTGCATATTAGGGCACAAATATTTAAAGAGATCTGAAAGGATGATTTCTGCTACACTGTTTTAGACCAACAGCTTTTTCCTTGCAATAATCATGCTACTTCATTGTTGGAACAACATGAGGGTGAGTAAATGATGACAATTTTAAATGTTTGGTCTGTCCCTTTAAATTAGAGGAAATGTATTTTTATATTGCAATAAAAACAGAAACGAAAAAAGACATACTTCGGCTCTCCTGACGTCTCTCTATTTTCTTTGTTTGTGCTCTCCGCTATATTACTGCCGACTATCATTTGCAAAGTGTTGTTTGGCATTTGTGTTTTTCTCTATTGGCTTTGCATGCTTGGCTAGCTGCGCTTGAACCTCTCAGCAGAAGAGACCTAGGCCTTTTTTAATAAGGTCCCTCATGAGAAATCTTCCTCATCTGAGCAGGAGCATGTCTAGAGGGCAGTTAAAGATGAGAAATAGAAGAGGTAACAAATAAAAAGATGAGGAGATATAGACAGAAAGGGGAAGAGACTGATGAGGGAAGGGGAAGAACGTGATGCGTGATTGAGTTTGTGCATTCTGCCTCTCTGAGAGGTGAGAGCTGCTCTATCAGGGGACAGGAAAAGGCATTCAGAGTGTGACATGTTTGTCACGGTGGGCGACATTGGCATCTGTCACGCAACCTTTGGCAACGCTTGCAATAACCCTCTCCGTTCCAGAGAGTATGAGACAAAAAGAGACTTTGAAAATGAGTGTGTTCGAGTCGTAGTGCACAAGCTCAAGAGCTGCAGTGCTCACAGCAACCGTCCTGTCTGAATAAATCCATGCATAAAGGCCTGAAGTTTGAAGATAAATAAGAGATAATGAGCATAAGAGTAAAAAGAGTTCTCCTTGTTTTTGCATTAGCAGTTCTGTGGTATTCACATTTGGCACTTTGTGTTCTTGAATAGGACAAAAGAATCAAAATGATCTTCTCTTCCGAATTCATGGAAATGGAGAGAGGGAGGCGGGCTCCTGTCAGGAGGGAGGCGTGGAGCGCTGGTCAGTATATCAGGGAGTTTTAATTAACAGCTCAGTGATGAGGATTGAAACAGCCCTCATGCCGTTTACCACTCTACGGGACCGGATCAAACCAAACTGCACCACTGAGTGGGGGGATTGGTAAGTCTGAGAGTATTAGAAAGTACCATTTATATAACTGAATATATTGAATATAATCATAAGACATTGTCCATGTCTATTTTAGAATTAACGTATTATTATGATTCTTATTATTACTCATACTCTATATAAACAACTAAAACTACAACTATAGTGTAACCTTAAATAAGTAATGATTTTTAAAAAATTATTATAAATATTATAATATTAATAAATATTATTATTCATAATCAGTATAAACAAGTAAAGCTACAACTGTCGTGTAACCATAAGTAATGATATTAATAAATGTTAGTAATAATAAAACTAGTAGCTTTGATTATATTGTTGTTGTTCATAGAATAAAACTATACATAACTAAAAACTACAACTAAAGTAACCATAAGTAAAAATATAAAATATTAATATGACTAGTTGACGTTTTAATAAACTAATATAAAATAGTATAAACAATTAAAACTACAATTAGTGTAACCATAAATAATGTTATAAAAATATTATAAATTAATAATATAATAAATGTGAATAATATGACTCTAGTTGTAGTTTTATTTGTTTATATTATTATCATCATTATTATTTGTTGTTGTTATAAAGAAAGGCTAAAATTGTAAAATTACTTCTTATACCTGACTAAGAAGTTTAAAGCATGTTTGTTCTAAATCTTCCTTGAAGTAATAGTAATTCACATCATATTACACTGTTGTGTGTCCAGTCATCCTAAATGGTTTAAAAAGTAAATAACGCCACCTCCCTTGACATCTCTCTCTCTCTCTCTCTCTCTCTCTCTCTCTCTCTCTCTCTCTCTCTCTCTCTCTCTCTCTCTCTCTCTCTCTCTCTCTCTCTCTCTCTCTCTCTCTCTCTCTCTCTCTCTCTCTCTCTCTCTCTCTCTCTGATGAACAGCTCCACTCAGCCATCTATAAAAGACTGGCACTGAAATCAGCGGCATTTGCATACGGTAATTATTCTGCGAATCAGGCTACCTTTATTACTACCACAGAAATCTACTGTCAGCAGACACACATACATCACTGCACCGGGGACATACAGTACGTGTATATCTACATTACTGCATGGTCCAGAAGAGAGGGATGGAGGAGACACGTACATATACACATACTTGTAGTACATTGTATTGTCAAACACATATTTGTAGTGCCAGTGGAATTATTGAATTCTTAAATTCAATCTTCAGATAGCTGGTTAGCTGTCATTAAGAGATGTTTTCTTATCCAAAGCTGTACTTGTGTGCTTGCTGTACACCAATTAAGCAATAAGATTCGAGAGGATGTGCTATGTTGTAAATATAGTCAATGCAAATGGCCTGCAACCCATTCAGCCATTAAATATATTTACAATATAGCACAGCCGGGTGTCATATTGCTTTTTTATAAAACTTTTAATTGAATTGAAAAATAATAAGGACACACATTTTACTAAAATACTCTACCTTATATAATTTACACCAGTGTAATGGTGTAGTGCACATGCATTTAAACACACAACAGTGCATTTCTGTGCATTGTTCAGTGTGCATATATCACACACGTGCACATACATACAAAAGGATGTAGTTTGCAGTCATTGTCACTAATGGTGTTTGTTGTGTGTGCCCTGGAGACGGTCTGATCATTTACTGACAACATCATTATCCGGAGCTTATTGATCCCGTCATACTGCTGGGAACAATAGCACACACACACACACACACACACACACACACACACACACACACACACACACACACACACACACACACACACATCACTGCCTTAATTAATAATTAAAGTGACACTGTTCATTTCAGAAATTGTCAGTAAACATCTTGCTCATGTTTTTATTGTCATCAGCGTTAAACACAATCATTACAGACAGTCGAATCAAGACACAATATTGTATATATTCTGCCGTGACTTTGTCAGATATTGCGAGATCTGTCAATATCAGGGAAAGCCTGATTGTCTGCACTGTTGTGTGACCATCAAATCACTGGCCTGCGGTGACTATACATTCAAGTTTCATGCATTGAAAGCCTTTGTCAGGAAGCATCATTTGGACAAAGCCGTTCATAGATTTTTGTTTTGTCGGTGTCATTTGAGGCTTCAATAATAATTTAATATAATGAAAGTTCAATTTATGTAAGGCATAATGTACAGTCAGTCGGTTATTATTACAAAATACACCCAGACAGGGTGATCAAAGCCATGCAATACTCATGTCAAAGCTGAAATGTTACATTATTGTGGCAGAGAGGAGTTAAAGGGATAGTTCACAAAAATGAAAATTATCCCATAATTTACTCACCCTCAAGCCATCCTAGGTGTAAATGACATTCTTCTTTCAGACGAATATAATCGGAGTTATATAAAAAAATGTCCTGGATAATCAGTGAATGGCAGCTCAAAATTTTAAGCCCAATAAAGTGTATCCATCCATTATAAAAGTAATCCACACGGCACCGGGGGGTTAATAAAGGCCTTCTGAAGTGAAATGATGGGTTTGTGTAATTAAAATATTTATATTTTATATTTAACACACCATATTTAACACACTATAAGGTAAAATATCTAGATTCCAGCAGACCGCCTTCTGCCTTACGAAGAAAGTCTAATGCCTCTCGTAGTTCAAAATGCTTACGCTACGTCCGACATCATTGTTGAATGAAGTTGAATACAGACGACAGTCCTTCAGAAACTAGATATTTTACTTAATAACTTGTTAAATATGGATATTTTTCGGACAAAAACGCATCAATTCGCTTCAGAAGGCATTTATTAACCACTGGAGCCCTGTGGAGTTCTTTTATAATGGATGGATGCGCTATTTTAGGCTTCGAATTTTGGGCTGCCATTAACTGACATTATAAAGCTTGGATTATCCAGGACATATTTTAATATAACTTTTATAACTTTTAACGATTGTGTTCGTCTGAAAAAAGAATGTCATATAAACTTAGGATGGCTTGAGGGTGAGTAAATCATTTATAGTAAATCAGGGTAATTTTCTTTTTTGGGTGTACTATCCCTTTAAGGCAGTGGTCTTCGCTATTATTTCGCTTAATTTTTCTGATTAATTGCGATTAATCACAATTAAAAATAAGTGTTTATATGTTTTTAATATATTTTATGATGTAATAATGTCAAGAAAAATCGCTTAATTAATGCAGCAAAAACATATTTTAAATATTTGTTCAATGGCATCTTTTTATGAATGAAGGCCAGTATCACTGATACTAGTACAGATATGAAATACCCCCCACCTCAGTTTTAAACATTAATTATAGCCATTCAACATTACAGTGTAACTGAAAGCTTTTAACATTTATTAGGCTTCAAACTCCAACTTAAAACAATCCTTTCATAAACCCATGTCACATTTACCTGTGCCCTTCCTGTCTAACAGGTAGAAAATAGGCTACAGAAATTGAATAAAGTTATCAAACAGTCTACACTGCATAAATTATGAATTGAATATAGAGTAATCCTTTTTAAAGCTACAAAAACAGTGAGTGATTAACATTAATGACAGACAGCATGGCTGCTGTCGCTTTAAGATCTGCCGCTGCCAAACTGACGCGCTGTCTCACGCGTCCCATTTCCTCACAACTCTTTTAAGTTCGTTTAAGACTTTATTTCCTATGAGAATACTCGACAAACCGGACATTTTGACATTATTCTTTCTGTGTGTTATAGTATATAACTAGTATATGTTACTTATAGTGTAAATATTGTGCAAGTGTGAAAGAGAACTGGATTCGCTGTCTGTGCTCATGATGCTGACACATAACCCGAATCCTGGTTGATAATGCGTAGCTATCATATGCACGTGAAAAGTCATTTTGGCATATAAATCGCATGATAAATACGATTGGTGTTATAGATACACATTTCATGTGAACGTGTTGATCTATAAGAGCACATTCGGAGTTAGGAGCAGGAAAGATGACCAAAACTGGCAACTCTGCAGTGAGTCATGCACGTAAAGGCAGAGCAAGGTTATATTTTCTAGTCTATATTTCCATCTTGCAATGCTGCTGTTTTTTTTTTTTTTTTTTTATATATAAATTATTTGCAATAGAGCAGGCACTTTGAGTTTTTAATGGGTTATGTTATAGCCCTGTTTGTTTTTATGAAATATATGTATTGACTGCTTGATAATTTCACTGTATTATTTACTGCCATGCGAGCCGCAAATTAAGCTGGGCGAGCCGCATGAGGCTTGCGAGCCGCGCAATAAGTAACACTGCTTTAAGGCATTACATAGAATATATTGTTGCCACCTTAAAAGACTTCCCAAGTTAAAAAAGTTGTGTCTTTGTGTCTGGTTTGGCAAGGTGTGTTGCCTGTAGTATGTTGTCTGTAGATCAGGGAGATTAAATAAAATGATTTTATATAATTGTACAAAATTAAAACATTAAATAGTTTACATAATTATAACATATTGAAGTTAATAGTTAGGACTGTAGCTCAGTGTTTCCCATAAGATGAGCCCCTGTTTGGTTTTCAGCACGTAAAGGATGCACATGTGCACTCGTCACCATGCAGGGTAACGCCTCACTGGACCTATTATGGGATTGCATTACTTTACAGTCTGTCCTGAGTCCTATATTGCTTCAGCGTTGTCGCTTGAAACCTGCGCTCATGGGACTCCCGTCTTACTATTAATACACACCGGAGAGTTTTACTAACATTCATTAACTTTCTCTCTCTGTCTCATTCTATCTATTTCACCTAGACTAGTATCTCTCTCTCTCTTGCTACTATGAATATATTTTACTATATATGTACTCCGCTTCATCCGCTATCACTGTAACACATTTTATTGGAAAGATAATGTAAATGTGCCTAATTTAAAAACCTGTTAATTTGTTAACGGTAAATCTATTTTATACTTAAGAAAATACATAAATGAATACATATGCGAACTTGTAAATTGTTAGGTACCAAATTAAATGTTGCATAAGACTTTCCTTGGTTATGTTTATTACTTCAGCTATCAGACATGTACAATGGGATACATTTACAGTGCCGTTTATAAGTGTGGAGTCAGTAAGATTGTTTTAGAATAAAGTCTCACCAAAGTACCATTTATTTATTTAAAAGAAAAATACAGTAAAACCTGCAATATTGTGAAATATTATTACAATTGAAAATAACTGTTTTCTATTTTAATATGTTTTAAAATATAATTTATTCCTGTGATGGCAAAGCTGAATTTTCAGCAGCCATTACTTCAGTCTTCAGTATCACATGATCCTTCAGAAATTATTCTAAACGGCTGATTTGGTGCTCAAGAAGTATTTATTATAATCAATGTTAAAAACAGTTGTGCTGCTTAGTATTTTTTTGTCTTTGATGAATAGAAAGTTCAACAGAACAGCATCTATTTGAAATAGATTCCTTTGTAACACTTAAAATAAGTATTTTGATCAATTTAAAGCACCCTTCCTGAATAAAAGTATTAATGTCTTAAAAAAAGAATATTACGTCAAACGAATGGGCGTGTATGTCACATGTTAGTTTATTAACACAAACAATGCTGTCCAGTTGCTTATTAAAGGAAAAGCCAGTTTTGAGTTTTGATACTTTTTAATGTACCACCTGCATCATTTATAGGGGCATCAGTAGATTTAAAATCATAAAGCAGATGGTTTATATATTATACCAATGCCCTAAACATTTGTCGTCATATTTTCTTTCTTTTTTTTTACTGTAAATGTAACAGTAATGTTTTTAGTGTGTATTCTCTCTTCTCTCTCCGTATCATGTTTTCTTTTTTTGCATCTGTGGTCTTGTTCATTTGCGCTCTCTCGTTCATGCTCCCTCTATCCTCTTTTCTTGCACTCTGTTTGTTCTTGGATCTCTCTCTCGTTCTCTTTCTCTCCTCTAAATGGGAGAGCTCATGGCCTATATAGAAATCCCAGTGGGAGTGTATGAATCGCAGATCCTCTCTGAGTAGCTGTTTTGTCATGTTTTATATCATTCAACTAATAAAAGGCAACTCCGTTTACTAACGACTCGGTGTCCCATAAGAGCATTGTTCTAAATGTACTGCAAACACAGTTGTTTGCTTCAGAACATGTTCTCTCTTTTTCTTTCTCCCGATTTCCCCTTCTTTGCGCAATTTGCAGTCACGCTCTCTTTCTCTGTCTCGCTCTCTGATTTTCTCCCTCTTTAAAGTGCAGTACTGAGATAAAGTGTAATTGAAGAGTACTGAGCTACTATCCTGCCAGATGAGAAGATCTGGCTTTGGAGAAAGAGATCTTTAGAAACATGCTCGCTTTTGCAGTGGAATTATCTTGTCCTTTTGTATGTACAACTGTTGTTTGAGTTTTTGCCGTTCCTGATTGGCCGGCCTTTCAGTCCTCCAGGGCATGGTCAAGATCCGCTTTTTGAAATGGGTTATGATGTTGTTTGCCCTACAGACTACATTCATATGACGTGTCTGATTATTTATGAAGCAACAAACCGAAGTGAAACCTTTCTGAAAGACGTTAAACAATATTCAGTCATTCCCAGAGGAAAATTGTTTTGCTCTTTCATGGCAGAGGAGACGTAATAGCGTTCTCAGTTATGTTTCCTTTAAGCTTCCACTTTGTTTCAGATGTTTCTCCTCTCTTAAATGTATTTTAATATATGTACACTACTATTCAAATGTCTGTGGGTGTTTTTTTTTTTGGAAGAAATTAATACTTTTCAGCAAGGATGCATTAAATTAATCAAAAGTGACATGTACCATGGTTTCCTCAAAATTATTAAACAGTTTGAGCACCAAATCAGCATGATTTCTGAAGGATCATGTGATGCTGAAGACTGAATAAAATAATGTATATTCAAATAGATAACAGTTGCTTTAAAATGTAATACTATTTGACAATATACCTGTTTTAATTTGTTTTTGATTAAAAAAATACAACCTTGGTGAGCATAAGATACTAATTTTAAAAACAATATAAAAATCTTTCCAATCCTAAATGGTTATGTACTGAAAAATGGGATCATGTGTGCTGTTATTACTTGGCACTTTGACATTTTTTGCACTTACACCTCTTTAAAAAAATCATATTCTATTTATATGTTGTCCTTCTATGGATATCCTTTAAAGGTTTTTTTTTTCTTTCCATGTGTTTGGAGTCTATGAGATTGCATTGCAATTTATGAGAAACTATTGAGAGATTGTAAGAGGAGTAGTGTGATTTTGTTGATCTGTTCTGTCTCAGTGATTCGGCATTGAATTGCTTGAACTAGCACCTCTGTCCTCCTCAGAATTCAAGGGAATTTACTTAAGGACACAGAGAGATAGACAAAAAGAAAGAGATCGGAGGAGAAAGAGGGAGAGTTTAGATGCAACCCGATCAATACGTCAGTCAAAGGCAGCTTTGATTGATTTGTTTGTGTGTGTGTGTGTGTGTTTGCACTAAAATGTGAGGGAATGCATAAAAGAACACAAAAACAAGGCAGAATTTCTCAGAACCTCAAATGCCCTCCTAATCCACTTAACCCAAAAACGACTTTGCAGAGAAAATCTCACAAGACCCTTTGACGGAAAGTCTCGACAAACGCTCTCCACACCTGTCCCTGTTTCCATTCGAACCAGGTGTGGGATAAAGTCAGCGCTTCTCTGTCCAAGTGACCCTGAGCCTCCCTCCTGTCTCAGCTGCGGTTTTAAAGAGAGCTCAGAGAGCTTTATTGCTAAGTGGGCCTAGGCACACTAAAGTGGCCGGTGACTGTGTTTAACAGGACCATTAAGAACAGACAGACCGATCAATACTTTGAGGGAACAGGAGAGAAAGGAGATGTGTAGTTAGTGCATGACTGTCTTGAGGTGTCGGCAAATCTTAAACACACCGATCCCTCTCTCATCCTATTATTCTTTAATATACCTGACTCTGCTACAATTAAACTAAACCCTTGCAGGGCATAATGCGCACCGACCATAAAACTGAACATGCCAACATTTCTTTACGATTGATTTGTAATCAGACGTATCTTATATCACCTTATAAATGCAGACAATTCCTCCCTAATTAGGGATAGTGTGCTTTAGTGATTAAATAATCTGAGTTGAGTTTGATTCATAGTCTAGCTGTTTGTGTCCGGGTTTTTATGTGTCTGTGCATTTATCTATATCAAATCAGGCCTTTGATCAATTCATGTATATATAGCTAAAATCAAATATGGCGACACATCAATAACATTGAAGCCTGTGTCATAATGTCACGGTGTTAATTTGTGTGACATGCAAGAACCAATGAGGTTGGATGTTGCTGATGTGTCATTGATTTGGGACTGTGTATACACATGCTGAACAGTGATTTGATTTGAGAGTGAAATGACCACTTACATTTTTGCTTCAGAAGACTTTAAGGTTTCATGTTTTCATTTGATTACTTCATGCTACATTTATGTCTCTTTTTGGATTGGAATCTTTTGTATGGACAGCTGAGACATTGTTCAAATCCACCGAAGAAAGAAAGTCATTTTTATTTTTAGGTGAACTGTTCCTGTAAAGATAATTAAAAAACTCCCTTTTGAAGGTCAAAAATAAGGAAAAGAAAAAAATTTGGGCTGGTCACCAAAAGATTGTTGGTTTGAACCCCAGAGGGGACGATTTGTGAGAAGCCACCATTGTGCCCTTGAGCAAAGTACTTAACCCCAACTTGCTCCATAAAGACTGTCCATGTCATAAAAAATGTATTGTAATTTGCTTTTAGATAAAAACATAAAGCAAAAATAGAAATTGATCTAATATTTTTTTTACCACTACAGGTAAAGATGACTTTACATCATGATACTGATCCGTGGAGGTCACCGGAGAGCTCTTGAGTAACTGTGCTGATGTACGAATTACAGATCCTGGATCCACGGAAATGGTGGTTATGCGGGAGTGGGGTATCTATCTAGTTTGTTTTACGTTTTGAATTAAGGAGATGCTTTCATTGTTTGGTAAAGACATTTTCTCGCACATCGGCCTTTGACAGACCAGCAAGACCCCAAGAAATGGCTTGATGAGTGCATTTCTCTTTCTTGTGTTGACACATTCCTATTGAAACAGGAACTTAACATATTTAAAGTCGCAATGAAATGAAAGTATACACTGTAAACCCTAATGCTCAAAATAATTAATTGGTTTGAGGAGGGTAAAGTTAAATTAAACAAACTAATTCAATCAAATGAACTTTTATTAGTATTTAGAACTTTCTTTTTCTTTTGAGTTCAGCAAACTGACACACTTTAAGTAATCTGAATTGTTTCATTGTTTTGAGTTTTATGAACTTGTTACTTTTAATTTAGACAAACTTAAATTTAACTGAAACTGGGCTGGGATTTCTATTTCCCAGCATGCTTTGCCAAGAAATTCGAAAGGGAGACTAAAGGCTAAAATTAAGTGTTACATAATGATTTTTGTGCAAGAATAATGTAAGTGGGAGATTTAGTGGTGTTTAATGTTTGTCTAATTTAGAAGAGTTTTGGTTATGTTGGATTTTTTCAGGAGTTACCATCATGGTGATAAGTGAAGCATGAGCTTGGTTTGAGAACATGTATATGTTAAATGTTCTAAATTGGTGTACTCATTCAGCAGTTGCTATCCTATGCTAATGCTCAAAGCATTATGTTACCAATTATCAAGTTAGCATTTACAGAATTAGGTAGTTAAAGGAGTAGTTCACTTTAAAATGAAAATGACCTCATGATTTACTCACCCTCAAGCCATCCTAGGTGTATATGACTTTCTTCTTTCTGATGAACACAAACAATATTTTCTGATGAACACGTAACAATATTTTACTTTATAACGTTTTAAATATAGATATTTTTCTTCCAAAACCCCATCGATTTGTTTCAGAAGGCCTTTATTAACCCCCGGAGCCGTGTGGAGTACGTTTATTATGGATGGATGTGCTTTTTTGAGCTTCAAACTCAATGGACCCTGTCACTGCCATTATAAAGCTTGGAATTGTCAAGATATTTATTAATATAACTCTGTTTGTTTGTGTTCATCAGAAAGAAGAAAGACACAAGATGGCTTGTGGGTGAGTAAATCATGGGGTCATTTTCATTTTAAAGTGAGCTACTTCTTCAAAGCTAGCCAAGTTTCCACTACTAAAATTATTTAAGTTGAGATCACATGATAATTTTAAGTTTAATGTATGAATTAGCTTACTCAAATATTTCAAATTAAGAGCAATCAAAACCTAACAAAAACTTAAACTTTAATGATGTAACTGATTACCTCAAAATTTTTTGCCAACTTATTGAGGTTTACAGTGTAGCGACAGATCTTTGCTTGCCTATTGTGATGCACATCTTAGTGAATTGATTATCGGGAAAAAAATAGGACTACTGTCGTAACTGTATAAGGTGAGATACTTTGGATAAACCTGTCGTTTCTATTTTCCCAGAAGGGAAATCTAAAAAAACTTAAATATGTATATCATCTATCATCTAATCAGAATGATTAGACTAAATAAGATTTTATGAGGAGATTTTATGCTGAGACGTTTTTATTGCCTTTTTATCAGTGGAAGCGAAAAAAAAACTCTACATAGTGTTTTTAGATGCTTCAGACTTCACCAGCACTACCGTGAGCATTTGAGTGTGTGCGAAGGAGACCGGGAAAATGTGTGCCTGCCTGTTTGACTGTTTACGTGGAGCTGTAGAGCTGATATATTTATTTCTATCTCTCACTTCCTCAGAGGGTGGTGTATGAAGCTGTGTTTGCCTGCGGCAGATCCCCCTGGCAGTCTCTGAGAGCTGCCATCTTCTTCTGCCAGCCCTCCATTAGGCCTGTAAGGTGTGTCAGTCAGCGCTAGTACACAGGGGCTTATGGGAAGACTGCGGGGAAGTAAGGAGTGAACGGTAACTTGTAGCACACACACACACACACACACACACACACACACACACACACACACGACTCACCCACACATGCCAGCGTGTGTCAAATTAGGACAAGCAGGGGACAATTAAACTCCCTGTCTCTTACACACACTCTCACACAAACACATATACACAAGCTTGGCTGTGGATGCAGTTGTCTCAAACCTCTTCCTCTTGTCTTCTCGTCTCTTTCTCCAGGTGATTATATGTACTGACTACTGCAACTCTACAGTAACACAGTGTCCTAACCAGGCGCGATCAGCCACGGTTCTAGACTGTTTACCGCAGTGAAGTTTGCGTGATGTGTCATGGTGTGTTGACTATAAAACTAGGTCTATAAAATATTTCAGTGAAAGCAAATGACAACAATAAGGTTATAGTGCAGATGCTCATAGGCATAATATATACATTATTATTATTATTATTATTATTATTATTATTATTATTATTATTATTTTTTATTTTTTTTTTTTATTTAAACTACTTATTATTGTATTTAAAGCATACATTTTAGAAGCTTATACAGGCTCTGGTAACAGTGCTATTGTAGTATTTTATTATTTATATGCTATTGTAGTATTTATTAATGTTTTAAATGATCTTGTATTAAAAAAAGTTTAAGGTTTATTTCCTGTGTTTTTATATCTTTTTAGTAATGTAGGTACTTCATCTAAAACATATTTTTATTTCAGCTAAAGTTTTTTTAAGTTTTCACACAATATTTGTTTTTATTTCCCTATATTTCAATTAGCATAAACAGTTTTTAATAGATTTTGTTTTACTTAAAAATAATAATACTCTCTATGACTTTGCTAGCGCCATACTAAATAATACGACTAATAAACTCTGCAGTTATAGAAGCTAGCATTTGAAGTGAACTACACAACTTCACCTGAGTTTGAGAACAATAACATTATTCAGCCAAATTCTGCCAAAGTCTGCTTACTCTACTTAAAAACATTTGCCGCCTTACAGACAGGGAAAAAGAGACAGAGCGCTAGCTCAGAAAAGTGGCTTACACCTGTGAGTTTGCTGAAAAGAATAAATCTCTGTGTCATCTCTCAGCAAGATATGTGCAGTTCAGCTGATCATATTAGCTTGACGAAAACATGCAATGGTTTGTTGAAGTTCGTTTTGAAGGTCTTGTATTGTACCCTGCACTACTTTTTTTTTTTTATAATTTAAATGACTTAATTTCTTTAACAGAACACAAGAATGGAATGTATGTGCTGCTCTTTTCTATACAATGACAGCATATGCTGACCACATTCAAGATCCAAAAAGGTAAACACCATAAAAATAGCCCATTATGACTTGGTAAACGATAGCATTGTGCTGCATTTCATATAAATAGGCCTATGTATAATATTATTACACCCACATATTTATTACACCTAGTACAATACAAGTTCGTATTTAGATATATACACTACTGTTCAGAAGTTTGTGGTCAGTAAGATATTTTTTTGTTGGAAGAAATTAATACTTTTATTCAGCAAGGTTGCATTCAATTGATTCAAAGTGACAGTAAGGACATTTAAACTGTTACGAAATAATAAAATACTGTTCTTTCAATTATTAAAAACATTCTCAAAAAATGTTCTATCACGGTTTCCACTAAAGCATTATGCAGTGTTTTCAACATCGATAATAATAAGAGTTATAATAATAATAAGAGTTTCTTGAGCACCAAATCAGCATATTAGAAAGATTTCTGAAGGATCATGTGACAATGAAGACTGGAGTAATGATGTTCAGTAATCAGTAATACGTTACATTTATTATTGTAATTTCGATAACTAAATGCCGCCTGAGACGTATTTGAACAATAAGTGTAGATATATAAATATATCTAAAATTCTTTTTTTTTTTAAACGCACCGATCAGGCATAACATTATGACCTAATATTGTGTTGGTCCCCATTTTGCTGCCAAAAGAGCCCTGACCCGTTGAGGCATGGACTCCACAAGACCCCTAAAGGTGTTGTATGGTATCTGGCATCAAGATGTTAGCAGCAGATCCTTTAAGTCCTGTAAGTTATGAGGTGGGGCCTCCATGGATCGGACTTGTTTGTTTAGCACATCCCACAGATGCTCGATTGGATTGAGATCTGGGGAATTTGGAGGCCAAGTCAACACCTCAAACTCATCGTTGTGCTCCTCAAACCATTCCTGAACCATTTTTGCTTTGTGGCAGGGTGCATTATCCTGCTGAAAGAGGCCACAGCCTCCAGAGAATACCGTTTCCATGAAAGGGTGTACATGGTCTGCAACAATGCTTAGGTAGGTGGTACGTGTCAAAGTAACATCCACATGAATGGCAGGACCCAAGGTTTCCCAGCAGAACATTGCCCAAAGCATCACACTGCCTCTGCCAACTTGCCTTCTTCCCATAGTGCATCCTGGTGCCATGTGCTCCTCAGGTAAGCGACGCACGCGCACCCGGCCATCCAAGTGATGTAAAAGAAAATGTGATTCATCAGACCAGGCCACGTTCTTCCATTGCTCCATGGTCCAATTCTGATGCTCACATGCCCACTTTTGGCGCTTTCGGCGGTGGACAGGGGTCATCATGGGCACCCTGACTGGTCTGCGGCTATGCAGCCCCATACGCAACAAACTGTGATGCACTGTGTATTCAGACATCTTTCTGTCAGAAACAGCATTAACTTCTTGAGCAATTTGAGCTACAGTAGCTCATCTGTTTGATCAGACCACACAGGCCAGCCTTTGCTCCCCATGTGTGTCAATGAGCCTTGGCCACCCATGACCCTTTCACCAGTTAATCACTGTTCCTTCCTTGGACCCTTCCTTGATAGATACTGACCATTGCAGACCGGGAACGGGTGTTGCACAAGAGCTGCGGTTTTGGAGATGCTCTGACCCAGTCGTCTAGCCATCACAATTTGGCCTTTGTCAAACTCGCTCAAATCCTTATGCTTGCCCAGTTTTCCTGCTTCTAACACATCAACTTTGAGGACAAAATGTTCACACAAAATGTTCACTTGCTGCCTAATATATCTACCTAATATATATGAAATACCTGTCTGTGAAGTGAATCATTGAATAATGATAATGTCATAATGTTATGCCTGATTGGTATATATATATGTATATATCTTTTGAAGGAGTGTGAAAAGTTGCATTTGAATATTCAGAAGTGCAAATGAGATTAGAGAACCGATTTTCCACCTTCCTCACACAAGTCATAGTGAGTAAATAATGGCAGTATTTTCTTTTTTGTGTAAGCTATTTTTTTTAAAAACTATGGACACAAGCAGTAAAACTTAAAACTCAAACTATTTTGATTAGTTTTTTCGCCCTGAAGTTTGTGTGGGTGGTCTAAGTGTGTGCAGTACTTGTTTGCCACTACTATTTGAGAGCCAGTACATCAGGAGTCGAGCATAACAATGCATACGCGCTTCAAATCAAAAACTTTTGTATCCTCTTCACACATTTACAGCATTTCCACAGTCTCAACACTCAAACTCATGACAGATCTCACTCTGTCTCCATCTGTGTCTCTCCCGGTCTCTTTTTCTCTCTTTCCCTGCGGAGGAGGCCTGCCACATCTCTGTTCTCTCTTGTTCTTCACTGTTGTTCATGGATGTGGGGGCAGTACAGTATCAGATAACTTTATCCTGGGCCAGTGCCAGTATTTTGCGCACACAAACGCGCACACATACACACCAGCTGTGTGGGTGACTCGGCTCCCAGGCAACGGCAGGAGGTCAGGTAGTCCTTTGCATTGCATGCTGGGAGTGTAGGAGTGTGGGGGTGTGTGACAAGTTATTTTAGCTTTTGTTTAAAAACATGTGCAACAGTTTTGCTAAATGTCCAAAACTAGTCGCGCAGGAGTAGTTGTGGACTGTCATCAAGTTGAGCGCTTCGACTTTGCGTTGATGCTCCTGAAAAGTTATTTTCATGCCATCTTACTAGGATGAAGAAAAGACAAGATGAAAGGGTGATTCTTGTCCAAGTGCATTCAGTTTGAACTGGCTACTCTGTCTGTTCTGGCCTGAGTCCTTCATGAAGTCTTTGCAATAATCCATCACGCAGGACTATCACGGTGATATATGACTTCCATTTCGTTCACACAAGGTTCATATGGCGTCGTCAGCTTTGCTTTTAATTATCGAAACCTCGCCTGATCCCGCTGTTCACATCTCCCTAAATATTGATTTGTCTGTGGAGCACAGCTAAATCAGTCAGCACATTCAAAGCATTGATTGTGGGTGGTAAAAAATAGGACAAAAAAAGGGAAAAATTAGAAAGAATTGTTTCCATTACCATGACAACTATTCTCTACAAACATGTCTTTGGCTCTCTGGTCAGGTTTGGACGAGGGTTCAGATGTCTTGTGGGAAACAGGTTGATTTCGCTCAGCCTTGCCCAAAGCGATGTCACATCTTTAAATACAAGGATGCTGTATCTGGATTTTAATTTAATTATATTTATAAAGCACTTTCATCTTGCATATGCAGCCTTAGCAAAAAATTATCTTAAAAAAATAAACAATAAAAGGTTTTTTTATTATTATGCATGTAGCTTTTATGACCTTATATTAACTTAGAGACTACATAGAATGTGTGTCAGATGACAGGACAATTAAAGCGCACACTTAGGGGCACAAATTTGATTTAAAAAATGTGAATAACAGTCAACATGGAATTAAAAATGATTAGTGCACTTTAAATAAAAAAAGGTCTGGTTTCACAGACAGGGCTTAGATTAAGCCAGGATTAGGTTTAGTTTAATTAGGACATTTAAGTAGCTTTTATAAATGTGCCTTATAAAAAAACCTTACTGGTGTGCATCTCGAGACAAAATATTTGTCATATGTGTGACATATTTTATAGATATGCTTTGAGTTAAAACAGCTCAAACATGCATTTTAGTCTGGGACTAGGTTTAAGCCTGAAACCCTTTGTCTTCATAATCTTTTATCAAAATGTCCTTTTTAGATGATTTCACCTAGGCCATGCGGGCTATTAAGTATCTATTAATTAATGTAATGTAACTGTCCTCCTCTACTTTTTCAGGTTACGCACTTAAATTAGAAAATGCTTAACATTTCAGATCCTATAAGATGTTCTAGGTAATGAACTTGACCTTCAGCCTTTATGCCCCGATCAAAAACCTCAAAAATGCGTACGGACACAATCCACTGCAAGCTTGGATTCCAGGCTTTTTTGTGTTGCACATCTAAATATGCCACATTACGGAAGTAAAATGGGTTGCAAATGTCTTTTTGTGTTGACCAATAACAACATCTAAAACAGTGGTTCTCAACCAGGATGACTTGAAAGTATTACAATTAATACATTATTATTATTAATATATTAAAATAATATAACTCTAAATTAAAAAGTATGAAAAAGCTTTTCTAAAAGTTTGTTTGTATTGAAGAACACGTTCATATATGGAATTATAAAGTTTAAATGAAATGTGGTTAATGTATCAACAGTAGTTTGTTAATAAAAAAAAGTTTGAAAACCAGCAGCATTTTCATAATTATAGCAGAAATACTGGAAATATATATCATAAATTTGGGGTCTTTGAATATGGTGTTGGACAGTATACAGTTTCTAAGTCAAAAAGGCTGAAAACCTCTGCTCTAATCATGTTTTATCTTATATCATATGCTTTAAACATTTTGTTGTTTGAGCTTTTCTAGACTGAAATAGCAGCTAGACGCTTAAAGAAAACACTTAAGCTCACTGTAACGTCAACAGTAGCACAGCTCAGTACAGCTGATTTTAAGTCCATAATATGATGTCTCGAGGCCGTTGCTTCCTCAGCATGGCTAGCGTCTGTCTGAGGGTTACCATGGCAACCGGGGCCCAAGAATGCCTCTAACTGCTCCTGACTGCCACCTGATGGCTGGGCCAAACACCTTCGTTTACTAGATTAATCATTGTGTGTTTAACAAAGGGAGCACAGTGTTGCAGCAGCGGCTGTAGTTCAAGAACAAGACAGTTCTACAAAGTGGCCTTTGTTAGAGGAGCCGCAGTTGGTTCAAGCATCCAAAAAAATAACAGATGGATTCAACTCTTTGAGCCTTGGGCAACGAACACGTCCCATTAAGTTCTGTCCCTCTATCACAAACACACACACAAAAAAAAGCCTGCAGCTGTCCTACTCTTCCAAACTCCATGTGTTGCTCTGGATTCATATTCTCTCTCTCTCTCTCTCTCTTAGGCCTTCTGGATATGTCTCTTTCTTCACTGAGGGACTGGAAGTAGCATGAAAGGAGAAGCTGTCGTGCAGTCCTTGATGGCTGTACACTAATTGCTGACCCTAACAGGTCCAATTAGAAGCTACATGCGCCCCGCACGGGCCCAGGGGACTACACATCCCAGCATGCCGAGCACTGACACTCTCAGAGTGACATGGACAAGACAGCAACCAGACGTTCCCTCTTTCTTCTTTTTCTCACCATGCTTTTCTCCATTGTAAGTCACAGGCTAATTTGTGAGAGTTGAGAGGCACATCCAAGTGACTTTTTATGGGCCACAGATACAGATGCATTTGCAGTTGGAGTTTTTGGCACTTTAGTGTACACAGAGATTGGATGAATTTAGAAAGTATCAATAGTTTTCAAGAAAGTATCAATAGTTTTCAAAAGCACATAAACTTACAAGTAAAATTGTGATATAGGAATACGAAAATTTTCAAAACGGTGGCAGACCACAGACATAAGGACAGTTTCAACTGTTTTTTTAACATTATAATCCTGTCAGAGGTAGCCTGGTCAAGAGTATTTACAATTTGGGATCTGTGAGGCTCCGACTCGATTGGGAGCAGTAAAACAATTGTAATGACACCACACAATTCAGAATTTTTTTGCTCAACAAGCCTCGAATCGGGAAGATGATTGGGGGGTGCAAATCAGGCTTAAAATCTTCAAGTGTGTGGCCTGCATAAGTTAGTGATACTAACTAAGTTCTGGAACTATTCAATTGGCCTTTAAAAAATAATATAATAATATAATGTAATACAAAAATAAACCTGCCACCCTACATAGAATAAGTGGTTTGGACATTAGATGGAAAATATAATATCATACAATCTATCCATCAGTTCTTCAAACCGCTTGTTCTCTGTTTGGTTTATTATATTATATTATATTATATTATTTATTATTTTTAAAGGTACAAAGACAAACTATAGTTCCAGAGATTATAGCACTAACTACATATCACTATTTTAATCATATCACTATTATACTTTTTAAACTGTTCTATTTTCATAATCAGAAGGGACAAATATAAAACAGTTGATGTGCTTTTGAAAACTATTCATCCTCTATAATTTCATAAACTATAAAGCATTTAATATATTATGATTATATTGCATTATATATAGACAGTTAATGGCAATAAGTGTAACGTAACATAATGTTGTAGATTTATAGTTGCCATTAATTGCATATACATGAAGTATAATGTAATATATTTATAATACATTTAAATACAAATTATTATTTACATTAGATTTTTATTCATTTATTACACTGAAAAAACAAGTACAATTTACTTAATTTTTCTTTGTCAAGGTTTTGCATATTTTTAAGTAAATTTCACAAATGGAATTAAGTAAACTATACTTAACTAAGTTAAGTAAAATTAACAAAGAAAATAAGTCATTTTAACTTGGCCAGTAAAAGGTTGAGTCATTTCTACTTAGTTGAAGTTTCTTTTGACATACTTTTTTACTCTGAGCTAAACCATGCTTTTAAAGTGTATGTTTTACTTAGAAACATCTAAGTAAAAACACAATAGATATGTGTAGACACCATATCTACATAATGGTAGTAACATGGCACGTGAACACAGAGATACACAGTAATTTTGAGCACCCCGATACTCTGTAGGCACAACTTTGTTTTCCTGCAGATCTGTGCACGCTGACTCTAGCCAATCACTTTAAAGCTTGTCAGTTTGACAAAGTGCTTGCTTTTTTGTGTGAAATATGCATCAGATGGTTAGGGAATAGACTGGGGGTGGCCCGCAGGAATGGCGCTGATACTAGTTTGAAGGAGTCGTGATGATGGACCATTCCTGGTCCCGTCTATCTTTGGTGCTGATCTAGCGGTCTCCAGCAGCCACATATGGATCCTATTATGTCTCAACTCTGTCAGAGAGGAATTACAGGGCATCAGGCATGAGAACATGATGACCGTATCAAAACGTTGTCATGTCCTCTCTGCAGAGCTCTGATGTGGTACACACACATGCTCTGACGTTGCCCCAGATTGCTGCATGGTCGCTGTCCACACGATTCGCAAGCAAATCAATAGCATTATGTCTCGTAGCCCTCACAATCTTTACATCACAAACAAGTCCCCAGGGTCTGAAAAAAGCTGCAGTTGGAATTAAAGCAGCCTAAAATTGTTTAAAGGAAATTCTTTTAGCATAAAAAGTGTTGCGTGTATATATTTTTCAAAGACAGATACAGAAACCATTTGTGTTCTCCACTAAAATCTAAAATGTAACTCTTTTATATCTGATCTTTTAAATTTGTACATCCATCTCGCTTTTCATTCTTCATTTGAGCTCTAAGGCTCTTGAAAAATTAATTCAAAGAACATTGTTTGTTGATTGATTCTCAATATGGAATATTAATCCCAAATCGTATAGATATTTTATTAGATGTGAGTATTTAATAGTTTAATCTTGAAATAACATAACTGATTGAGCCGTTGAAGCTCATGCGGTATTACATTATGTATAGATGATGAATCACGCCGGCTATGTATTTTCCTCGGCAGTTAGAAGGAAAGACGGCGATGTTAGCGCACAAAAGAGGAAGAGTTGAGAGATCAGCCCCATTTTCTGCCATTTACAAACACCTTGTTTAGTTTCCCGTGTTTACCGAACGCCTGCACGTTGATTCTCCTGACATTGACACATCGCCCTGGAAAAAAAGAGAAGAAGCGGAATAGATAAATAACACAACAGCGACACTGCTCCGTAATCCCTTTTGTTTCGCTGGATTTGTTCTTCTCATACGCTAAAGCAAACAATCCCCCGTAAAAAACTTGGCTTGGAACTTTCCCCCCCTCGACAAGCCCCCTCCCTTTACGCCCGTGTGTGAGAGAAAAAGATATTTAGTGACTTTGATATGTAAAGCTACAAAATCTTACCTGAGGCTACACAATCATCTCTCTTCCACAATCCAGTCAAATCAGGAGAGAGAGCGAGAACAAAAGAGATAGGATAGGACACCGAAGAGCAATGCAAATCTCGCTTTCTGATGAGAACAACAAAGAAGGGGGGAAAAAGGAGTGAAAGGATGGATGAGGAGATTAAAGGGAAGACAAAACCCACATTTGGCCAGCGCTGGATTCGAAACGCTGCTCTCTCTCG
Organism: Paracanthobrama guichenoti; assembly: GCA_018749465.1. Taxonomy (NCBI): domain Eukaryota; kingdom Metazoa; phylum Chordata; class Actinopteri; order Cypriniformes; family Gobionidae; genus Paracanthobrama; species Paracanthobrama guichenoti. The sequence goes on along the minus strand of CM031961.1, from coordinate 11,331,465 downwards.
CAGCAACCCAGTCCGTCATTCCGAGATGTAGATTTCCATTAGGAACATGTTATTAAATGCAAAGGGTTAAAGGCGAGAGCTGTGAGGTGAAAGTGGACAATAGACTAAATGCTACATGCGCTCAGGGCAACACATCAGACTAATTTAACAGAGCATGCCTCCGTGATGTAGAGGTCAGATCTGGAGAGTTGCACGTCCTGAAGCCCACAATGCTTTTTTAATGAAACTGGCAATGGAAAGAATGCCCAGCCATTTAAAACGCCTGACCCCGGACTTTAACACAGCACTTGTAAATTAGCCACACAGACAGCCTTAGCCGAAAGGTCACGAGCGTGTTTTTCTGCTCCTCTTTCTTTGACATAATCTAAAACGGAGGGTCTGAAATTAGCTTTAACCTCCCGAATGACACGTTTATTTACATAACTGCTATGGACAGAGGGAGCGGCTCCACGCTAGATCAAAATCAACACATTGTTTTTGCCACGTCGCGAGCAGTCGCCCAGTGACCATCTCCGAGTGGCCCGGGGATATTTGTTGTCAAGACGAGAGCTCGGCAAAGGGCTTCAAATAATCTAATCTGGTGCATCTAAGTGTGTTCTGTCCTAACGCGCCTCTGACCCCATTCTGTTCTCGCGGATCCTGGCGGTGGGGGCCGAGGGGGGCTCATGTGCGGCACGCTAATCCGCCGAGTCAATAGCGGCAGCGAGTGCTTGCGAATAAACCGGTGCCGCGGTGGTGGCACTATCGCGACTTGGCTTGACTCTAATGCCAGTGTCTCCTCAGGGGAAGGACTTTATTTCAGCGTCGTTAAGGGAGGGTTTCGGAAAAACATTAGCGTCAAAGCGCGTGAGCTTTTATGGAACAGCACAGAGGAAGAGTGCAAGGAGAAAACCTGTCACAGCAGTTCTAGTCTCTGCGATCGCATGAGGGCGACCTGCAGTTTTAACTCTGTCTCTCTGGCAAGAGTCTGGAGGTTTCCTGCTTCACTCTGCCTTTTGATAGCGCATTTGAAATGCAAGAATAAACGTGTCTGCTTGGCACACAATCTGTGTCCACTGGGCCTTTGCGAGATGACCTTTGGCTGATGAATGTCGGACTGAGTTTTTAAGTGTTATACGCATTAATTTGAGTGATTATTCATATTAGTGCATGTGCACAAGTCTTTGACTGTTATTTTTTTGCTTTCTGATTCCTTGAGGATGCCAAAGACCTTTATGCTGGGCATCATGTACCTTTTTTTGAGGGAGCACCAGTGACAGTCTTAGTTCACTGAATTGTATAAGAAATTTTTGTGGTACCCTATTTTTTAAGGTCAATTAATTAATTTTAATGGGAAATGTAATGTTTTAAAATTAATTTTACATAATCAAATAGTTTGAGAGTTAAAAAAAGGTTTCCACCAGGATGTCATGCAATTTATTTTATATTATATTATATTATAGATTCAATTAGATTTATAAAAATAATAAAATTTATATTATATTATATTAATTATATTATAGTAATTATATTATCCATCTCTATCTTGTTATCTTATCATTTTATTATTTTTAATATAGGTTTTTAAGGTTATATTCAAAATAAATATATACATTGCAATATATGTTTGTGTATATACTTGTATTTATTAGATATGTCATATTCAAGATCCACTTGGCTTATTAATTCAAGGGGGCACATGGCACAGTTAGGTAGGTAGACTGTCTGTATGCCACCATGTGTAAGTTTTTTTTTTAAACACATGCAAAAGGCTTGGTGTTCAAGTGATTGATTAGATGAGTGAGTAATGTGTGTGTGAGTGTGTGTTTAACAGTTAACGCAGCAGGGACTGGACAGAAGGGCCAAGTGTGACAGGTGGACAGGCATGATAAGGAGAGAGCAGTGCATCCCAGCGCTCAGCAGAAGCAGAGCCCAGGAGAATATCCAGCCAAAAGCAGCTAATAGCTGATACTCATCAGAGATAGAGCCGCTGAAGATTTCCTGTCTCTGTGGAATAGTCTGTTCATTCAGCTCCAGCCCAAATTCTCCTCCCTGAACATGTACTGTATTACGTACAGTCGTGACAACATGTTTTTAATCAAGTTTTATACAAAAGGACAATTAAAGTTGGGATTAAAGGAACATGCCAGGTTAGTATAGTTTACAGTTTACGCTGTAACCCAGGTTAAATAGTTTTTTTTGGTTTTTATTGTGATATTCACATATACAGTATGAGCATTATGGTCTTTGTGACTGCTCGTAAAAAATAAAATAACAAATTAAATCTCTTTAATTTCACTTTATGTTTCTCCTAGATAAGAATGAAATCAGATGGAGATTAAATTGAGATTTTCTGCTTCTCATAGTTTACACCAAAGAAAAAGATCCCATTAATCTTTCACGTCCCCTCTCAGATTCAGAAGAGATCTCAGCAACTGTTGTAACTGCAAGAACGTGACATGGTCAGTTAAGTTTTTGCTTTTTTTGTTTTGCACATATATAAATCATATTTGTGACTGCCTATATCTTTAATATCTAAACACTTTATCCTAGACAAGAATGAGATTAAATGAGAGAGGAAATTGTGCCTTTCTGCTTCTCAGATTTCAGATTCAGAGCAGATCTCTGCAACGTCATTTGGTGAGTGATTTCAATATGAACTCAAACATTTCTCATTAAATTCAGAACAAATGATCTGCGCTATGGCACGAAAATGTTTATAGCTGTATGCTTTTACTTGAAAACTTTGTTTCTATTTTTATTTTATTTTAGGACCCACTAAATGTGTCTTTACACTGCTGAGCCTACACTTGTAATTTTTGTCCCAGGTCCCATGAATTCAAGCCATGGCCCTAGCTGTGAGACAAAAACAGGTACCTAAGAGATTTACAGGTATGAAAAGACGATTTTGATTGATGTGTATTTACTTAGGCATCAAACGGATTGAATGAAGGTTCATATCGGAGCTTGTTTGTGTCGAGCCGAATGATGTTTACGGTACAGTATCGTTCGAGCTTAGTGATTTATCACAAACGTGGCAAACAGTGAGTCAGTCAGCAGTGTGGGTGGCAATGTGTCACCAACACACAGCGCCATCTGCTAGGAGTTTGTTCAACAAAGATCGATTGTGCTTCGAGACGTTCCCTCTCTCTGTCGGTTTCTCTCCTATGTTCGTTCTCTCACCTCCTCTCCTCTCCTTTCCTCTACTCCGCACAGAGGAGGACGTGCGATGCCAAAATAAGAACGAGATGTTGGAAGGCACTGAAGAGGAAAAATGATCGGTTTGTCCTCTTGTTGGGAACGGTCCAAATCTGTAGCTTCATCTGAAAAGTTTGTTTTTGCAGTTGGTCATTGCTTATAAAGCCATTAAAACTGTACAAATGCACATGTAACGTCAGCTCACAGCAGCCCCTAGGGGTCAGTCAAGGCAAGTCGACATGTGACTTTCAAAAAAACACTATTTAACATACAAAAATACATCATGTTGCCCTGCAAAAGGGTCAGGTACAAATGGTTAGATCTCAGGAGACTAAGCTTCACTCTAAATGCTTCCTGCAGAAATCAAGATCTACGATACGTGTCAGCCATTATGTGAGACGTACGAGGTAAAATTGCTAATGCAAAATTGGTAATGTGATTAGAACGGTCCCTGGCAGGCGAGGCCAGGGCAGCGGTAAACAAGCCACCGCTCCTTATGTGTAAGTGAAGATGGTGGAGGAGACACAGGCTCGACATGAATAACTTCAACCCGGCCTGTTTGCCCCAGAGCTAGAGGTCAGGACCCGTTTGGAAACAGCGTGTTATGGCGTTTGGACATTCTTGTGCGGGTGCCGGACCAGTCTTCTGCGTTTTATGCCCTTTAGCTTCTTACATGCCAGTTAAAGTCACAGAGGACAGCAGCCGACATCTTCTTTTGCACTAAGACAGGGGATCCGTTTGTTGACAGAGCCGTCTATACATACGCCAGATTGGGATCTGTGGCCTTGGTAAAGCCAAGGGTCCTACCCCCATCAGACTCACAGCGGTGACCCTCGTTTTGGTGTTTACGCCCAGGCAGGTGTGCCCATGATTGCGGGGTGCGTGAACTGGCATCCATCAGGGCATCCGTTCCCTTAGCGTGAATGTAAAAGAGCCTACAGTCTGTGGGTGAGGCCCTTGTCTGTTCACCTGCCAAAGGAGGGCAGAGAGGGGGCTATAAGCACAGAAGGCCTCCTTTGACCTGGTGTTCCTGACGGCACCCGGGGTCAAGGTCCCTCGTTTAACTCTCTAAAAGGACTATAGGTTTGTTTTCATATTTGTTTTATATTATTTATACAGCCTATTGTCAAAATTAGCCTTTGACTGCACTGATACCAATCGGGAATGAGTCCTGCATAGGCAGCTCTCAGTAATTGTCGGTTCTCTCTTCTGTCTTTACTGGAAATAAAGAAGTTTCACTGAAGCAACAGCACTAAGTCAGAGTTAAAGAAGCTTGTTGCTTTTTTTGTTGCAGATTCTAACATTTTAATATTTTTCATTGATTATTTCTAAGCCAAAAAACATCTTACTGTATCTTGAAAGCCAAGTTTGAGTCTCTTTAGAGTATAAATACAAACCCGATTCCAAAAAAGTTGGGACACTGTATAGACTGTGAATAAAAAAGGAATGCAATAATTTACAAATCTCATAAACTTATATTTTATTCACAATAGAATATAGATAACATATCAAATGTTGAAAGTGAGACATTTTGAAATATCATGCCAAATATTGGCTCATTTTGGATTTCATGAGAGCTACACATTCTAAAAAAGTTGGGACAGGTAGCAATAAGAGGCCGGAAAAGTTAAATGTACATGTAAGGAACAGCTGGAGGACCAATTTGCAACTTATTAGGTCAATTGACAACATGATTTGGTATAAAAAAGAGCCTCTCAGAGTGCCAGTGTCTCTCAGAAGTCAAGATGGGCAGAGGATCACCAATTCCCCCAATGCTGCGGCCAAAAATAGTGGAGCAATATCAGAAAGGAGTTTCTCAGAGAAAAATTGCAAAGAGTTTGAAGTTATCATCATCTACAGTGCATAATATCATCCAAAGATTCAGAGAATCTGGAACAATATATGTGCGTAAGGAAAACCATACTGGATGCCCGTGATCTTCGGGCCCTTAGACGGCACTGCATCACATACAGGAATGCTACTGTAATAGGAATCACAACATGGGCTCAGGAATACTGATCCACCGTGAACACAACACTGAACACTGAACACAATCCACCGTGCCATTCGCCGTTGCCGGCTAAAACTCTATAGGTCAAAAAAGAAGCCATATCTAAACATGATCCAGAAGCACAGGCGTTTTCTCTGGGCCAAGGCTCATTTAAAATGGACTGTGGCAAAGTGGAAAACTGTTCTGTGGTCAGACGAATCAAAATTTGAAGTTCTTTTTGGAAAACTGGGAGGCCATGTCATCCGGACTAAAGAGGACAAGGACAACCCAAGTTGTTATCAGCTCTCAGTTCAGAAGCCTGCATCTCTGAAGGTATGGGGTTGCATGAGTGCGTATGGCATGGGCAGCTTACACATCTGGAAAGGCACCATCAATGCTGAAAGGTATATCCAAGTTCTAGAACAACATATGCTCCCATCCAGACGTCGTCTCTTTCAGGGAAGACCTTGCATTTTCCAACATGACAATGCCAGACCACATACTGCATCAATTACAACATCATGGCTGTGTAGAAGAAGGATCCGGGTACTGAAATGGCCAGCCTGCAGTCCAGATCTTTCACCCATAGAAAACATTTGGCGCATCATAAAGAGGAAGATGCGACAAAGAAGACCTAAGACAGTTGAGCAACTAGAAGCCTGTATTAGACAAGAATGGGACAACATTTCTATTCCTAAACTTGAGCAACTTGTCTCCTCAGTCCCCAGACGTTTGCAAACTGTTATAAAAAGAAGAGGGGATGCCACACAGTGGTAAACATGGCCGTGTCCCAACTTTTTTGAGATGTGTTGATGCCATTCCCTTAAAATGATACATTTTCTCAGTTTAAACATTTGATATGTTGTATTCTGAATAAAATATTGAAATTTGAAACTTCCACATCATTGCATTCTGTTTTTATTCACAATTTGTACAGTGTCCCAACTTTTTTGGAATCGTGTTCAGAATATTTTCAGAATTGGGTCCTAAATTTGGGGGGGGGGTTGGGGAGTGAAAAATGTTACAATGGAAGTATTGGGGCCTTAATTTGCTTCGCCCTTTCTGTGATCAAAATGCAAGTTCTTAACAGTATAGCAATATTTTGCTCATTTTGAGGCACACAGTGTTGACTACCTTAGAGTATCTTGTATGTATCAGGAAAGGTACTGTGTCGTATAGCCAACAATATTAGTTTTGTGTGTGTGTGTACTTGTACAACTATCTTTGCGAGGACCGGTTTGAGTTTTAGACCATCGGAGTGAGGACAAAGAGAGTAAAGTGAGGACATTTTGCTCGGTCCCCGCTTTCTGAGGCCCCTTTAAAGGCCTGTTTGAGGATCAAGACTTGGTTAAGGGTAAGTTTAGGGTAAGGGTTAAGCCGGGTACATACTGCGATTTTGGCCACGATTTGGCTGTCTTAGACAAATTTGGCAAATCCTAAAAGATTCCTCTGATCCTAGGCTTGACATGTTCACCGACAGCTTATTAATGACAGTTGCAATAAAATTTTACCTCAAATTGTCTTCATTTTTCAAGACAAACCATGACCAAGATGAGCGCTAGAGATTTCTTTGTAGCCACCATTTCAATCCCGCGTGCAATGCAGCTCACTGTCACCGAACGCGTTATTGATTGAGGAGATAAAACTCCAGACGAGTTTTCTTGCGTGCGTCCGTTTTTAGCGCGCCTTGACTATCGTACAGTCTGACATTAATGACAACTGAGATCTTACAGTGTGACATGGCTTACAGTGGGGATCATGTTCGTACAGTCTGACAAGCAACATTTGTAAAGGACTTATAAATCGCAGTGTGCACCCGGCTTTAGGGTACGGAGCCAGAGATTGCATTGTGTCAATGAATGTCCTCAAAGATAGATGTACAAGAATGTGCGTGTGTGTATGCACATATTACTTTTATTCAGCAAGAATGCATTAAATTGATCAAAAGTGACAGACATTTATAAATAATATATCTATTTCATATCAATGTTATTTTGACATTTCTAAAATGTTTTATGGTTTCCACACAAAAACTGTTTTCAACATTGTTAATAATAAGAAATGCTCTTAAGCATCAAATCAGCATACAAGAATGATTTCTGAAGGATCATGTGACAGAAGTTGATGCTGAAAATTCAGCTTTGCCATCACAGGATTAAATTACATTTTTAAATATATCCAAATAGAAAACAGTTATTTTAAATTGTAATAATATTTCATAATATTAAAGTTTTTATTATATTTTTGATCAAATGAGTGCAGCCTCTGTGATCCAAAAATATTACCAACCCTACATTTTTGAAAGGTAGTGTGTTTATGTGCAAACAAGGCGCTACAACACCTAATTTTTTGCACTTCAAACACTGTTTCATACCCCTTCCTCACTGCTGACAATGATGGGGATTTGATTTGTAAATTTACAAAAAAAAAAGTGTAATAGCCTGCATATTGTAGTCATTAGAACTGTTTTTCTGGTTATTTCCTCAGGGACGAAATGGAAAGATAGAGAGGGAATGAGAATAATAAATGCAAATTATGAATCCGTTTACAAAACACCGGTAAGAGCATCTTTCTTTCTTTTTTTTCTAACACCCAAAACCTCACCACTTCCTGCCTATCCTTGGGGAAACGGCCACACTTCTCCAGTCCGTCTATGAACAAACATCTGCCGTGAAACACGGAAGTGTTCCCCTGATGATTTGTTTCCAACAGATCCCCTCATCCCATGTGCTGTTTAATCACGTGTTAAAACTGGTGACAATAGAGAAAGTCCCGGCAATCTGAAAATTAGACAAATTCAGAGAACAAATTTTAGTTTTTTTAATGACGTTTTTTTTTTTCTTCTTCTCCATCTTGATGTGTCTCGCTCTCTCCTGATGTGCTCTCAGCAGTGCTGCGGTTCCTCCTCCGTTAATTCAGTTCCTAAACACCTGCTTTTGCACCTTTGATAATTATGGCTGGAACGTTTGTTAATCCGCTCTAATAGTGCTCAAGCTGAGTCCGTTTGCAGCTAATAATTACGGCAGTCGGCATGGGGTTTGGCTCGTCTCTGGTGTAGCCTGTGTGTGATACAATACCGATCACAGCTCTAGCTAGCTAACATCTCGACTGGGATAACTCAACATCACGTCCCTGCCTCTTCCTACAGCTGTCTCTTAAAACTCTGCGCTCTCTAAATGCAATATTCATCCCTCTTTTGGGACATTTATTTTGGAGATATTAGTGCAAACTTGACCTTAAAAAGAGATGAATTAATAGGATGGAAATATATCAGGAAAAATAAACTAATTCTTGAAGCCCTGAAGGAAGAGCAAACAAATCATTGGCACAGATCTCACCTTTGGGAGTTGTCATACTTTGCGTTTTTTTCTTCTTCTTCTTTTTCCACTCTCTCTTCTTCCTCCCTGCGAAAAGTTAGCTAGCGCTTGCATATCATCATTAGTGTGGCTGCTGCTCCTTCAGAGATCAAATGCTGTTTTCTCAGCACTAGCAGAAAGTCTGTTGGTTTTAAACTCCAGAGGGTTTGCCCCGAGGCATTAAAAACATAGGCATGTCAATCTGTGCATGTCGAAAGCACTCTCACAGGCTGCTAGATAAAAAACGGCGATCATTTAAATGGTAAATAGTCTAAATGTTTGGCGTTTGAAGAGTGCCGGAATGCCAAAATAGATGCTGCTATGGTTCATAGGGAAGCAACGAGGGGCAAAGAGGCTTCTGCCTACCATTTCATATGCTATGGCTAATCGTGCGTGTATCGGAGCGTCTGATCGTTAGCGCTGAATTGAAAGGAGAGTTCTAAAGCCGGGCTTCTAGTCTCAGATCTTTCTGTATTGACATGTTGTATCGGTACAGACAAGAAAATGCATGCAGCAAAACACAGTAAAGAGGAAGATTCTACAGTGATTCTGTACTGGCTGCAAATGCTTTAATATAAAAAAAAAATCCTGAGGTGCTATCAGTTGAGTGTAGAACACGCTGTAGAGCACCAATGAAAAAGAGAGCAAAAAGGATGTGTGAAATCAGGGTGATCTGCGTGTTTGTTGTACACTGAAATTAAAAATTTCAATGTGCTGACAGAATCTTAAATATGAACCCCCTAAATGTATGTATAACTTGACCCAATCACATTCTGCTACTCTCATTTATTAAAAATTCCATTTAAAATGGTTAAAGTGGAATCCTCTGAACGAAGTTGAACATGACACCAGAGTGACATTTTGGTGGTGCATGATTAAAGTCAAAATAGGAATGTTTTCTTATGAGAGTGTTAGGTTTAAAATTTAAATCATACTGAATATGTTAATCTGTTTTAGTGTCTACCCAAACATATGAAACTGCACATTTGATAGAACTAGACATTTCATACCAGTGAGGTTTGAAAAAGTTTTACATAAGCGTATAATGTATTTATTGGAAAAATAGTTAAGTTATAATAAAGTTTCATAAACAAGCTAAATTAATTTAGTTGTGCAATTTTGAAAAATTTAAATGAATAAATATATATTTATTTAGAATGTATAATTCAACAGTTCTGTAAACAAGTGCAAAATGAATTAAATTGTGCAATATATACACTCACCTAAAGGATTATTAGGAACACCTGTTCAATTTCTCATTAATGAAATTATCTAATCAACCAATCACATGGCAGTTGCTTCAATGCATTTAGGGGTGTGGTCCTGGTCAAGACAATCTCCTGAACTCCAAACTGAATGTCAGAATGGGAAAGAAAGGTGATTTAAGCAATTTTGAGCGTGGCATGGTTGTTGGTGCCAGACGGGCCGGTCTGAGTATTTCACAATCTGCTCAGTTACTGGGATTTTCACGCACAACCATTTCTAGGGTTTACAAAGAATGGTGTGAAAAGGGAAAAACATCCAGTATGCGGCAGTCCTGTGGGCGAAAATGCCTTGTTGATGCTAGAGGTCAGAGGAGAATGGGCTGACTGATTCAAGCTGATAGAAGAGCAACTCTGACTGAAATAACCACTCGTTACAACCGAGGTATGCAGCAAAGCATTTGTGAAGCCACAACACGCACAACCTTGAGGCGGATGGGCTACAACAGCAGAAGACCCCACCGGATACCACTCATCTCCACTACAAATAGGAAAAAGAGGCTACAGTTTGCACAAGCTCACCAAAATTGGACAGCTGAAGACTGGAAAAATGTTGCCTGAATGTAGAATGTAGAATTAAGGCAGTTCTGAAGGCGAAAGGGGGTCAAACACAGTATTAGCATGGTGTTCCTAATAATCCTTTAGTTGAGTGTATATATGTGTGTGTATGTATATATATATATATATATATATATATATATATATATATATATATATATATATATATATATATATATATATATATATATATATATGTATATATATATATATATATATATATATATATATATATATATATATATATATATATATATATATATATATATATATATATATGTATGTATATATATATATATATGTATATATACTGTACAAACTGTATATTCTATCCTCTAAATCTACCTACAGAAAACGTTTTGCAATTTTACATTTTCAAAAAACGTCATATTATATGATTTATAAGCTGTTTTCCTGGGGGACCAAAATATTACCCACTAGGACAAGGTTTTCGCATATTGCGATCTTTGTGGGGACATTTTTCATCTAAATATAGGTTGCATATATTACATATAATACAAACCATATTCCAAAAAAGTTGGGACACTGTACAAATTGTGAATAAAAACAGAATGCAATGATGTAGAAGTTTCAAATTTCAATATTTTATTCAGAATACAACATAGATGACATATCAAATGTTTAAATTGAGAAAATGTATCATTTTAAGGGAAAAATAAGTTGATTTTAAATTTCATGGCATCAGCACATCTCAAAAAAGTTGGGACAAGGACATGTGTCCCACTGTGTGGCATCCCCTCTTCTTTTTATAACAGTCTGCAAACGTCTGGGGACTGAGTTGCTCAAGTTTAGGAATAGGAATGTTGTCCCATTCTTGTCTAATACAGGCTTCTAGTTGCTCAACTGTCTTAGGTCTTCTTTGTCGCATCTTCCTCTTTATGATGCTCCAAATGTTTTCTATGGGTGAAAGATCTGGACTGCAGGCTGGCCATTTCAGTACCCGGATCCTCCTCCTACGCAGCCATGATGTTGTAATTGATGCAGTATGTGGTCTGGCATTGTCATGTTGGAAAATGCAAGGTCTTCCCTGAAAGAGACAACGTCTGGATGGGAGCATATGTTGTTCTAGAACTTGGATATACCTTTCAGCATTGATGGTGCCTTTCCAGATGTGTAAGCTGCCCATGCCACACTCATTCATGCAACCCCATACCATCAGAGATGCAGGCTTCTGAACTGAGCGCTGAAAACAACTTGGGTTGTCCTTGTCCTCTTTAGTCCGGATGACATGGCGTCCTAGTTTTCCAAAAAGAACTTCAAATTTTGATTCGTCTGACCACAGAACAGTTTTCCACTTTGCCACAGTCCATTTTAAATGAGCCTTGGCCCAGAGAAAACGCCTGCGCTTCTGGATCATGTTTAGATATGGCTTCTTTTTTGACCTATAGAGTTTTAGCCAGCAACGGCGAATGGCACGGTGGATTGTGTTCACCAACAATGTTTTCTGGAAGTATTCCTGAGCCCATGTTGTGATTTCCATTACAGTAGCATTCCTGTATGTGATGCAGTGCCGTCTAAGGGCCCGAAGATCACGGCATCCAGTATGGTTTTCCGGCCTTGACCCTTACGCACAGAGATTGTTCCAGATTCTCTGAATGTTTGGATGATATTATGCACTGTAGATGATGATAACTTCAAACTCTTTGCAATTTTTCTCTGAGAAACTCCTTTCTGTTATTGCTCCACTATTTTTGGCCGCAGCATTGGGGGAATTGGTGATCCTCTGCCCATCTTGACTTCTGAGAGACATTGCCACTCTGAGAGGCTCTTTTTATACCCAATCATGTTGTCAATTGACCTAATAAGTTGCAAATTGGTCCTCCAGCTGTTCCTTATAACTTTTTTACAAATGAGGACATCCCCAAAATAATATTTTTGGAGTTTTTGTCAGGTTTAGCAAATTTCTGGGTACAAATTTGTCCCAAAATATGGTTAAAGGTACATTATGTAACTTTTGGCCCTCTAGCAAAACTGCAGGCATTTAGTGGAAGGACATTGCTTTGGTTGTGCTTCAGCTCTGCATGACTGTGTGGATGAATATGACCTCTCACAATACATAATGCTTTACAAATGAACTCTGGAAGACAGCTATGTCTGTATATGGCAATTTACCTTGTTACTACAATACTTTGCTAATCTGTTGAGTAATAAAAAGCCATTTGCGCATCGCTTTTGCAACATTTAAAATCCATCAGTTCTCTGCATCTATGAAAAGCCAATCCAATGTTGACACATTCTCTTTTTTTGCCAGCAGATCTCCTCTCTTTTTAGCGTTTTTTATTTTTTATTTTTTATACGGGTTGATTCCCCAGAGGTTTAAGATTTAGTGGCTCCATTTCAACCTTTCTCACTCGTTGTGACAGTTAACCTATGCCACACCATACATGCGTCAAAGTAGCTGGAACAACTTTTCTTTATTTACTCATGCACGGGCGAGTGGCGCATGTATGAAATTTCCCACGAAACCATCCTAAAATAAACACTTATAAAAGGCTTACCATTGTGAATCAGGGTAAGACAAAAACATGTTTTAGAAGACGTATTGATGATGTATTGACTCATTATGTCAATTTTGAACAAAAATAGTTATGTAGTGTACCTTTAAGTAGGTACACACACAGAGATGTATAAGAAATTATGACTTATTTTTTTATTTATTTTTTTTAACTGTGGGCCAATGCAGTAAAAACAAGTATGTGCTTTTACAGCTGTTGAAAAATACATGAGAAAAAGAGGCAAAGATGACAAAAGGATATGACAGAGACAGTGCTGGGTACGCACCACCGTGGCTGTGGTACGACTCCGGCCTGCTGTCCTCCGTGTGTCCTCTCCCAGCGCCCTTAGAGTCACACATCACTCATCGTGTCACAGTGAACTCCAGATGCTCTCACCCAGGAGAACCATCCCACCCCTCTCATCCCTCTTCATTCCCTCCAACAATTTAGTAATGAAATATTGATTTTTAGTTAGATTCATATTGATGCTATTAGCTTTGCATTGATAAATCACAGCTCTGTGCCCGTCGGTGGCAGAGCAAGTGTTTGCGGTGCAGTGCCGGGGAGATTACAATCAAGCCATTGATGTGTTAATTTGATGGATATCTTTGATTTCTGTGTCGTTTTTCCCCTCCCTTTTTTCTATGCTGTCCTCTATTTCCACGAACCGAGTTTCATAACAATGCTTTAGCACAAATCACACACAGCTGGATTTATGAGACTCACTGTCCATTGGAGCGCCTGCAGCCTTCTACACACTCTCTTGCTCCGTCTCTTAGTGTGTGTTTCTGGGAAGGTGATATCATACTCTTCGCCTCAAATCACCCACGCAGCATTTGAGTGTCAGCCTGCACACATCCCAATTAAAGCCCTGAGAGAAAAAGAGGTGAAGCTAAAACTCAAAGCCCTTTTAGTCTCCACCCACAGAATGTTTCTATAAACACAGCTGAGCAATAGATGATCATCAGCATTTTTATGTAACATGATTAAATAGACAATATTTTAATTAAAGCCAGTCTCTACAGATGTATTTCTTCTAAAACAAACAAGTGAGGTGACTGTTGCTTAACATGTGCATAGTTAGTGAAATGCTTTGGACAAAAAGCACCCGTTAAATGATAATCTGTAATTAAATTACATCTTGATAAACAAAACATAATTACAAAACTGATAGTTTTCTTTATTCTTATTAGATTAGTCATGTTAAACCAATAAAATGCAGATAAATGCACAATTGCGACCACAAATTACACTTAAAAGAAACAACTTTATTTAGATAATGCAAGCTGAATGATATTTCAATCATCTTTCAAAAAAGTAAATTACTTCAAAAACAATACATGCTAGACCAACAATATTCCACCAAATGTCCCAATTAGTCAAAACATTTCTCATATTACTCATATGCAAAAGAGTATTCCTCATTTATCTTTGCTTCAAAATAATGTATGTGTCATATATATATATATATATATATATATATATATATATATATATATATATATATATATATATATATATATATATATATATATATATATATAATAAGAATAAGATTAAAATGTACTGTTATTTATTGGAGATTTTATGAAAATGAGAAATCTGTAGTTGCCTTGACAAGATTTTTTGGGCCATCTTGCATTTAGTGTTCATACAAATCCAAACTGGTTAAAAAAAGAGTATGTTTTGTTCTTCTAATTTATCAATTGTTTTTTGAAATACATTTTTGAATCATTCCTCTTTTTAAAAATGTCTCAAGTCCTTTTTAAATGCTTACCAAACCATTATTGCTTATTGCTTTATAATAACACATTATAAGAAGAAACATCTATCCAGTAACAGGCCCTGTAGACCTACCTTTAAAACAACGCAACCAGTTCTCACCAAATGATGCATAAAACATTTTTAGGCAACGCAAAAACATTATTTTCCATCCTCATTGCTGCAATGACATTCAGTTTTAACTGAGTTTAATTGAAAATTATGATGTCTACACAATGAAAGTTCTCTCTCATAAGTGTATGTAAAATGTATAGAGGGTAAATAAATGTAGGTTGTAAAATGCCTGTTTGTCCTCCCCTTTGACCCATACAGGCAAGAGGAAGTTCACAGTCTCCAAGGCACCAGATTACTCCATTGATCCGAACCCAAAATGGCTCCATGTCTGGCATTTTCAGAGGCTGTTTCCAAGTCAATGCCATCCTATCGGCCCCAAACTAAAAGAGACAAATGCGACTGGAATAAGGTATCGGCCTCATTATGAGGCACCACAGATCAGAGCTAAAATAGTTTAGACTGATTCACTGACCAACAAAATAGCGCCAGAGCTTCAGTTCGATAAAACTGAAGTCTTGCAAAGTGTCGTTCCCTCTCTGAGTAAAGTTGTACCTTAGTACTACCATGTCCAACTACCAGTTGTTTGTAGGACTGGAACTATTATGTTTTCATATTAATCATTATTTATTCTTAGCCTACTTCCAGTGAAAAGTGAAAAGATTTTTTTGGATTTTAGTATTAATTGGAGTTGTTAGTGCCTGCAATGTATTCATACTGTACATTTGAAATGCTACCATAGAAAAGTGCTTTAGCAGGGCCATAACTGAAGTATTCTCTCGCAGGTAAAGATGGAGTGGTTGCCTTGCTGTTGTGCTGGTATCAGACATGGGCTCTTCATCAGATGACTAATGGAGTTGTGCAGCTAACCAGGAGGCCCAAGGCTGTTTGTTAGCTCCTAACAAGGTGAACCAGCTCCTACGGAACAGCACACTAGCGCTGAAGGATTTATTATAGATCTGCGTGTCCGCAGGCCATGAGCGTTAGAGCCAGTCTCATTGTAGTGGGTCCACCACACTAGCAGAGGGCTTAGATCATTATTGCCTCATTGTTTTGATACAATTTTGGAGAGCGGATGATGGATGGATGTATAATCAGATGAGTAAAGGAGTTTCAGTAGCCTAGCACATGAGGGTAAAGGATGGACTGTAGAAATACATGGGAAAGATAGAGAAAAGTGAGTTTTGAACCTATTTTGAGAAGGAATTTAGAAAAGGTTTGCAGTCTTTACCTAAATCTATATTTGGATATTAGTGCTGTCAATCAATAAAATAAAAAAACTAATTAATCACACATTTTTTCTGTAATTAATCGCGATTAAAAACACCTGAGTTAATAATTTGACAGTTACTCTCCAAATTAATGTAAACACAACTTAAAGACAGCATATTTGTTGTAATGGCATCTTTTTATGAATGAATACTAATACTGCTACGGATGGCTCTATGAAATTGATTTTTAGAGCATTAATGGGTAACACTTTACAATAAGGTTTCATTAGTTAACATTAGTTAATGTATTAACTAACATGAACTAACCATGAGAAATACATTTGCTTCTGTATTTGTTATTCTTTGTTAACGTTAGTTAATAAAAACAGCTCTTTATGGTTTGTTGATGTTAGTTCACAGTGCATTAACTAATGTTAACAAGATTTGAATAAAGTATTAGTAAATACTTAGTAAACATTTTTAAATAAATGTTTTGTAACTAATGTAGTTAACTAATGTTAACTAATGAACCTTATTGTAAAGTGTTGCCCATTAATGATAGACATTTAACATGATAAATATACAGGAATTGAATAACGTTATCAAACACTTTACAGTCTTGAATGCATAAATTATAAATTAAATGTAGGTGAATCCTTATTAAAGCTACAATTTACTAACTTATTCACTTTAATTACAGACATCACAGCAACTTTTGTTTTATTAGGCTGCTGTCACTTTAAGATTTTCCACTGCTGCACATGATGCGAATCTCATTTACTCTTTCAGTTCATTTAAGACGTTATTTAACTCATTTAAGACTGCTCTTATGAGAATACTGACAAAACAGGCATTTTGGCATAATTCTGTGTGTTCTTGTTTGTTCAAGCGCGAAAGAGAACTGTCTGAGCTCACGATACTGGTGCACGTCTTTCTCTGTGTTGTGTGTGTGTGTGTGTCAATAGACAGGAATTCACAGTTCTCTATTGTCTTGTCACAAGGATGACAGAAAAATGGATGCTGCATTAATTGCATTAAATAGTTTTAACATGCTATATATATATATATATATATATATATATATATATATATATATATATATATATATATATATATATATATATATATATATATATATATATATATATATATATATATATATATAGTGGCAAAAAGCCATATCCAGAAGGGATTAACAGAAGGGATTATCAGTGTGTGGATAATATTTTTTAAATTTAAAATATGAGGGAAGAACAACACACTAAACTTTGTTAAGGTATTTTTCTGACAAAATTATTTAGCAAAAATACTACAGCTACAGGTTGCTCACAGGAAAATTCACGCATTCACTAAAACATAATCAGTTATTAATATTTTGTTGCTTCTCTCTTGTTTTTGCAAGTGTTCATAATCTCTTTGTATGACAGCCTGGTTAAAAATTATGTTTTCTAATAGCCAATGGAAAGAAATTACACTAAAATACATTAAAATAGTTGTTTTTAATCTAAAATCTTGATTTGAAAAACTTTTGCTTATTATACTTTTTTTTTTTTTTTTTTTTTTTTTTTATGCACAAGCTTGTATTCATAATACACAATATAAGGCATGTAAACCATGCATGTTACATGTAAACCAGCGCAAATTCTCAGAGAGAAAACACTCTACCATTTTGCCCTTTTGTCCCTCAGTCAATACAATCAGCCGGTGTCATCCAGCGGTCAGTCTCCATGCAGGAGGGGCAGGTTTGTGAGAGGTAGCGGGGGCTTTAAGCGACGCTAATCACCACGCTTGCTGTCAATCGCCTGCCAATATTAGCCGCCCCGTCCCCATCTGTCAGAAGCGGGCCTGATGGCTCCCTCGTTAGCGCCGATCACCTGCCCTCAGCCGGAGCGGCTGTGCTAACATCCATCACTCACCCGCGCCCATTTTTCCGCCGCTGCTGTCTAATGGCCTTCGTTCAATTGTCTCCTTTAGCTCGGGCGCTACAAAGTTAGTAGAGCGCAGGGGTGATGGGTTGGGGGGGAGGAATGTAGAGGGAGGGGTGCGACAGAAGCAGCTCAAACATTTCAGGCACGCTGCGGTGGTGTAATGAGCCATGGCAGCTGGATATACCTGTGCATGCTTTGATAAAGGTGAGCTGACACACCAGGGCCAGATAGGCACTTTGGTGTCGCAGACATATGTCTATCTATCACCGCAGAGTGCTGGAGGGGAGAGAGAGAAACAGGGAAGAGCAGCGTGAGCGGGAAAAAGCCAATAGGGAGGAAATGGTGTGAGAACAGCTGCTAGTATTTTGTAGTCATCAGTACGTACAAGCAGCGGTCTCCAAATTGGACATTCATGGCTAGAAGGCTCCTGATCTCAGTTTCCCCTCTAACAATCCTCTGAAAGCGGAGCGAGATGATAAACTGCGAAGAGCGTCTCCAAGCTATTCCTCTTGTGTGGCCCTCTGCGTCTCTCGATCCCTGTATTCTTCACTGTTTCTTTCCTTTTGTCCGAAAAAGGAAAGGAGGGAAGCAAACATTTAGGGGTGCAGTGTTCCATGCTGGACTGATGCAATACATTCTCTTTGTGGGACTGTAGTGGTAAAGCCGCTGGACTGTGGCTCTGCTCACCAGCCGTGAGATGATTAATTCAAACTTAACACCAGAGAAGACACTAATATTCATCACCTCTGCTGCATTCCTCTCCAACGCCAGCCTACAGCTCTCCTAATTCATCAGCACAGACTACACCCCTGCGAAGCTGCACAACAACAGTGTATGCTGATAGAAAACAATGCAGGAGAATTCAAAGCTCTCTCGAAGCGGCGTACGTTTTGATTTTTACTAGGGGGCTGACGCCATTGTGAAAATTTTACTTGCGTTACATTGTCATATGAAAATTGTATTGTATTGTCTAAGTCATTTCAAATAATTTAGTAACTGGAAATATAAAATATATATAAAATATTACAGAGTTTAGGATATAACCATGTTAAATTAAACTTTTCATATAAGCTAATATTAAAGTTATGTATTTTTATTGGCTTTTTTGATGTTTGCTACGGAGCCCAAAGGGAAAAATATGAAATTGAGGAAAAATTATGTCAATGCTTTTGCGTTCTCTCGCAAATGTTTTGTGTTCCCCTGAAAAAACTTTGCGTTCGCTCTTCGCTCTTTTAAATTTATCTCCCATATTTTTTATGAATATCTCCCATATTTTTTCCCACCACCATGTCCCTTTAGGGGCTCCGTAGTTTGCCGACCTAAATATATTACTGTATATTTACATTTACAGTTTTACATTTAGTCATTTAACAGTAAGCAATCAAATAACCTTGTTAGATAATATTTTTATTAAATAGATAAATCATAATACATTTATATAATAATAATAAATTATTTGTCAGTGCTTTTGCATTCTCTCATAAGTGTTTTGCGTTCCCCTGAAAAACTTTGCGTTTCCTCGCAAAAACTTTTGCATTCCGTCGAGAAACTTTGCATTCGCTCTTTGAGAACACAAAAGCATTGACTTCTTATAAATTTATCTCCCATATTTTTTATTAATATCTCCTGTATTTTTTTTCCACCACCATGTCCCTTTAGGGGCTCCGTAGTTTGCTGACCTAAATATATTACAGTATATTTTCAGTTTTACATTTAGTCATTTAACAGTAAGTAATCAAATAACCTTGTTAGAATTTTTTTATTAAATAGATAAATCATAGTACATTTATATAATAATAATAATAATAATAATATTCATTATAAGTTTAGATCATAAGTCATTTATTAATGTTCTAATTTATAACTTTCACACAATTTTTAAGTCAGTCCAGTAAAACCTTTGCGTTGTCCGTGTACATTAAGGAGTAATCTTCAAATCTTCATGTCATGCATGTTGGTTTTACCATCATGACATCCAAAGATATTTGTAAATATGTGAATGTAAAAAACGTGAATCTGCAGGTATTTGCATTGACACGTGTATAAAATGTGCATATGTGCAAATTCCCATATTTTGGATGGCAATATATCATTCGAATACAAAGGTCACAGTTATCTAAAATAATCACAATGTAAATAATCGCGTCAGGCCTAATGCGATTTCATATTGTAGTCTGTCCTCTTTTCTTTATTTCTATATATGACGGTATGCTGATATGAGTGGCCCTGCTTTTTGTTCTTTTGGAAATAAATCCCATTAGTCTATGCGACATCATACACTATTGTGTATCTCTTTTGTTTCATGTCATTCAGACGCCTAGCTCGAATGAGATATAGATCATCTGAATCGCGATTGTTGAATGGAAGGATTGTTAGCATGTAAATTCATCTCTTAAATTAGCACCTTTCATTGTGTAATCAAGTTCTGCTGTATGCTGGAAAATAAGACTTTAAGGTTCTGAATCCTGCGTTGCTATAGAAATCTTTTTTTTTTTTTTTTTTTTTTTTTTTTTGCAGTACAATCCCTCTCCTCATCAGACAGAGAAAATACCTCACTTTGTTCTGTTGTGCTTTGCATTGTTGTTAGCCTTCCATTCAAACAAAGGAGACATTTTATGGTGCAAACGATCTATTCAGTGTTGCCTCCTCTCAGAAACAGCCTTTTATGCTAGAGAAACACCCTCATATGTTAAACAGACAAAAAACCAAATCCCTTCTTCCAAGAGGGAAAAAAGAAACGCGCATTTTGCCGAGAGCTATTTTTCTCGTTTTGTCACAGGGGAGCGAGAGTTTACACGTGCCTCAACATGGCGGCCTTGACCGCATATGAAGTAGAACAAAAGTGCTGACTTCATCTCCACTTTCCTTTTCTCTCAGTAGCCAGACAATCTCATCAGCACTGCTTCTCTTCAGCATCTGTTTCGGTTATGATGGCCACCTGTCCTGTTGTCCCTCGAGACTAGGAGATAGGACAGACAATTCACACATGTAGAATGCCAAAATATGGTGTTGGTGTTCACACCGAAATCTTTTGCTTTTTTGTTCTCAAGACATGTATATTCACCTCTGGTCTGCAGGCAGGGTGTTTTATTGTTCACAATATGCCTCGTTTGCTTTTCACCTTTCAGTTTTAAGCGTTTATGTATTATATGGTGCATATCATGACTGAATGAGGCTCTTTCTCTTGCAGCCTGAAGAGAGAGAGTCGCATCTTTAGAATAATTTCAGGTTGTTGTTTTTTTTTTCAGATTTGAAATACTATAATTCAGTTGCAGACAGTAAATATAATGGGATCCAAAAGCCTGAGATCCAGCATTAAAAAAAAAACATTTTCAAAGAAGGTGGGACCAGCTGAAATATTTCAAAACGTTTAATATATTTCTTCTTGTTTCAGACTTTTAGGCATATTTCAGCACTGGTAATTAAAAAAAGTATCAGATAATGACCCAGCAGTGCAATGCTCTTCTTATTTATTCAGAAAATCCAGCATTCAAATTTTTTGTTCCACTAGTGTGACCAAATAAAATAATAATGTATAAAATATAATATAAAAATAATGTCATTTTTTTCAGACAGGTGAACGCTCGTTCCTGTCTTCCACTGGGTGGACACATAGATGGATTTGGATCATCCCAAATTCACATCATTGGTTGTGCCAGTGTTGCTGTGGTGGACTGGAAATGATACTCAAACAAACAGTAATTTTGATAGTGCAAGAGAACTACTGTGTTTACAAGGAATTAGGGGTTGCACAGACTAGTCAACTTTAATGCTCTGCCATGCTTGATGTTGACTAGTCATTGGTCATGGCCTATAGAGGGTGCAACAGGATAAGAAATCTTTAAAAATCCACTTTTACGCTCCGTTTCCAAAGAGTTAAAATGACGAAAGCATACAAAGAGCGCTCCGAAAGACATGTTTGATTATACCATCTGGATGCTCAAAATTGATCGGGAGAATGCACATTTTAAAGAAGCGAGTTAGCATTTTAGCACTTCTGGTTCCCTTGTCCCAAAGTCAATGGGGTTTTGATTAAATGGTTGAAATGCAATGCTGCAAATGTGCGATTGGTGAAGCAGCTTAACGAGTATAAACAACAGAGCGAGACGCGAACGCAACGGTCAGAAATTTTCTTCAAGCATATGTTTACATAGAAAATGAATGGAAAATTAGCACAGTGGAATGGGAAACACTTAAGGTTTAGCCAACAAAATTAAGAATATTATACATGGTTATATGCGCTCACTCACACCACCTACATTACTCACATTTCCTGTGATAGCACAAAGAAAGCACAGCCATTTGCACTTTGCAACGGAAATATTTACATTTACATTTATGCATTTGGCAGACGCTTTTATCCAAAGCGACTTACATTGCATTCAAGGTACACATTTTTACATTTTGTCAGTTCTTGCTTTCCCTGGGAATCGAACCTTGGCGTTGCTAGCACCATGCTCTTATTGTTTGAGCTACAGAAAAGCTATAAATGAATATGCCCTTGCATTTTTAATAACTTAAACAAAAACTTTTACAAATATTTTTGCGACGTTTAATGACAACTATAAGCCGTTTGATCGGTTATAGGCTACTCAAAGAGCTCTACTTGCCAGGCAAAACTGCAATCATTACATAGGAATGATTATACAGTTTAACCAGTTTGTTGAGATGCAGTTATATGAAATCTGTTTTATGTTTGTTCCATTCCACTTTCGTTTTAAGTCATTTTCTCTAGGATTTTTTTTGGCCACCCCATTAAAATCACTGGGTCTTACCTCGCCACCCCTGAAAAAAAGTTCTGGCTATGCCCCTGGACATAAAATACATCAGTATTACCCACTCATGATTTTTTTTTTTAAGCTGTTACGTGTCTTAAAAAAGGCGGTTGCTAACAAGTGGCTAAATGGGACTACAGAGGCTGTCGGGGAGATTAAACGCCATCATGCTGACAAGGTAAACTCAGTCCACTTTTACAGCCTCATTATGCTCATAATTGTGCTTTTATAAAATAGTCTAACTCAAACGTTCTGGGAAAATGTTTTGAGATAAAAACTGAAAGAGTTGTCGAAAACTTAGTGATGGTGACGTTGAAGTCGAGCGACCGTGGTGTAGTCCGTTTATAGCCTACCTTAAGCTTTTTACTTTTGGTGACTGCATTTAGGTTTCAAAATTCATAAAAGTTGTCTTGATGGACAAAATGTGTAAGTATCATAAACTTTTGTTGATGATAGAGCTCGTTTTTTGCGATAATCCAAAAGCCAATGGGAAAATCCTATTGGGTTTTTCTCGAAGGACACAGTGTGACGCTAACTGCCGGTTGGCCTACAAAGTGACGTCATACCTGCACCGCTCTATTGTGAACCCAAGTTAAACTAATGCGTGCTGCATTGTAACGCACACACACATAGCTTGCACATGTAGCCATTTAGTAGCGCAGAAATGTATGGCCAACACTGTTCTGTAAATCAGTAAAATAGCTTAGAAACTGAAAAGTACTAGCATATATACATAGTAACTAAAACCCACAGCTTCACTATTAGTAGAGAGACAATGCCAGAATTAAACAGCTTTTCTTCTGAGGTAAATTATTCCAGGATTATTCCTCACCGCGTCTCTAAATGATGTAAAGTAGCCTACATGCATCTCACTAAACTTGATGGTTCTTTCGAGGCGATGCGCTATGCACAAGGCAACCCGCCTTCGAGTCTCAGCTCGAGGTCTTATTTGTTCATTAATGACGTCGACTTGACTTTCATCACACAAATGTTGACTTTCAACCCCTACAAGGAATTTAAAAAATTACCCGGAAATTTTAAAATTGTTAATATTTTATAAACAACAAAAAAATTTTAATCTATAAAATATAACAAAAATGAGAAAAGTTGTAAAAAAAAATAAATAAAAAAAGTTTTAAAGCATTTTCACTAGTGGTCTCAGACTCTTGGACCCCACAGTATATCCATTTATTCTTTTATTTTTGTTTGAATGTGTATCTTCAAAAGCACATCTTGAGTGTGGTTAAACGTACCTGTAAAATGTCTAAATCTAAAGTGTTCCTCTGATACAGAGAGGAAATCAATTCCTGTCTGTCAGATTTCTCATGGTTTGTTTAGCAATTTGTTTTAACATTGGCAATCTTGACAAGATCCAGAAGGTGAAAATGGCAAACTATGTGGGACCAGCTGAAATATTTCAAAACGATTCTCAAACATTCCCTAAGTACATTTAAAATGTTTCTTCTTGTTTTAGACCTATTGACATTTTCCAGCACTGGTAATTAAAAAATCATCAGATAATGACCCAGCAGTACAATGCTCTTCTTATTTATTCAGAATAAATGAATAAACACATTTATTATTAAATAGTGAAAGATCCTCTCCATGACCTTTCTATAGTTTGAATGCAAAGTGTCCTAAAAAAAAAAAATTGTGCTGATGGTATTGAGCAATGCACAGCGACTGACTTTCACCTCTGGAATACTTGATTCTGATTGGTCGATCACTGCATTCTACAGTCACGTGTTTTGTATAATGATAGTTATTTGAATTTGTGCCAGGCAACCGATTTGTTACCTGTCATTTCTAATGATTTTGAGGTCTCTTTCTTCTCACAATAAAAATGGTAACAAGTTAAACACATGAGTTAATATGAACTAAAAATTAACTATACTTTTTATAGCATTTATTAATCTTATCAACTGTTAATTTCAAAATGTACTAATACATTTTAAAGATCAAAAATCGCATGTTAATGTTACATTTATAATGTATTAATGTTAATGTTAGTTAATGCATAATGAGACCTTATTAAGTGTTCTCAAAATCGTTGGTAATGCTTTACAATAAGGTTTCATTTGTTAACATAAGTTAATTTATTAACTAACTAACATGAACTAACCATAAACAATACATTTGTCACTGTATTTGTTCATCTTTTTTAATAGTAGTCGCTCATTGTTTGTTCATGTTACTTCACATTGCATTAACTAATGTTAACAAATACAACTTTTGATCTTAATGTGAGCCTGGACCACAAAACCAGTCATAAGTCACACGGGTATATTTGTGACAATAGCCAACAATACATTGTATGAGTCAAAATTATCGATTTTTCTTTTATGCCAAAATCATTAGCATATTAAGTAAAGATCATGTTCCATGAAGATATTTTGTATATGTCCTATCGTAAATATATCAAATAATAATACATTTTAGTAATATGCATTGCTAATGACTTCATTTGGACAACTTTAAAGGCTTTATTTTCTATATTTAGTTATTAGTTATTTTCTAATATTTAGCTTTTCTTTGCACCCTCAGTTCCAGATTTTCAAATAGCTGGATCTGGGCCAAATATTGTCATATCCTAATAAACCATACATCAATCGAAAGATTATTTATTCAGAGATTTATTTGATGTATAAATCTCAGTTAAAAAAAAAAAAAAAAAAAAAAGACCTTTGTGGTCCTGGTCACAAATGTTGAAATTAATATTAACAAAGATTAATAAATGCTGTAGAAGTGCAGTTCATTATTAGTTCATGGTCACTAATGTAGTTAAATTGTTAAAAATGTAACTAGTGAAATCTCATTGTAAAATGTTACCAAATGTCCATTTGATTTATTTGTAATATTAGCCGTTTTTGCCTCCATGGTGGTTTTATGATGTGATAATGGCTGTACATTATACTTTACATATGTATCCCTTACTGGCCTACGTCCGTTACACATATAGTACAATAATAATATTTACAGCACTTTTGCATTTGGCCCTCAAGAGTGGCACTAAGGAGCCCGAAGTTTCACTTGATCGCCTTGCATTTCACAACACCATTTAAATCCAGTAAATGAAACAATGATCTATTATTTCTTACTTTAACTAGTTTTGTTAGTCTATCATAGCAATGGCTCGTACACCTGCTTTTCTCCATTGTTACAGATGGGTCGTGCGCTATCATTCGGCACAATAGCTGCCTTTTAACTCACAGAAATAGCTTGGGAGTGACACATTAACACAGGTGTTCCTCTCACAGCTAAGTGCTCCACGAGGTGAAAGGCCTTTAAGTACCTGTTGATAGGTGACAGGGAGGGACATGTTAATAAATACTGTTAGGCTGCGGAGAGGGGCCTGGTGTAATCGTGTGCAGTAAGTCAGATTGCTGTCTGGCTCTCCAGCAACAGTAAAGAGTTAATGACACGCTGTGCCAACCGCACGCCTCCTCTGCCTCGCCTCTCTATTGTAAAGGCCCTGTGCTACACAAAGCTGAGAAGAGGGATGAGCGGAGAGAGGCGGCGTGCCTGCCGATGAACAGGAAATGAAACAAAGAGAGAGAGGATGGCCTGATAGCAGTGATTATTACCCAAAATATCATATAAAGATGGCAGCGAGCATGAGGGGGAGGACTAGCGTGCCGCCCACTTAGCCTCGCATAATGAAAACGTGCAAGGTGCGAATGCGGGCCAGAATCGTGCTTGTGAATGTGTGCGTGTGTGAAAGAGAGCAAGGGGGTGGGTGGGTGCGCGGGGGGATAAATGCTAGGAATGCAAGTGTATTTTTCGTGAATCCGGCAGAATATCAAGGTTACTAGAATACATTTGTCCTTTTGCCATTCTTCGGGTTTACCCTGGAGAGATGGACCGCGGTTCCACCTTTTAAAAAGGTAGTTAATCTGGAACTGAAATGTATACCGGCTCGACGTGCCCTTGTAATATGTTGCTCGAATGAAGGAGCCGATCAATCTGCTTTTGATTCATGGACATATTTCTCAGATTAACTCTCCGCTGCCATTAGAGTCACCGGAACAGTAGTGAAACGAGGTTACGACGTGCAGGGATAGGTAGCGTTTCCTGTTTATGGTGATATTACCATGCATTAACAGCTCTCGCTCTTCCAAACAAATGAAATCCACAGTAAGCTGACTTTAAATCAATAGTTTTCATCTGAAGCCTGAAGAAGTTGGACCGAGCTGAAACAATGCCTCGGTCAATGAGCAGGGTGAATAAATCTTAGGATTACGAGTCGGACGTGCACAAGCTGTGACCTTACTAAAACTGAAGTAAATGAGAGGTCTGTTACATGTTACGAATAATGTTGTTTCTGATGACACACCTGTGACTCTGTGCATTCTATATTAATGTGCCAAGTTGCTTAGCAACCGTGAACAGCCAACAGTTAATGATCTTGAAGAAATAATCATTATTATTCAAATTATTATTAATAAATGTAACTACTTGTATAGTTTTTTCTTTTCTTTGTATTATCAACTTTTGGCCACTCAATATTGATGGATTTGTTCTACAGGACTTTTCAAGTAATTTTCTGACTGAAATGTCATTATTGATTACGGATTTTTAAAATAATTTTTAATTCATATTGAATCATTCAGACTGATTTCTTTGAATAAAAATAAATAAAAAACTGGCTCAAAAGAATGATTCGCTCACAAATCAATCTGCAAGTTTTACAGTCAATAGCAAAGATCTAGAAAGTGAAATATTGTATTGTAGAGCATAATTAGAAATAAATACATATATATATATATATATATATATATATATATATATATATATATATATATATATATATATATATATATATATATATATATATATATATATATATATATTTGTATTCACATGAATTTTGTATACAGGCCTGTAAAAAGGCCTGCCTTTCCTTGCCTTTCCCTGCCTTTCCTTGCCATGCCAGGTTTTCCATTACAGTCATTTGTGTTTATAGGAAAAATTCAGGCTGATTTAAAAAAATCAATAAAATAAATGTATATATAATGAATCATCTGTAAACCGATTTAGTCGATTCATTGAAAAGAACCAGCTCAGAAGAATGATTCACTCAGGTTGAAATTCACTATTGCTTCTAGTAATGAAATATTTTTAACAGAGCATACTGTATGTTGACTACAGACATTTCCAGGCTTGGAAAGCACCATTTCATAAAATGTACCTGATGTGTTCAGGTTTTTCATGACTGCGAGTCTGGGATTGACTGACAAAAAAGTTCCCTGGCTTCAATTTTAACTGTGACATTTTTAAAATTGAAACCTGAAAACTTCCATTTTGGCATGAACGTGAACTCCCTCTTTTACCTGCCGTCTGTTCCCGCAGTCTGACCTCCTTGTATAAGGTGTTCTATTATCTTTTAAAACGATGGGCAGATTCTATTTCCTGTCCATCAATCAGCCACTTAAAATGTACTATGCTTGAGATTATGACGAGCAAATTACACATACAAGAGCTCTCAGCTTCAAAATGGTTATGAGAGTCGTTAAGAGTGTAATTAACCTTGTGTTAAGTGGCATTTACTAATGATTAATGTGCAGTATTATAAAGGCAGATTGTTTCCTAAAATGAATACCTCGAACATACCCAGTTTAAGGCTAATTGATCCAGACATCAATAACCCAATGCGGGATCAATTACAGCGCCTATTATCAGAGCGATGGCAGAACGGGCCAGCTTTTAGTTGACACAAATGGCTTACTTACTTAGTGATATAAATTTATTGTGCCATATTTGCTGACAATACATTGTAGGAAATGTAGGTTTTGTTGTGAATTGAACTTTGCATCTGGAGAGTTTGCAATGTACCAAATACAGGAATTTCAGTGTCTTCGAGAGCCGTCATGTCAAATCTTGATGAAAAGGGGCATTTGAGGACTCTCTCCTTGTTCTTTGTCCGCTCCGCTGACCCGCTGTTAAGCTCTGTATTTGTGTAGCTTCTGCTATGTGTTAGGCCTCTGCCCCTCTGTCCCTTTCTTTCTCTCATCCTCTCTGTCTCCCCCTTTTGCTCGCTCTAGTTTTACATGAGCCTGTGCGTGTGTTTGTGTGCGTGTGTGAGGCCCTGGCCTCTCAGTCTGCCTTTCACAGAGCAAGATGCCTGTCATTCTAATCAGCCGGCTGCCCATCTCTTCCACCACCAGCTGGCTGAGTCAACAAGAGAGAGGGCGAGTGTCTGAGTTGACTGGGCTGCCAAAGAACATATGCCCCTGTAACGGTATCTACTCCCGAGCCCTGAGCGCTGGAACTCGCGGTCTTCTCTAGCTGGCAGGGCCGTCTATGATCCGTGTCTGTTAAACCCATGTCTGACTGACACTGCCAGTGAGCTGGGTCCTGACATGCTGACGCTCAGCCGATCTGACACGGCGGAGCTCGCGCTGGATTCCTCCGTCGGCCGCAGCAGCGGAGCAGCGCGGGTATAGAGGGGAAGGGGGACTGGAATGGCGTAGCGAGGACGAGACGGCGAGATTTCAGACAAATAAGAGGGATGAGATAACGATGGATGGGTAAAATGACATTCTACAAGCAAGAAATGAAAAAAATGTAGCACCTTTAGAGGTGATGAGAAACTGTTATCGCTCTCTGATCATTTCTATTCAGTACTAAACGTCTGAATAATCAGGTAATTTCATGCAGTGCAATAAATGGAGACTGTAAAGGGATTAAAACACAACTGAAAACTGCACAGCGATTGCTGACCTCTCTGAAAAGAAATTTCTGGAGGCAGTGTTCTCTCTGAAACTACCTCCAGCCCTCGGAAATAAGCCGCTCCAGGGTGCTCTGCTTACCGTAGCGCGCCATCTGCTGGCTGCCTTAGTAACTGTCGATAAGACCTACTGAATCGTTTGATGAAATGTCACTCATGACAAAAATAAGATTTAGTGAAATATTTCAAAAGAGGTTTACTTAATTATTATAGATTAATTTCATCCCGTTTTCCAAAAACTCTGATATTGTCACCATTTCCAGTATGAGCACTTTATGAGTAGGCTACCATTAAATTGAAAAGTTTTGTGGTAGGCTAAGTCTTCTTTGACAGTTTTTCTATTCATAGGCTACATTTCATATCCCTTTACTTAGAACCTACCAGGAATGGGGGAACATGTTTTAAGAAGTTAGACCGTCATGTTTGTTTCATAAACTTCAGCTTTGCAATTTAATGTACGTCATTTAGGGAGCGTTTAATCCGCTGAAGACAACCGTGTTAAAACTCAAGTGCAATGATGGTCGTTATATAGCCGTAGGTTCAGTTCACCTTCATAAAGTCACTCTTGGCTCATTAAAGGTTCTCCCATTAACAATAATCCTTCAGCATTTGGCTTAAGGTATTTGGGCAAAGGAGAAGCACGCAAATGCTCCGCTTTGTCGACTTTACGGCAACACTGGAATACATTAAACTCCTGCGCCCTTCTCCATAACTGTTTCCCGCTGTGAGTAATTAGCATTTCTGGGGTAAAAGATTCCAGCATGATTGTCAAGTGTATTACAAAAGACTCAAATTACTCAGGTTTTTTTTTCTTCCTCTTTTTTTTTTTTTTGCACATTTATCTAAGGACTGACAAAGTCTGCTTCTGTTCCTTGTAAAAGAGAAGGTGGGTGGGAATAAGCCTAGGACACATTGCCATGTTGAGAGAATGTATACGAGGAAAAGCATATGAGAACCCTAAAATGAATTACATTTTACAAACCTTTGGATAAATATTCTTTTGAGGTAATATATAAGGTACTATAATACTCAATTATAATATAATTATTTTATATAAATAATAGTTTCTAACAAATAAAAATAGCAATGTTGAAGTATAAAATGCAAAACTTAAGGTGATCTGTCATTTTTTTTTTTTTTTTTAAGTGAAAATAGCATTGCTGAACAAAGCATTGCTGTTTGTTTGAGAAGCCTGACCAGCCTGACATAGCAACACTGGCTCAATGGTGTGAGCTTGGGGGCGGGACTATCTGTTTGTTGACCAATGACTGACAGGGTGGGAGTGTTCTGGAAACAAGTTTGAAAACAATGTTTTGCAGTTCCATTTGGTACCCCTAGTGGTGGACAACTTGCTTTTAAGACAGTCACCGTGAACATATTTGGTTTTGTTGCCAGAGGCCATTCATCATTTGTCTACTAAACATCTAGTTAAATACATCAGCACTTCTACTTATGCTATTGTTACCTTCACTGTTTGTTTAGAGAGCTTTCCTCCTCCTTCTAGCTCATTACCAGCTCAATGCATGGGAAGAGGCCTAATCAGAAATTCCACTCCACTTGGTCTGTGAGAGTCGAGTCTTCCTATCACAGTTGCCAATACTGCGGGCTGTGCCTATAAAGAAGTCCCTAAAGAAAATTACACAAGAGTTTAAACCTTCAGGCTAATAGCATTGGCACAGACACTTTGCCAATATACATTTATCACCTTCAGCTCTGGCTGGGCCAAAGGTAGTGGGCTAGAGTCATGTCCTTCTTAGAAGTGTCTGGTTGGAAGATTGGACTGTCCGTCATCATTGGCTCTGCCCATTTCCCATGAGTGTACAGAAGGTTGAAGAGTTGTTTGTGTTGAAGGCGAAGTGATTGAACCATTGTCCTTACAACTGCTCTGACTTTGAGAACATCAGTTCTAGGGCATTGTTAGAGATCTTTGCGCCACCAGCTTAGAGACCGTCATTGACAGAAGAGGACAAGCGAGTTATAAATGGTACATGAGAATGTTTATAACCTCGCTAGTCCATTCATCTTAACTTGTACTGGTCTAGATGAACAAATGACACATGAATCTGGTGGGCACACTAGAAGAGCTGTAGAATTAGCCCTTTTGACTAATCCCACGCTAGTCGCTTTAGTTGAACACTGGACGGTTTGTTAAGAGTGCCTGACTGATATCCCGGGCCCTGTATTACAGGATTTACTTTAAACGGCTTCTTTAAAATGTTCTGTTTCTCTTTGCTGTTTTGTCCTTTTGTCACAGAATAGACTATACTGGTGCTCTTGCTATACTTCTGAAGGATTTCTGCCAAAAGCGTAGCATTAGTTTAAGCTGTAGGATCCAGCTACATACATCAGCTGTTAAGTATCAGTAAAAAAAAGAAAATTAATGGGGAAGGGGGATGTATGAAATGTCCTTAATGTTAATGCTAATCACTTTTTGCCTATTAAGCACAAATTAGTGAGGGCGATGTTAAATGTCACTGGATGTCCTGGGAACCATTTGCACTTTTGAGAGTGCAGACCTACTGAATAGCTTCTGATTAGCATACTTTAGATATGGTTTAATTCTCTCCTCTGCTGATATGAGTCACGAATCACACAGAGCCATAAAGCTTTGACAATGATGCTAAAAGACAAAGGCTGCTGGCTGTCTGAAAAATTCCTGGACAGGTTGATATGTAAGATTGGGGTTCCTCTTAAGGCATATGTGCCTAAAGTGTGTTAGGGAAAACAAAGTGATTTATATGTTCGGCTCTAGAAGTAGAGTATAGCAGTTTAGAATGGGTTACTACTGCTGATAATGGGATGATGAATTAATATTAAAATTCTGGCTGATTCAATAATTATTTTCATGTTATGGCTGATAACTGATAAATGGCTAATATTAAAATTCTGTAGTATTTTGACCAAAGTAAATAAATAAATATGAAAAATAGTTTTAAATGCTACAAATAAATTTAGGCCATACAACATTATATCAAAATGGATTTTAATTTGAGATTTGCTTAAAGATTACTTTCAAAAGTGTTAGTAAATTATTAGTGTTTTTAAAGATGAACTTTTATAAAGATAAAAATATAGAATGCACAGTAAAATATCACACTGAAAAAAAAAAAAATCTCATATATTATTTAGCAATAATCGATTTGGTGCTGATATATTTGTGCGTCACTAATAACCATTGTGGTATTTGTTACTTAAGCTAAAGAATATGATGGTACTACCATGGTATATGTTCCAAAAACAGTATTTCCATGGTAACAAAATCTCTCTTTTACTGCATTTTTACAACTGAAGGGTATAAATTAAAATGTTAATCGGACTTTTCAAAGTTTTTAGTTAAAATGTCATTCTTTTGTCATTTTAGCTAGCACATTTAACGTTTCGATAATCTCAATCGATCCATAACCGAGATCCTCCACACCGAAAGACTTAATTTTCTTGGCCGCCAGCCTCTTGCATTTGACAATTGCGATGCGAGGCGAACAGAAGAGACTGTCTGCGTCCCTGATGACTAGCGTTCGCTCTCTCTCAGCTGTTTGGCTGTAAATAATCGTTGATATGCATAAACAGCTCTCTCCATTCATTACTGTCAGCATAGTGAGGGGCCTGCAGGCAGAGGTCGTCCGCCAGGGGTCCGCTCTCCGCTCTCAACCCCGCGGTACCCGTCACTCCAACCTGCTCCGCCGGTGCCCTAAACCCTCCATTAGCAAGGCTCCGGGTCACGACCTCGCTGTGGCATTTGCAATTCCAGATCGTTTGATTAGCAGCGTATTTACATATTTCCCGCCACAGACACTGTTGGGGTGTCGGAAACACTTGAAGTGTTGTAATTTTCTCTGGCCTTTTTGTCGTGTGGCGATCGGGCCCCACACACACACAAAACTGCACATGCACTTCTTTTCTACTCACCTCCGACGACATTGACAGCGTCCTTCGCTTTCCTGCGACAACTCTATGGTTCTGCTCTGACCCTCAGAGAAGTGCCCAGTGAAGTGGATCACAATCCCATCTGAATTCCCCAAAGATGGGTGGCCTCTTGCCTTTTAAATCTAGTCTGATTAACGGCACTGAGTTTTTAATGCATGAATCAGATTTGACCAATGACTGCTCTTCATTCTGGGACTGAGAAGGGAATTTAACTGCACAAGTTAAAGCAATTCATTTAATCCAGCAGCAGAGGCAGAGTAATTTCTTGATAGGAAAGAAAGATCACAAATGAGATCTGGATTTTCTTGCTCAAACAGGAAGTTTGGGCAGAACTTATTGCTTGTTGCCTTTTTTTCTCCTATTTTATGAAAAAGTGAAAATGAAATAAGAACTCCATTAGTCTCCTGAGTTATAAACGAGAGCAGTAGATCAATACTGTAGTAGGCAACAGTTTGTTCCAGTTCACGCTAAGTTTCTTGAATATATATTTATATATATACACACACACACACACACACACACACACACACACACACACATGAAAAAGAAAGGACACCCTATTGAATCGTATGGTTTTATGTATCAGGACATAATAAACTTGTAAATAAACCAGCCACAGTGTCATTGATGTTTTATTTAACAAAAGCTAGGCCAAAATGGAAAAGCCATGGATGATAAACTAAGTACTTAATTGATCATCAGCAATCAGCAAGTGTGATTACCACTATAACAGTTTTCTGGTCTGGACCATTCAGGTGTGTTAACACAATGCCAAGGAGGAAAGACATCAGCAATGGTCTCAGAGAAGGAATTGTTGCTGCCATCAATCTGAGAAGGATTATACGGCCATTTCCAAACAATTTGAAGTCCATTATTCTACAGTGAGGAAGGTTATTCACAGGTGGAAAACATTTAAGACAGTTGCCAGTCTACCTAGGATTGGACGTCCCAGCAAATTCACCCCAAGGTCAGACAATGCAATGCTCAGAGAAATCGCAAAACACCCATGAACTACACCTCAGACTCTACAGGCCTCAGTAAACATGCTAAATGTTAAGTTTGTGGCAGTATAATTAGAAAAAGACGTGACATTTATGGCATGTTTGTAAGGGTTTCCAGTAGAAAGCCTCTTCTCTCTAAAAAGAACATGGGGGCATGGTTTATGTTTGCAAAGTTGCATCTGAACAAACCATAAGACTTCTGGAACAATGTCCTTTGGACAGACTAGATCAAAGTGGAGATGTTTGGCCATAATGCACAGCACCAAGTTAGATAAAAAGTAAACGCAGCATATCAGCACAAACACCTCATACCAACTGCTGATGGAGGGTTGGTGATTTGGGCCTTGTTTTGCAGCCACAGGACCTGGGCACCTTGCAGTCAATGAGCCGACCATGAACACCTCTGTATACCAAAGTATTCTAAAGTCAAATGTGAAGCCATCTGTCCAACAGATAAAGCTTGGCTGAAACTGGGTCAACAAGACCGTGATCCCAGGCACACCAGCAAAAAGGAATCAAGGTGTTGCTCTGGCCCAGACAAAGTCCAGGCCTCAACTCGACAGAAATATTGTGGCGGGACCTTAAGGGAGCTGTGCATAAACAAATACCCGCCAACTTCAATAAACTGAAGCAACGTTGTAAAGAAGAGCGGGCCAAAGTTCCTCTACAACAATGCGAGAGACTGATACTGTCATACAGAAAACGATTCCTTAAAAAACGTATTGCGGACCCACTTTATATTAGGTGGCCTTAACTACTATGTACTAACATTTAAACAAATCATTTAATTCAGTGTACTTATTGTGTACATACATGTTTTTACATTTTAAAAAATGCCTGTATGTAATTACGTCTGTAATTAATTTCTGTAGTTACATGTATAATTACACTGTTGACTCATCTCTTACACCTAACCCGATCTTACCCATACCACCACACCTGTCCCTAACTTTACCCATATCCCACCTCAATATCAGTAAAAGTCTTTTGCAATACTATATGAACGCAGTAAGTAGATTTGTAATAATTTTTTGATGTAAGTACATAGTAGTTAAGGCCACCTAATATAAAGTGGGACCCTTATTGCTGCTAAAAGTGGCTGTACAAGCAATTGAATCATAGGGTGTGCTTAGTTTGTCACCCATGGCTTGTCCATTTTGGCTTTATTTTTGTTAATTAAATAATGACACGGTATAATATGTCATTTGTTGTTGTTCATCTGTGGTTGTATTTACCCAATTTTAAGATTCATTTTAAGATCAATTCTAAAGGATGTCCTTTTTCACATGACTGTGTGTGTGTGTGTGTGTGTGTGTATATATATATATATATATATATATATATATATATATATATATATATATATATATATATATATATATATATATATATATATATATATATATATATATAGAATAAACTTTCTGAGAACAAACTTTTGTTGTGTTTTGCTTTTACCTGTTTCAGTCCCTGCATTGGTTTAACTGTGAGCTTAAACAGCGCCCCACAGAGGTTTGTTTCTGGTCAGAGGTCTATTGTGTGGCTAGTAGATCAGACAGACTCCTGCAGTTGTTTAGCAATGTAATCCCAAGTCATTTGTCACAGCACAGAGCAGCAGCAGTAGCTATGCATGCACAAGAGGAGATCAATGCAATTAGCAGCCATTTCAATGCAAAGGACTTCAATACTAATGTAAGTGAACACACATGACAGAGAGAGGTCAGAGAGAAAAAGAGGGAGAGAAAGAGATATGTCTGTTTGAGTAAAATGCAATTTAGAGCACATTATCATTTGCCTAATGTGTGTGTTTTAGACATTTAACACTTACACAAATAGTAAAGATTAATCCTTACTGTAGATTACAGTATTCACACGCTGCAATGCAGTATCTTGAATGACAGTGTGCATAAATAGACTTTTTATATGCTGTCTAGAGCAGTGTTTCTCCAGACACAGAAATATATTCAGAACAACAACTTGATTGCAAGTGGGATTTTGCTTTTTACACAACTCCTCAATAAACAAAAATAGTAACACTTCAGTTTAGGATCCAGTTCTCACTAGTTGCTTATTAGCATGCATATTATTAGAATATTGGCTGTTTATTGGTATTTATTAATGCCTTATTCTGCATGACCATATTCTACATCTCTTAATCCTACCCAATATCTAAACTTAACAACTGCCTTACTAACTATTAATAAGCAGTAATTAGGATCTTGTTAATAGTTAGTTATTAATAGTAATAATTGGACCCTAATCTAAAGTGTGACCACAAACATTAATATCGAATTATAGCATTTTGCTATAGGGATTCTTTCTAGGACCTTGAATATTTTGAATCTGGTTTGCTAAAAAAGTTCAGTGAGTGAAATTTGTTTTGTTTTTTTAAAAAGGAAAAAGATACTGCATCTTACCGAGTAGGTACTACTACAAACATACTTAAAAAAGTATGTTCTACATAGTATGAATTTAATTTGGAATTACATCCGCCATGTTGTCAGCGTCACATGGCTTATGGAGTCAGTTACAATGCTTCACTGCCATTCACACCTCCTCTCCCGTGGCCTCATGGGATAGTAAAGTGTCCATTAGATGTGCACTCCGGAATCTCAGCAGATCTAGAAGGTCATCTGGGTACTTTACCCTTATTTTATGAATACTATGAATTTGGACATACTACTCTTTTCACAAACTGTCTTTCATCTACTATATAGTAGGAACGCAGTCATATTCAGACACAGGGCGAGTCGACTCTTTCACGGCGGAAAATAAAAGTCTTTACAAAAAAAATGTGGTGTTTCTCAAAATATCTGTAGATATAGAGAGTTTAAGCAACATAAAATCATTTGAGAGAAAAAGGCTTATCACACTATAGAAAAAGACTAATAAGTTTCAATAACATTATCACATCATTTTAATTATGGTCATCCTTCATTTTTGCACATATCTGCCCATCTGTCTTGTAAATTACAATGACACATGACAAATTAAACGCATTACATACATGCTTCCTATTTTTCAATTGGTCAAAACTGTCCCTCTCCTTCAGTTGAGTAGTCTTAAAACGGTGATTTGTGAGTGTTATTTCACAACTTGAACTCAAATACTATTGGCTCTTACTACTCTCAGTATTTAACGCCAGTAGAGCAGCCATACACTTCAAAAGGTTAAGACCTTAGTAAATGAAAAATGAGTCATAAAAAGTCAGAATCGTCTATGTATGAAATGTCAATGTCCCGATCGCTTTGTACCCCTGATTGAGAAGCACTGGTCTAGATCAGTGGTTTCCAAACCTGTCCTGGAGGACCCCCAGCACCCCCCAGTATCGGACACACCCAATTCAGGTCTTGCAGTCAAAGCTGCATTAAGGCAAGCCTCCCAGGTTAACAAAAGATAGTGTAATGCCGCGGTAAGCGGGGAATGAGGACGTTTTATATTATGTACTCTTCAACAAGTTTGCTCTTAAACATTTGGATTGATCTACTTTTAGAGTTTATACAGAAAAAAAAATGCTGTCTTATAGGAGAAGTCACAGACAATTGGCCGACACTTATTATTTCTATGGTATCCACAAACAGTGATTGACTGTTGCTCAACTCTGAACGAAATGCAATGACGTCAAGGCTGTAATGTGATTGGTTATCAAGGCACACATGTTCCAAGTTGGCCGTTACGCTTTCTCCAATGGTAGAGCCATGGACCCTTGTATCTCCCATAATAAGACAATCTTCCAATAAGCTGATGAGTTGAATTGGGTGTGTTTGATGAGGGAGAAATACAAAATGTGCAGTGCTGGGGGTATTCCAGGACAGGTTTGGGAACCATTGGTCTTGATTAATAATAACATAATTTAATATTTAACACCATTTAGACCAAATGTAAGGGTAAAGTTTAATTTAAGCGGTTTAAAACTTCAACAGTTGACAATATATGAGATGGAGATGATGTGATGATGACAGTTGACAGGTTT
Source organism: Paracanthobrama guichenoti (assembly GCA_018749465.1). NCBI lineage: Eukaryota > Metazoa > Chordata > Actinopteri > Cypriniformes > Gobionidae > Paracanthobrama > Paracanthobrama guichenoti. The sequence continues at coordinate 11,293,234 of CM031961.1, read as the reverse complement.
TGTGAACTTCATTGAACAAAATATATGGAGGGGGAAAAAAGAAAACTTTTAACCACACAAAATACATTCCATACATTCAACTACTACTATTCAAACCACAAAATTAATAGTGTTACATAAAGAAAAACAATCCAATTGCAAATGAATTCATAACATGCTATTTAGTTTTCTTAGGTCTTCTGCTCTAGTACTTAGGGGTTTAATTTAGTAAAAAGCTAACAGGAAAAGCTATTCATGTTTTTGTTTTTTTGTTGTTTTTTTGTGTCCTAGGACAAAATTTAAAAGATTCCATGATTTACTGTTAGTAAATTACAATTAAGCAGTCACATTTCATCCTATACAACTTCCAAGACTTCAATTTCAGGAACATGAAGTCCCTATAGAACGACCAAGGGTTAAGTGCCTTGCTCGAGGGCAGTGGTGAAAGAACTGTTCTCAGTAACTCTCAGTTCCTGGGTCAACACCACTGCTTAGAACCTGCAACATGTTACAGTTTGACTGCTGAGCATCAACACAAATTCACACGGGAGATTCTTCTAAAACAAAATTTGTAATGTAGGATCAGTTTTCTTGGCTTAGTTTCCAACACAAGGACTTAGGCAATATAAATGCTCTAGATAAATGTTCATTTTGGACTGTTGTACATATCTAAATGCAATGAAAAGTACACAGCTGTGCAGGACTGTATCCGTAAATACCTAATTACCATATACAACATCCATAGAAATATATGGACAAGAATTTCTTTGCTTTTAAGTTTTCAAACTCTAAAAAATATGGCATTCTAAAGCTTTAAGTAGCAATATAAAACGCACTAAAATCCCTCAATCTAGTCTTGCGCTAATTACTAGTCTCTCTATGATGCAATAATTTAAATGATTATACAGACAACTCTTCATGTTAACATTAAAATAGATCCTTCATCAAAAACTTCAGCATTTTAGCATGGCTTTAAGACCTGATGTGCCATTGAATGAACAGTTTTCTTTCTCTTTTTTTGAGATACAATTATTCAGAATCCACTGAGGCAAACATGTTTGATGGAAAAAAGGAGAAACACATGAAAAATTAAGCGCAGACAAATAATATTCCTGACTTTGTTGGACCAATCAGATGACACTAACGCAAAATATGGCATGTGTCTTTACCTTAAACTCTTCAGAAAGATAGTTTATGAATATGACACTCAACGCAAGTGGAAACCCACAATGTAACAATACAGCTGTGCTTACATAAATACTTTTAAATCCCCAGGTATAACACAATACAAAAGAGTTTAGGACATATTTTGATGATAGTGCCAAGTATTTGTCCAACCAGTGACAAAACACACACATCTATATTATATATGCCTATAATCAGTAAAACTCAAATCTAAGTACTGAATTTCACCGCATGTGAATGAATGAATGCAGGCTTTGGAATTTCATCTAACTCAAGTCCTGAGAAATAGAATGTGGAAAACACAATCGCACACCCACGCACAAACTACACTCGTTGCGGACTAAGGCTATTTCATTTAACAACTAGTCATTCGGGGAACTCGGAGGCAGCATTTCAAGTTTAGGGGATCAGCTGAAGTCCTTGGGTTTGAGAACGCAGCTCACTGTCATACTCCATCAGCTTTAACCTTGTGTTGCCAAGGCTTTAGCCCTCAAGTGTTTTGCAAGTTCTGGATAAAGGAGGTGTAAACATGTTGCAAACATGTCGTCGGTCTGTTCTGCGTAGTTTCGTTTTAATCTAGAGCTTTGTGTCGGGTGAAAATCAAAAGGAAACACTTCCCATCAAACTAAACTAAAAACACGAACAAATCCAATGCCATACAATACACAAAGTCTTCCTTGAATGCCGTATTTGTGCATCAAACAGTTATTGATGGACTTTTTTATAGTTTTCAATCATCATTTGGGCTGGTCGTGAGGAGGTGGGGATGTTCAGTGAGATCCGGAGGGGTCCGTGGGTTCATTGGTAGGGGCTTGGCGGAGTCTCCTGTCTGGGTACTGTGCGTTGTCGAAGGCTAGACGGTGCACGGTCTGGACATGAGTCTTCAGGTTACCTTTCTGCGAGGCGCTGTAAGGACAGTATCGGCACTGGAAAGGTCGCTCACCTGAAATGGACACACAAAAAACAAGATGAGGTCAGAGCCTGGACCCGAAGGTGAGAGCGGAGCCGAGGTTGGAACCAGAGAGGAGAGAAAGGTGACGTGGCGGTGATGTCGAAGGGCTGGCTTTGAGAGCGCTGCCTTCCCTTTTCAAGAGGAAAGAACAGAGGCAGGTTGGGAAGGTGGGGGGAGGGGCCGTGGCATGATTGATGGGCTGATGACATGCCATATGGAGACGGTTGACTGTTCCCCCCGAGGGGACGTCAGCCTTTTGTTTTCTGTTTCTGTCAGCTGTTCGTACAAACACACAAACTCACAGACACAGGAATCTCTGCCTGCCTGCCTTCCCCTGAGCAATAAGACGTCACACCGATGGTAGATGTCGAAAGTCTGGGCATATCAAGTTTTGCGAGGAGAGGCGAACTTGACAACCACACACAGACCTAGTTTCTCCTTCTGCCCATGTCTGTTTGGGGCTCAACACTGGAATAATTGTCAGAGTCCCAGTTTCAGCGTTTAATTAGACTGATGTACAACGTTGTCCTCGCGCAATCGCATAAAAATATCCCCCCACACCTGAGCAAAACAAATGAGTCTGCCATTCAATTTCTCCGTATTATTATTTTTGAAAAATGAATGAATTATCCACTAGGAAATAATTGTCATTCCGAGGGGCTGAAAAAGGGGTATTATCATAAATCATGCCTCATAAAAAAATGAAGACAGACACAATTAATCAGGACTATCTGAGGCTGGGTTGCGCTGGCTGCCTGATAAGGTCTGCGGCACAGTAAGAGCTCATCCAGGGGCACTGTGGTTCCCTAGAGGAGTAGAAAGTGAAACCCCGATCCAAAACAGAACTCACCAAATTACATTAAAGGTTATTGTCAGAACATCACCAAGAAGTGCGGCACAAATTTAATTTGACCTTTACTCTCGGCCTGCTTTTGCCATTTGTAATATGCAACACATGCAAAGGGGGTAATTCATTAAGGGTGGGCCTCCCCACTGCAGCAAAGCACATCTCCCACTGTTAAGGTAGATGCGGGATGTGATCTATTTGATCCCCTATAACGTCTGTTTATTTCTAGAACTTTCTGCATGGTAACGATGGCAGGTTGAAACTGCACATCACAGAATGAAGAAATGTGAAGAAATGATTGACAGGACAGAAAAAAAAAACACAAGATACACACAAATAATGCAAACAACCGAACGAAAAGTGAAACATACTTGTTTGGGGGCTTCTGTAGAGGATGGACTCCAGTTCCCATGAGTCCATTGGACTCAAACATCACTGTGGGAGCAAGGTGGCCGGGTTAAAAAGAGTTTGCAAAAATTGGAACTTGTTCCCTTTTATTGTTACCCAGCAGGGTGTAAACATCGTTCTTGTACAAATGAAGCTAAGTCAATACAAAATCAAAAATGTACCCTATTTACTTTCTTGCTAAAATCCGTCTGAAATACAGAAACCACGGCCCGATCAATTGGATTGATAAAAATAATATAACACATTTTTATCTCACTGAATGCCCTGTTTTACGGGCACATGTAAAATTGGTTGCTAATGGGATTTCACATTGACTTTAATGATGTTCTTGCGTTTCCTGGTCAACTTCGAAGCAAGTATTGAGCATCCTCAAAGCAGGAATCCATTTTAAAAGCACTAAGGTGCAAACCAAGAATCCACCCTCTCATCAAGCATTAGCCGTAAAGGCCTTGAATTAGTATCACCAGTTAGCGTGGCCGCGGCAGACAGTGAACTGAAACTACCAATTTAAAGTGACACACAGAGTTAGTGTGCATGCTAATGGAGGCCGGGGGCCCCTGCCCCACTTCATTTGGAAGCTCACACTGAAGAGAGCAATCACTGATGACGTAGATTGTAAGTCTATGTGTATAGAGAGAGAGAGCTCCGTAAAATGTTGCATTTGGCCTCTGTCACTGGGGATCAGTCTGGCTAGTATGCAAAACCTTCACACACTCTTCAAAACAAAACATAAAAAGAAAAAAAAACAAAACTCTGTCCTCTCATGATTCGAGCAGCTAAGTGCATCCATTTAAAACAGTGAAGGGAACCCTATTCATTTAGACTACTACAAATGGTACATGACCTCTTTATATTATTAAAAAGCTGCTACGGTGCATGCTAATGATGTGTAATAGTGCTTTTCCCCCAGTAAACTGGAGGTAAATTTCCTAAATACATATAGCTTGTAATTTCCACTTGTAGAACGTGAATCGATTCAAAATTACAATACCAATGAATCATAATAAGCTCCCAGTTGCTTAATATTTAAAATAAACATAAAATGGCACACAACCTCATTATAGATTATGGCGAATGAAAGTTTGTTGTTGAACATGAATGATGGATATAATCTTATATATGTTATGAAATGAAAAAGACCCCCTGATCGAATAGGTGTGTGTTTGTGGTTTGACAAGAAGACAAGGGCAAACTGTCACATTTTCTCAGTGAGCATTTGACGCATATCATACTGGACTGGTGACTGCTCAGCTTATTAGCATGCACAATTACAGCTCCATAAGTGACATCTGATTAATAATGTATACAATTTTCACAGGTCAGAGTCACACGCAAATATGTTTGCAGCGGAAAGAAAGAAAGACTCTCGTCCAAGGACATAGAGAGAACGCTCGATATACACACACACACGCACACATGCACATAAATGCATACATGCACATTTAAATATATATGAAATTTTTATGCTAATAAAGGATTATTTAGCAGCTTCTGTCTTATCCAACTTGACTGTATACATTTTGATGTATTTATAATGAAATGATAAAGCATAAAAATGATAGAATGTAACATTAAAAGCAGTATTTTATAGAACTACATTACAAATTGTTGAATAAAGTATCTTATAATATTTAATATATTTATCATTATTTTTATAATGATGAAACTGTGACACAAAAACATAATTTTTAATAGGAAAAGGAATTTTGTGACTGGAGACGTGACTAAAAAATTTAGTTAAGTTAGTAGTTTCAGTTAGTTGCTGGTTTGTGTGTGTTTGTTTTTAGTGTGTGTATCTCACCTGTGTGTGATCTCATGTGTGTGCGGTAATGGCTGGGCTGGTTGAAGCTCTTCCTGCACACCGGACACACATACTCCCCCTGCTGAGACCCTGACCTCGCCAACCCTACAGTTCACACACACAAACAGAGAAAGAGAAATAAAAATTAACAGGAAAAACATGTAGCTGAACTTACACAGAACAGATAGAGAGGTTAGGAGACGGAGAGAGAGAGCATCATTAGTATGTTTTATGTGTCATTATGGGAGGCTACCTTCAGGGCTTGGATGGGGAGCTGTCATGCCGCATCACGAGAGCATCTCTGACAGCCTGACATGAACACAGGCCCATGTGACCGCATAAATTACTGTGAATTAAAAGCCTTGCCCTGTGATGTGCCCCCATCTGCGCTACCATGTCACATGTCAGGTGTGCTGCTTTCCCCTTCCTCCCTCTCTCCTTGTCTCCTTCCCTCTCGCTCTCACTGCTCTTTTCCTGCCCGTCGCTCTAGCTATGTCAGCCCTCGTCCGTGCGAGGGGAATTGCTTGGACACGTGCGTGTCGGTGAAGGACTCGCTGAAGTAACAGGAACCGATGTGGAACCTGAAGCAACCGCCATCCGTTTCCCCTCAGGGCGCTTTAAGAGCGTGAGCTGAAATGCTGTCCCTTTGGCTCCTGTCCGTCACCTGGCACTGGTGGTCCTACCTGCTCCGACCCCTCGGGCCCCGCTTTGTCGTAGCGCCGAGTCGTGACTGAGAGTGTTGGTGGCAGTGGTAAGCAAGGCTACGTTTAGTAAACATGAGTCCGTGAGTTATTACCATAGAGGAGCGACGCAACAGGAAAAGCAGCGGACAGCACAAACAAAAGGAAAGTCTAATATTGGAAAGGTCACTTTATTGTATGTGACTCAAAGGGCTAAAGAGAGCGCTGATGATATCAGGCCAGACAGTTGACAGAAATTTTTGCTGTCTTTCCGCAGAACTACACTCACTGAAGCCGGCCAACTGGACCACCGCCTGGCAAAATGTCCTCAAATGAAGTGGAATGAAAAAAAAAAGCATTTGAAAATATTTTTCAAAGCAGCTGGTGGCTTAATTTGACTCCTCTTGCTCTTTCGTTCATTCAGTCGTTGAGTTGCCTACTTTGCATATTTGTGGCGTCGAGGCGCTGTAACCCCTCAGAAAGCGCCCGGCGTGCTGTTACGAGCGTGATGTTCAAGGCTCGGAATGCCTCTCAGCGATAGCTGTCTGAAATGTTTTTACACTGTTTCATAGGTTACACGATGATGAAGAGATTACTCAATAGTTCTATTAACCTTTGTGTATGCGCATGCTGGCACAACGGCGTGTGGGGTGCTACGTGCCATTTTAGCCCTCACCGTTCCCATTTGTCATTTCAGCTCAGGAGTAAATGTAGTTAATGTGCCTTTGCTGAATAATTTAGGTACTGTGCCCTGACAACCATTTTATAGCACGTCAATCTTTACCTGTTTTTCAATAATACAATGGTCCTGTGAAGTTAGTGTTATTGGGGAAATTGACCCTTAAAAGATTGTCTTTGTAAATTAAAAAAATAAAACACTACAAACAAAAAATCTATTGTTTTTACAGTTTTTTCCAACTGCTTACATGTTTTCAAAACTCTACACACAATTCCCAAAACTGCACACACAATATGCAAAATGCCTCACATCTCCTTCAGAATGTAACTGCATTCAAAATGCCATAAACACATGTCAGAATGAAGCATTTGCATCAAATGGCAAACACTTCTTTCATAATAGTACATTTTTGGATATACGTAAACACTGTTGTTCTACATCTAAAGCTCCTTGGTCTTTCATAGGCTTATATCTACATTTCAATACAGTGAAAGTAATCTGCTGAGAGGGGTAACAAGTACACTGTAAACCAATGCAATGTAGAAACAGAAAATATTTATTAGGCCAAACATTACTGTTGTATACAGTAGCATACAACAAAGCCATAAACAAATGTAAACCAAAAGTATATTCTTTATAATACAGAGTCCCTCCAACTCCCCTTACTCTGTCTGCATTGCTTGCATCCATTATTCTAAACCTATAACTTGACCGCTGGCCTAGTCTAAAGCCATGATTGGTTGGTGTTAAGTAAAGCAATGAGTGTTTGCACACGTGAGGAGTTAGTGTGAGGCACTGATGAATTAGTGTAGCATTTTGATTGGTTGTGTTTGGAAAAGGAAAGCAAGTCACTTCCTGTTAGATCAAAAATCATGTGACATGAACAGATTTTGTGTGTAAGCAGTTGGGGAAAAAACTGTAATGCTATCACATCATTAAAATGTACAAAATGAAAAATGGATTTTCATTTGCAAAAAGAATCCAATAAAAGTGTTAACATTAGGTGAGCATCAGATGAAGGGAAAGGTAATTAAAATGCAAATTTGGGAAATGAGCATGCATAAATAAATATCCAATATTGACAGATACCAATAAATTAAACAAAAAATACTTTAATACCAATACCAATATATTATATCTTTATAGCTAGGCCTTCTGAACATCTGATACTAAATGCTTTGTCAATGTAGTAACAACAAATAGTAAAACAATTGCTTTAAATTTTACTTGAACATATTTGTCTTATCAAGTTTGCATACATCTTATTTTATATTATTTAATTGTATTATGTATTGACATTATAGGCCACCCTGTTCTCTAAGTATCAGTATACTAATAAATGTGACCCTGGATAATTAAGATTTCCATTGATTTGGTTGAGATACAGCTATTCTGGAAAATCTGGAATCTGAGGGTGCAAACAAATCTTAATATATTGAGAAAATCGCCTTTGAAGCTGTCCAAATGAAGTCCTTAGCAAGGCATTTTACTACTAATAATAATAATTTTATTATATATTTGCAGTAGGAAATTTACAAAAATATCTTCATGGAACATGATCTTTTCTTAATATCCTAATGGTTTTTGGCATAAGAGAAAAATCGATAATTTTGACCCATAAAATGTATTTCTGGCTATTGCCACGTGACTTATGACTGGTTTTGTGGTCCAGGGGCACAATCGTGATAATAATTTGTTTTAGGTCAATAGTTTTTACCTTCAACTATTTCTGTAAATGATTAAATGAGCATCCAAGGTTTTCGGTTCTTGACTGGGGTATGCAAATGTAGGGTTTGGCTTTAATGACATCTTGCCCTGTTTGATGATTTAAGAGTAATCACAAATGGTACAGGAGAATATGAAAGTCCAGTGTGCACTAACCCATTTTAAAGCTTAAGAGATTCCTTAATACAAGTTTAGTAATCAAGTTTCAGAAGAAGAGAAATAGGCTCAAAATTCATCATAGAGGGACCCCAGTATTTGACATACAAATCCCTATACAGATGCTCAGTGTATCTTCATTGCACCGTGTCGTTGCATTAGATCATAAAATCAAACCAAATTGCAAGTTTAAAAAGATTATTAGTAGCAGTAGCAGAAGTATTAAAAGTATGTTTTTGTGAACTCGTACATTTTTGAGGGTTACTTAAATGTCCAAATACTTTTTGGGGCCACTGTACAATAAATATAAGCGTATTAGAATAAAATAAGCAGTTAAAACAGCATCTTATGATACTGGTATACTTCCAAACACCCCTAAACAACCTCTTACCTGCTTGCTCTGCAATGGCGTTGCTGAAGCCCCAGTGGTGGTAGAGGGCAGCTAAATCGTGAGGATTGCAGTTCTTCAAGAAACTCAGGATGTCCGTCACAGCTTCTGGACCGTCAGCCTTTGACTGTCTCTTGGACTGGGATTGAGAGGATGGGCCGCTCGAGCCAATTCTGCTCCAGGGGTCATACCCAGCCACGGACGGTGTATCCTGAGATTGAGAATCAGACCTGCTAGGGGTCTGAGGAGCATGGGCTTTAGCGCTCCTCTGATCCGAGAGGTTATGTTTGCTGGAGAGCATAAAATGAAGTCCTTCTTGAGGTAGCAGACTACTCTCCATCACTCTGCTTCCCGCCTTTGGGGTTCCAGTCTTCTGAGGACTTGCCGTGGGCCGCGATGAGCTGTTTTGATGGACGTCTGCTTTGTGTTTACTGCCTGCCAACTCATTCGTCCTGGACTTGCTGCTCTTATGTTTGGACGAGTGAGATGATGCCCCTGGTGTTGTGGCTGCGTGCCAGCTCTTGCTTTGCGAAGAGCTAGGCTCTACACTACTTGTCTGAGGTTTTGATTTCTTTGTCCCTCCAGGGCTGCAATCAGGTGGATTCGTTCGGGAAGTTCTCATCTGTGGCAGAGATGGACAGTCCTTACCTTCCAGGAACGGAGGTGGCCCGGTGCGTCTCTTGAAATCGAGAAGCGATTTTGGCCCCTTGAGGCCATTTCTTGGGGCCCACTTAGGCACCAACGTAGTGCTGTCAACTTTGTGTGCAATTCGTTGGTGGATCCAGAGAACTTCTGGATACAGTGTTGCATACGAGCAATAAGGACACTGGTGTCTAACCAAACTGTTCAATAATGTAGAAGAAACCCCTTGTTTTTCGTTATCCACCTCCATGGAGAGATTAAGCAGATTAGCATCCACTTTATCTGTGGGGCTACTTTCTTCCAAACCCTTACTCTTTTCATCCTCCGTCTTTGAAGCTGCGTCGCTCAGTGCTGCCCTCTCCAGGTGAGTTGAGGTGGTGTAGGGCCAGTAGGGTTGCTTCAGCAGGGCATTTCTCAGCCTTGGGAAGCCTGTGTGGCTCGTTTGGTGAGTTTGGCTTTGGCTGAGTGAGCTGGTTAAGGCATCACTCCTCTGGCCCCAGTCCCCGATCGCCAAATGATGCGTTTGGACGTGGGCAGCGATGGCCGAGGGCTCCGAGGTGCAAAAGTCACAGTGCTCACAGGTGTATGGCTTTTTATCTGTCATGAAAACAACATACAGGGATTTGAACAAGAACAATAGCAAAAAGTCTCTGAAAGTATAAAGTTAGCAATCATAATAACACTGAATTTAGATACTGACAGTCAATACAGTTTTAGAGTTTCACCACAAGATGGCACCACATAACCATGTAAATTTACTTCAGTATAATGTACTAATCCTGTACATAATTTTAGATTGTGTTTTATATATATATATATATATATATATATATATATATATATATTACACACACACACACACACGTCTGGTTCGCTATCTTTGTGTGGACTCTCCATAGACGTAATGGTTTTTCATACTGTACAAACTGTGTATTCTAAACATACCCATCACAGAAAACTTTTGTGATGGGTATTTGTGATACTGCATTTTTACATTTTCAAAAAAACTAATTCTGTATGATTTATAAGCTTGTTTCCTCATGGGGACCTCAATTCAGGTTGAAGTCCCCACTGCGATAGAAAAGCATGAACACATGCACACACTCTTGGGATGCTGTCTTGCTCTCTTCTCAAAGAGTAGCCCTTCATTGTACACCCGAAGGTAAAAGAAAGAGAGGACGACCCAAGATCACCTGGCGCCGCATAGTAGAGGAAGAAATGAAATCTATGAACCTGACATGAGGAGATGTCCAGAAAAAAAGCCCAGAATCGACCAGAGTGGAGAACATTTGTTGATGCCCTACATGCCAGAGGCATAACGGGCAGTAACTAAGTAAGTACTACACACACAGACACACACACACACTATTTGACAGTAAAGACATTTATAATGAGATTTGTATTTCAAATACATTCTCAAATAAATCACGGTTTCCACAAAAATATTAAGCAGCACAACTTTTCAACATTGATAATAAAAAGAAATGTTTCTATTATGTTTAATGAAATGCAACATTTAATATGTGAAATTGAAAAACTCTCTAATGAGTATGTTTATGGCACTGCATAACATGTAAATGATAATCTAAATAGTTACACAAGGTCAAAAAGCTTTAATGGTGGTAGCACAATCGCACACAGTTTGTTTAACAGTAGTACAATAGAGCAACAGATTACTGGGCCTGGGAACTTTGCCTGGGACTACCTCTTCTCATCTGTCAGCAAGATGTTTGTTTACATTTAACATGTCTGCAATCTCTCAGTAGCCCCCTCTCTCTCTCAGTCTATTCTCTCTCTCTCAAGCCATCTGGATTGCATTTGGTGGCTTACACTAGCTGCTGTGCAGCCTTCAATCCACCCTCTCTGAGGTTACTTTTGAGCCAATTCGGAGAGGGGGGTCCTCTGAGATAAACCTTACACTAACGTAATGGCCATAACTGCTTCCCTAAATTCTTTCTGCCTTAGAAAAGCTACATGAGGCACTATCATATTCTAAGAATAATTTGGTATGATTATGAATCTTTTAGAGGAGATAAATTGTGTGAAAGAGCATTCTACAGTCTTGACACCTTCATGAAAATATCAGCAGTGCATGGACATCTGTTTCAACTCTTACACAATGAAACTTCTGTTCTGGAACATTCCATCTGTGTTAATCCCCAAGAGGACATCTTTTGTTTAAGGCAATTTATATTTCTTAACCTTGTGGTAACACTGGGCCAATCTCTCAAATCTATAATCTATTCCTTTACAGTCGATTAATACAACATCCCATGAATTCTTGCCTAAATATGACAAGAATTATCAATCATCAGGACAGATTCAGTGCTCTATGGGGCATATTGGCTTTGTTGATACCTGCTATCTGCAGTATTTTCCAGTGATTTTAGTGATGTGTTTTAAATGAAGGACTGCACTTAGATGGGGAAAGTGAAAAAAAGACACAAATCTTTAGAGCTTGTCTTCCTGAGACAGGAAGTCTAGAAATAGCATCATGCAAAGAGGGCTGGATAGCTCCAGCTACAAGCAAATGATTTAACAATTCAGAGCCTGGTTTTGCACATTGATAACTAAACTTTGGGTATGTAAGAGGGGAGGTTTGGTAGGGTTGAGTGGACAGGGGGGCAGATGTAAAATGTGTTTAAAAAAAATACCCTAATCCTTTGACTATAGTCCTTTGAGTAACAAACTATAGGTACTACAAATGGAAATCAGAATAGTTTTATACTTGAGGGGAATTTTAGGCATAAAGCTTAAAATATGTTAATTTTTTAATTGCGAGTAAAGAACATGCTCTCAATTTGAAATCAAATATGTATTGAAGATTTAAGCTATGTACAAAAAGCACAAGTACAGTATAACTGAACATGTTAAAATGTGCAGCAGTATTTGTCCACAAGGTGTCTCTGTCCTCCTTCAGAAGCAGTATATCATACAGTACGTGTCAAACCAGCCGTTCTTGTAGCCTATTCATGGAGATCTGCCTTTAGTACCTGGTCTAAAATATCTTCTAGTTATTTTTTGATTGACAGTTTAAGTGTGTTTGATTAGAACATTGTAGGAAGCTGGATCCACAAATAAATGTTACTGTAATCCTTCACTTAATCATCCCAGTGTAATTGATCAGGTAGCTGTTGTGAAGTTTACACATTCTTTGGAGCACTATCACATTTCACACTTCATAATTGAGCATGAGTAAAATTTAAGTAAAACTGTAAATTCATCGAACACATCTGAAACTAATCAAGGTCTTTATGTTCACTTAAAAATTATGCTGTAGGCAGTTATTGAACAGGGATACAATAAAGTGGACTCCGTAGCAATACGGAGGACCCATGGTGAACAATACACATTCTGTAAATAGGTAACCCATAAACAGATTCAAATTATGAAATTGCACTCCTTGCCATGAATTTAAACATCAGCAATTCAAAATACAAGCAAAAAATATTTGAGCATCTGCACTGGATTGCACGTTTACAAACAGGTAGGCAGAACGGAGGTCATGATATGCAATCAGTTGATGCTTGAAGTTATAACAAATGTTCAAAATAAGAAAACATTTCTGAGACTACACTTTTTACTAATTGTGTACTGGCTTTAAATGTTAAAATAAGGAAGATGCCCTTACCTGTGTCCCCAAATAACCCTGCCCGTCTTTGATCCCTGAAGTGTCCTGCTGATTCCCCTGCTTTAGTTGGGCTGGACGCTGCTTTACGGAACAGTCCATTTCCACCAATGGTTTCACCCAAGCCACCATGTCTGATGAGCATGTGGATCACCATCTGTTGCTGTGTGCGGAAGCCCTTTCCGCACTCCAAGCACTCTGAGGTTTTCTGGGAATTCTTACGGCTTGGACGAGAAGCAGGCCGGTACTCTGAGTCACTCAGATTTTCGGGGCTTCGCTCACCTGTTAGGACCTGGCTGTTCCTTTCTCCATTGCTGTGCTGATCTGTGTTGGAGCCTTGGGTTCCAGCTCCTCTCCGTTTCTTGGTTGGGATACTCGCAGTGGAATCGAGTGATTTTTTCCGCTTGTCCTGTCTGGTCAAGACGTACTCGCCCTTTTCCCTGTCATATGCTACATCTGCATCGGCTAACCTCTCTTCCCAGCCGAGGCTCTTCTCAGATACCTCCACCAGTTTGCCTCTGGTGGCCAGTTGACAAGCTTGGTAGCTACTTACTGGATCGAGCTCTGGGATTCTTTTCCCTAGAGTTGCCTCAATGGGGTTCTCTCCCTTTCCTGCTGGTTTCAAGTTTAGGCATTCCAAGAAGCTTGTCTTTGTGGCAGATGTGAAGTCCTTATCACTATTGTTAGGAGGCTGCTCAACTTTTCTGTGGACCTGCTCGTGCAGTTGCAGGTTCTGGCGGTCATGGAAGAAGTTACCACACTTGGCACAGAGTTCATACAGACACACTTCATTCACCAAGTTGGACTCATCCTGCGCCACCTCATTGACAGTAGCTGGAGAGTCGCTCTTTGGTTTTACCTTGGTGTTGTGAGTCTTCATATGGCTACGTAGGAACCAGGGCTCACGAAAACGGCGTCCACAGATCCGACACCCATGATCTAGAGTGTTCTGATGCTTCTTCATGTGAGCTTTCAGAAACCAGGCTTGGGTGAACACCTGGTCACATTGTTCACATGGGAACTCGCCTTTACCAAGTACACCGTCAGCTTCCTCGCTGGTAGAGACTTCTTTGGTGATAGATTCCTCCTCAATAGGATGTACCTTCTCAACGTGAGCCTGCAGTTGGTCCTCCTGCAAGGTCTCATAAGGGCACAGTTCACATTGGAAGACCTTGTGAAGATCCTGCATATGCTGTTCAAGTTCTGCCTGACTTGACAGTCTTTTCCTGCACAGTGAGCACTGCATTGACTGTTTGCCATTATCACTGGAGGTTCTTTCCTTCTTCCCACCTTTCTTCCTCGTTTTGGTCGCCTCTTCACCGCTCACAACCTTGTTGCAGGCTGAGGTACTCTCAGTCGGACTGGAGCAACCACCTTGATCTTCTGGCACCCCTCCTTCTTTTTCCCCTTCCTCATCCACATCTTCCTCCTCACCGCCAGTGCTCTGGCTGAGGCCATCCAGTTTGTGGCTGCGAATGTGGGCCTTTAAGCTACCCTTCTGGGCTGAGCGGTGATCACAGTGTGGACACTTGTATGGTTTCTCCCCAGTGTGCTTTCTCATGTGCTGGGACAAGGAGCTGAGGAAAGGAAAACTTCTTCCACAGAGTTCACAAGTGTGACCCCGGCTCTTTTTGCCATCGGGGTTGTCCTGTCCACCCTTGGAGAAGGTCTCTTCCTCTGCAACTTCCGGCCGTTCCACCTCCATCTCAAGGCTTGAATATTCCACTATGCTGCTATCTGTTGTCTAATTTATTAGATCCTATTAAGTCTGTCTCGCCTGTAGTCATTCGGTCTGGGTAAAAGTTCTCTTTGTCAGACGTGTCATTGTTGGTAATTCTGTGTTGACAGTGTTGCTTTTGTCTGGAATATGTCTGGAGTTTTTTCTCCTATGATTCATCTTAACAGCTGAAGGTTTGCTTCATTCTGGTCACCTGAGAGGAAATGGAGACACAAATTTGAGAACAAGACTTGCAAATGAGTAAATAAAGGTTATTCATTAATCCATTAGTCCATGGCAATGAACAAACTTTTTTTTTTGTTGGACACTATGCATTTTTGGTGTGAAATTACTGTCTTAATGATTCTTAATATGAATCAAGTGCTGCTTTTAATCAAGTGCTATGTCTTAAAACTGTAGAAATTCGAAATTGTTAAATAAAAAAAACGTTGAGACCCCCAGCTAACAGAGTCCTTTTATATAATGTCATCTGATAGTCTTTTGTTCAGTTAAATCTATTCGTTTAAGGCAGAATCCATACCGCATAGCTGAAAACAGAGGACATAGTACATTGGGTTTTATGCTCTGCACCATTTAAAAGTGAGTGGGAGAGGGACAAAGAGAGAGAAAGACTGCTGATGTCCTCAGTTAGGAGTCAGAGGGAACGGCATGTCTTAAGTATTGCATAAACACTAACTTGTACAGCATGCTCTCTGATTATTCTAACAAGGCAATTAACACAGATATAGTAAATACACTGGTCAATATTCTAACAAGCATTGTATTAATTGTTGTAAATCCATAAAAGCATACACACCCCAGTCCAGAACCAGGATTTCCTGCCATTCTGTTTTGTTTTCTATCAAATCTAAACATAGCAAACTTCTTTTTTTTCTTTTCTTCAAAAACCTTTAAACTGTCTGACAAAATGTTTATTGTAATACCGAACCTGGCATATCTGTTAATCTAGTTTGTGCACTTTTTGTTTAAAATGAACAAATATATACTACACTACAGTAGAGCCTGGGTTTGGTTGTAACATAGGGGGCTGTAACAAGAGCTAATATCTCAGGTAATATCAGGGTTTTATGTCAAGTAAAAGTTCAATTACACAAATGTGTGGAAAAGTTCTTACAATATATTTTGAATTGAAATGTTACAAATGTATATGATTTATGAATATTAATAATATCTACAGGCAATGGTTTGATCGTTTTTGTTTTTGATCGTTAATTGTTTATTTTCATACTTACTAATTATTGTTACTATTTAAATTTAGTTCCTGTAATAGGCTGTTCAATGGCAGGTTCTCATTGTGACCCCATATAAGTGTGACAACATGCCCCACTATTACAATCTACGTGTATTCAATGAACTTTATTTTTTTCCCCGGGCAATAAATGTTCAATAGTTTTTTTTTTTGTTTTTTTTTTTTTGTAGAAAAGATTTTAAGGTTTGCGTGACAACTTGCCCCTGTCTCCCCTATAATTGAGTCTGTGTGTTTTGTGTGAGTCTTTGACTGAAGGACAACAGTCCCAGTTAGTCTCCTCTCACAGTCAGTGTGAACAGTGGTTGTCTGCTCACAGACCTAAATTCATTGTGTGTACGTGTGTGTGTGTGTGTGTGTGTGTGTGTGTGTGTGTGTGTGTGTGTGTGTGTGTGTGTGTGTGTGTGTGTGTGTGTGTGTGTGTGTGTGTGTGTGTGTGCTCAGGCGTAAAGAGACTATTCAGTGTTGAGCAAGAGAGGGGCCAGTTGGGATGAACCCTGAGGGCCGGTCCTCTCTCTCAAAAATCAATAATCCATTATATACCAACTACATTTCACCACTGGCCCAGCATCCCCCTCACACAAACACACACATTCTAACGCACAAAATCACACGCCTCTCCACAGTTCATCTTTTACGGTAAGTTAACTTGCTGGGCTATAAAATGCCAGGTAAGAAATTTAAAGAAGAGACGTTTAGGAAATTGGAAGTTTTCCTAGAGGTCCCATCATCCATTTATCTCGACTTGTATCCAGTGTTTGCCTACTTATCTAGTTTATTTTCTTTGATTATTTGATTTTGTGTGTTGGGTAGCATGTAAACAGTGTAGCCGTTATGACAATGGAATGGATGAGGTGCTTAACCGCATAATAACGGAACTGAACATGCTGAGCTGGTAATGAATAGTGTTTTGCTGTGTGGCAAACCAATGAGCTGAGCATTAAATCGCCGTAACTATGATACCAAGAGGTTTGGGAGATGTGTAAGGACACACACTACACAAACACACACATATATATATACACACGTCAGCAGTGGGGTTATTATTGAAACATGGCTGTTCTCAGAGGGCTTACCTCAGCTCTGCTGACCTACTTATCCCCAGACAGTTCATCTCATCTTGTAGCTCCATCAATGCAGGATCAGTGCATTTTTAAAATTGAGCGTTGTGTGTGTGTGTGTGTGTGTGTGTGTGCTGCCGCACTCAAATCCTAAACCAAATTGTGCATTTTGTCCAAATGCACAGAGACAGTTACCAAACCACTAACAGGCATCAACAATGACAAGAGAAGATAGAAGAGCTAGATTGTCTTTTGTTCTTATAGTGATGTGACGGACAGAAGATTAATAATTTGTTTTTCCTTAAGACTACAACCAATGAGATTTTTAATGCATAATCTGTCCAAAAACAGGCATTATGAAACAAAACAAACCTTAAATCGAGTTTTGAATTTCCACTCAATGTGTAAATGGTATTTTGTTTTTATTCCAAACAAATCACAGTCACTGATGGAGCTCACTCGTTAACCGTCATTTTTGCGAAACTCCTATAGGTGCATATTGCCTCCATTGCCTTCCTCACTAACAACTTGGTAGTTTTAAAATCCCCCCAAACTACAATCTCATTGTGCCTCTCGCACCAGAACTGTCACAATAGCTCATGTCTATACCTCCTCTGAGCGGCGGGGAGTCCAGCACGCCCATTGTTGGATGCAGGGGTCCATCCTACGCTAGAGGCCTGTCTGAAGCATGTCTGGTTGGGGAAGACAAAGGGAAGTCCCTCCCGGTCCCATTTCGAAGTAGATCCTGCCTGGTACCATCAACTGCTGATTACAGCTGCAATAAAAAGGGGGCCCTGGTGCATGTTTGCGCTTGCGAGCATGATAGCAGGTGCTGAGGCTAACTTTGTCATGTTAAATTACGGAAAATATTCTGGCGTCTAAGACAGAAGTAATTCCCCCAGGTTTGAAACCAAGGAACAAGAGGAGCCAAGAAGAAATGGGCTTGGTTGGACATGCTACAAGAAATGTCAAGTCCAGCAAAGTTAAAGTCTGTGTAATGAGGAATGCGAGTACAGATGTGGTCATATGATAAAAACCGAACGGAGAAAGAGCACAAACGTTTCTATTCAGCTGAAATGTAAAGCTTAGTGATACAGCTTGCACAGGGTGAAGGGCTCCTTTGTTCTGCAGTGTTTCTGAAATGAAGACACAATGAACACTACTTAACTGTAGCCTGACCACGTTACATATAAGCATAAAACAAGATTTACAACTCAAGTTCTTACCCTATGTTTCCCCTATGACAGTGGTTATGATTAGGCGTTCATGATTCTAGTGGATTCCACAGTTAGGACACAGCCACCGTTCATTTCAGATTCCTGAGGAATCTTTTTCTGAACTGTCTGAATGGCTGTTACCCCTGCCTCAACTCTTAGCTATCATTCTTAATACACATTTGCGGTGACATACACTGTATAATGTAAGCATCTTCAACAATTACTCATCTTAAAGGAACAGTTCATTCGATCAGTATTTAGTCAGAGTCTGTTTTAGTGCTGTATGCTGGTTTAATATAGAGTTAAAAGTTTAAAGAACCACTACACAATGACAATTTATAATGATCAGGGAATAGTCAAGCTCCAAAAGGAACAGAAAACACCTAAAACAGTCCATGCACTATACTGAAAGTCCATACAAAAGTTTTGTGTAAGAATAGACCTCAATTTAATTAAGTCATTTTTAAAAAAATCAAAAATACAGTAAAAACAGTAATACTGTGAAATATTATTTAAAAATACGGTTTTCTATTTGAATATACTTTCAAATATATTTTTTCAAATGTAATTCAGCATCATAAACTCGAATATTTACCTTATAGAAGGTAAAAACAGCATTTATTTGAAACAGAAATATTTTGTAACATTACAAATGTCTTTACTGTCACTTTTTGATAATTTTAATACAATAAAGGTATTAATTTCTTTAAAAACAAACAAAACAAAAATACATACTGAGTACTGACCCAAAAAATTTGAATGGTAGGGTTAAAAACTAATTATTACTTAAATAAAACCAGTGACTTTATATGTTACCACATTAAGCACATTCTGATCCAACAGTGATTCTAACTAACACTTTTTAGTTAACTTTACTTAATGTCTTAACTGTAAAAATCTAGTAACCTTTACTATTCACATACTATTCCTTGTTTACTCAGAAAACCCAAGTTAAGATTGATTGATTGGTTTGAGTGCCATTTTTTCAAGCACAAACAATCAATCAAACAAACAAACAAACAAACAAAAAACTCACCATTATGGTGATCAGTGTTCACTTTGATTGAGTACTTGGAACATTCATACTATTATAACACTCTTCCTATTGATGCAGCGATGCAACGAGAAATCACAGTTATTTGGTTTCAAATAGGCCTGTCGTAATAATCAATATATCGATATATCGTACAACATGACCTCAATCATTTTTTGTGATGCAATATATCGCCCATTATGTTTACATGATAATGAATGTCACCAACATTTTACTCGATTGTGCTGTCATCTTGTATCTTTCCGTGACGGAGGCGAAAGTGGTTCTCAGGCAGTTCCTTCATACACAGAGAGGTTATCGACAGGTGAAAAAAAGGCGCCATTTGAGGCATTATAGTGTTTCCCTAACAACTACTGACAGTTTGGAAGTATAAGCCCAAATGGACTCGATTTCAAAGCCGCAATCCCCTGTTCCGATGCACATATAAATGTCAACGCAGAATGACGAGTGTTAAAGCCGTTTCACAAGGGAAATTGTTTATTTACTATTTATTCAACTTTTTTATTTTTTTATTTAATATAATATTTTTTTACCCTTAATTTCCATGATCTAAAGAATTAAAAGGTTGTCATTTGAAAGTGTGTAGGTCTACTTGCATTATTATGCTGTTATATTAGGATTATATATTCAGTGGCATAAAATAGTCTTAAAATGACAATAATATCGTTTATCGCAATTATTTCTGGGACGATATATCGCGAAACAAAAAGTATTTATCGTGACAGGCCTAGTTTCAAAGGAAGAGAAGTAATAAATAGGTTGCTTTTAAAAGTTGACCTAGCTTCTGACTGAATAATTAACTTTATTTAATGATTTAGTCAGAAATTAAGATCACCTTTTAAAATTAACCTATGTAATATTTCCCTTTATGTCGTATAATGATCGTTTACAATTTTATTGCTAACACTTACGTCATAAACACCTGTGAAACTTTAATTGGGTTGATACAATCTCTCTATATTTGTAACGATATCTTTCAGTTGATTATGCTTGAGTCACACACAGACTTCAACATTCAGCATGCAAACACAACAACAATGGTAGCTATACTAAGTCAAGAGTAAATTTAAAGTAAAAGATCAAGTAGTCTCTACAGTTCCTTTTTAGTTACTAGAACATTTGTGTAAGTGAACTATACTAAGCATTTGCAACATACTATTCCTATTTTACTTGACTTGGTTTTTTTAAGGCAATCAGTTTGCATGCTTTTTTTAAGTAAGTCTAACTAATGAGATTTTACAGTGGAGCAATTTTACAGTACAGTGGAGCAAATGTTATCTATCCTTATTAGTACTGTACTTATGTGACACTACTGCTGAAATAATTAAATCATAATTAAATAATCAATGATTGATTAGCAGCCATATGCTTGAGCAAAGTCTTTGCAAAAATGATGTCACATCTTTATGACTGCATTTACAAGCAGAAACCGCAGTTTACACACCACTGACACACAAACAACAACACATGTGCCTGTAAAAACATGCATAGGCATAAAAACACACACAAAGACAGCCAGCTCTCAGTGGAAAGAAACAGCAGCACATAGGTCCGTATATGAGAGACACAGCCCTGAGCAAGAGCTCCATTCTTCCCCTCCTCTCTTTTCTCTGGCTGATGAATGGCTATGGCGAATCAACTGTCTGCTCGCTTATTCAACCTGACGGCTAGTCCAGCTCAGCACAAACGCCCCATGCTCTGGACACTACTCCTCTGCTCTGAGCCAGTGTTTGTGGAAGAGAAAACGAAAAAGTGCAAATCCTCATGTGAAAGACAGAGCTAAACCAGTACATCACACATATGGTTTTTCTAACACACCCTGGTTTGAACCATACACCGTGAGCCAAACAGTGTGTGTGCTAGTATGTGTGTGCCCTGTGCACATATGTTAATTGTTGCATCCGTGCCAAACAAACATGTTGCGTGTCAGTGTGTGTGTTTGTGAAATCCTAAAATACCAAACACCACGAGAGGCCGAGCAAGAGGAGCTGTAGGTTTTGAAACAGCATCACAAACCAATACTACAGTACAATGTGTGCGTTATTGGCGTATGATGCTCATCTGCTAATAAGGTTACACCACTGCAGTGACTTCTTTACAAAGCAGTAGTGTTGTGTTTTTTTTTTTTTTTAAGCTCAGCCAGAATTCATAGCTAATGAATGGAACGATAATGGCTTCAGATCATTGTCATCAGAATTATCAGACCACGGTTTCCCCAGTAGAGATTGCAGATGCGCGAGAGCTCCGTGACCTCCCAGCGCCGTCACTACAGAACGCCACTCCCTAAAGCCAGAACACGGTTACACAAGCAATAAGCGAGGGATTATTTTACTGTCAGTGTGCATGATGTCTGACTAAAGAATCTGGAAATCCTGAGTGATGATATCAAAAATTTGGTTACACTTTAGTTTAAGGTGCCCTTGTTACAGTGTCATTACACATTTATGTAGTGGGTAATATTAATTAGCTACATGTACTTACTATAGGGTTAGGATTAAATTTGGTTTAGGGTTAGTTGCATGTAATTATGCATAATTTATAGTTATTACTATAGTAACTATGTAAGGTGTAACAACGACTAAGGTAGCAGCCTTAAAAGATGCAACTATATCATGGTACAGATCTTTTGTTCAACAGAAATTATTAAAATGAAAAGATGGTCCCACTTTACATTAGGTGGCCTTAACTACTGTGTACTTACATTTAAATGAATGATTTGATATAATGCACTAATTGTGCACAAACATGTTTTTACAGTGTACTTCTATATATATATATATGTATATGTAATTACATCTGTAATTAATTTCTGTAATTACATGTATAATTACACTGTTGACCCTTCCCTTACACCTAACCCGATCTTACCCATACCACCACACCTGTCCCTAACTTTATATCCCACCTCAATATCAGCAAAAGTGTTTTGCAATACAATATGAACACAGTAAGTACATTGTACTTTTTGATGTAAAAACAGTAGTTAAAGCCAGCTAATATAAAGTGGGACCGAAAAAATAATGCACTATAGAAAATTGCTAAATATCTAAATGTCCTTACAATGTTTGGTGTGAGACTATATATATCAAATCAAATCAAATCACCTTTATTTATATAGCGCTTTTAACAAGTCCAATTGTTTCAAAGCAGCTTCACATTGTTAAAAGTAAAATAATGCAACAGAATTTGTACAGCCGTTCTGGTGAAACGGTGATGTTATCCAGCTAATTTCAAGTATCATATAGCATCAATGCGGGCAGATCGGTAATATAGATGAAATTTAGGTGTCCCCAACTGAGCAAGCCAAAAGCCAGAGGCAACGGTGGCAAGGAACCAAAACTCCTTCAGGGTCAGAATGGAGAAAGTATATATATATATATATATATATATATATATATATATATATATATATATATATATATATATATATATATATATATATATATATATATATGTGTGTGTTATTATTGATATAAACTGCTGCAGAAAAAGTAAGATGCCACGCTAAGGCCCTGTCCCAAATGACATCCTAAACACTTGCGGTCTTCCTCTGAGTCTGCACTTTCGTGACGTAACGCAGCTTTGACTCTCAGGAAGAAGTCTGCTGCGGAGCTCGCACCAGTGTGGGCTCGGCAAGTGCGCTTTGCGGTTATCGACCGCAAAGGGGGCACTCACCAGCACCCTTTTGAAACCTAAAATGACTAAATGGGACACCCTACAGTCTCATGGACTAAATGGACACGCATACGTGGCAGCCACTGTAAGTCCACAAGACCGAAAGTGCATAAGAAGTATGCCATTTGGGATAGGGCCTAAATGTAACAAGTAATTGCATTACTCACCACAAATGTATTGGATTAAAGAGTACATACTTATTCAAAAATGTAGTTAAGTAGAGAGTAAAAGTTGCTAATATCTTTGATACTCAAGTATACTTAAGTATACAGTAACTAATTAAAGCTGCAGTCGGTAAGTTTTGCCTCTTTTGCAATTGCAGTTTATTTGCGGAATTATCATCTTTACGTGGGCTGTGCAATGGCACGGCTCCTCAGCGTGGATGAATCTAATGTTTTGAGGGGTATGTGCGGCTGTCAGTCACCGCACCGGTGTGGATGTACTTCGGAATCACAGATTCTACATCTTGGAAGTACGACCAAAATAAGAATTTCCCCTGCAAAATGTCATCTGAACAAGTAAGTCACAGGTCTGCCACTTTTGTTCTAACCAACTGAGAAAAAAAGCATTACAATGAATCAAGCTACCAACGGTGATTAAATCTAATCTGTTTTAGCTCATATCACATCAAACCGTGCAAATTATTTTTATTGTTATACGTTGTTCTCAAATGGTTAATGTTAACAACATTAGCATTGTGTGACTATGTGTATTTAGTGCGTGTTAGCATTACCTGTAGATTTCAATTTCCGTGCAGTCTAATCTTTTGCTTTTGACTACGGGTGAATCTCCAGTCGTTTGGACATTTCTGGATTACAATCCGCCATAAAAAGGATACGTTTAATTAATCCAACTGCTGTGAGAAAAGACTATAAATGATCCGCCACCTGCAGCATCTTCACATGCAATACTACTACTAGCCGGACTCCTTTATGTACACAGACGTGACACAAATGACATGCTCAAATTCCCTTCGGAAATCCACCAGTTCCACTCGAATTATGACACATTATTACAGTTTACTGCTTACTGTTATTTAATCGAGCTAAGGTAAGGAGATAGTTTTGAACACTGGCTGGTTATGTACTTGCTCAAAAATTTATTTTGGATGATTAAGGTTATTCACATTTTAGTACTTTTTCTTAGATGTTTCCTCTTGGTTTCATTAGGATTCCATAAGCATTCCTTTACTTTAATAAAACATATTCTTTGAAGGAATTTCTCACCCTCATCCTAAAAATAGGATTTGTGTTTGTAGAGTGCATTATAAAGTGATACTTAAGACAGACAGCGGTCATATTATCACTATAACATTATAGTGTACATAATTCATGCAGATCTGTGAAACTGGTGAATTGTCACATACAGTAAATTTGTTTGGGATAAAGGGAAAACACTTCTACATGTGTCCACAGGTGGATTTGTATGTTTTTTTGGTGCAAGCCAAAGCATGCAAGTGTGCACGTATTTCTGTGTGTGTGTGTGTGTGTGTGTGTGTGTGTGTGTGTGTGTGTGTGTGTGTGTGTGTGTGTGTGTGTGTGTGTGTGACAGCAGTGATAGAGAGATGAGAGAGGGACACCAGCAGTAATGCTTATGTAATATCTGCCCGAGCCTCTGCAGCACTCCTGATGGCAGTATGACATAACACCTATGCGGTCACACAGCTCGTCCAAGAAACACACACACATACACACTCAAATAGACAAATAAGTTTCATCTGGTCATGACCAGATTAACAACTTGTTGCTTACTGATTTGCATGCAATCTATTATGATTTGATAGTTGTAAACAGTAATAAAATTCAGAGGAAAGCAATAAAATCAAACATCTATAAAACACTTTCATCGAAAATCTCTCAAACAGATCTACACTTAAAGGTATAGTTCGTCCGAATATGACACCTCTGTCATCATTTATACTCACCTTCATGTAATTTATGATATACAAAAAGTGCATTTTGAAGAATATACTGGCCACTTTTTTTCAATAGAATGAAAGTGAATGATGACTGAAAAACACCACAAATTAAGTCCACATGACGACGTATGAGCTATACTCCACATCTTCTGATGTCATACCGTATCTTTGAATGGTAACAGGCTGAAATTTAGAAGACGCGATGTCTGTTTTGTGTACAAATCATTCTTTGGTGTCAGATCTTTTCAATGAATTATTTTCTTTGGGAGACTGTGATATTGTGACAGTAAGTGGCTTGCAGATACACTAGTGTGGTTGGCATGGTCTAGAGCTGAACTATAATCTGAAGGCATTAACTTGCTCTCTAAAAAAAGCTCTCTGAACAGGGATTAGATTATCATGGTAAGGCCAGCTCAGACTCTCTTTCTCTCTCTATTTTTTTTTTTGTCTCTCACTCCCCTTCTTTTTTGCAAACACTTTTTCAACAAATGAAGGTAAAATAGAATAAATGTGGCACAGGAACAGGAAAGGCCGCAAATGTGGGTCGTTCATTGAGTTTAACTCAAAACCCTGTAAACAATATCAATGTTTCATCTTTGCGTTTGAGCATATGTTATGGCACAAAGCAACCTAAACCTCTCCATTGGGTTTAAAGCCTGAAGGCGAGCGATTGCTGATTGGAGGGGTTGCAGAAGTCCCCTGGGGCAACTGAGGGTTAAAGGGATAGTTCACCCTAAAATGAAAATTAAGTCATAATTTACTCACCTTGGTGTTGTTCTAATGTCGTATGCCCTTCTTTCTTATATGGACCACAAAAGGAGAATTTTTAAAAGGAGCAAAAGGAGCCCATCCATATAATTTTGGTCCATAAAAGAAAGAAGGGCATATGGCATTAGAACAACACCAGGGTGAGTAAAAGATAACTTAATTTTCAGTTTAGAGTGAACTATCCCTTTAAGTGCCTGGCTTTGGGTTGCCAGATCTGCATGATCTATATTAATAAAAATGAAAACAGCTTAAAAAACAGAAAATGCTATCATCATTTACTCATGTAACGGTCAAAACATTCCAAAACAAGCTAAAAGAACATCATTCGATCAATTCAAACAGCTGAAAACATCTAAAAACAAGCTAAAACATTTGATCAATTCTTGCCTTACATGCACTTTCACATAGTGCAGTTCATCCCTCCACTGCCTGTATGCTTTATTGCCCTTGATGCCCACATGGGACACTCTTCCTCAGAACCGCCTGGCCTCCGTAAGTATATCTGCGTCCTTGGCGAGAGACGTGATCACGATTGCTCGGTTAGAGAGTGCAGGGCAGCCAGATGTCTTTCTCATGGCCTTCAAAGTATTGTCTCTCCAACTGTTTATTTATTAATGTCGAGTTCACACTGTGATAACTCTCACCCTGCAAATACTGTTTATTATACCAGAACCGTGAAAAGTGGCAAGTTTTTTTTTTTCTTTCCCTGCCAGCATTTTTTTTAAAAGTTGCCAGCCACCACTAGCCAACTTTTATGGCCCCCAGAATATTTTGTTATATAAATATGCAACATATCAAAAGAATTCTAGCATTCAAGAATTCAAAAAGAGCTTCATGCATTCTTTATTTTTTTATCAGCTCTTGCATGTGGGTAAGTTTCATAAAAAAAGCATTATTTTAAACAAAAAGCTGATAAAATATGCTGATAAATGTATACGCAATCCTTTTATTGCTTATTTCTGCTTATTTTGTGTCTGTGATTTGATCCAGATTCTGTACTCTTTCAGAAGATGCATAATAGCGCCCCCTACCATATAAAGGTCCTTTCACACTGGACGCGATTTTGATTTTGAATAATTTGCGCGATGGTTTTATTTTTTTGATCAGCTGTTTGTGTAATGAGTGCTTCCACATCAAACGCGAATGTGCTGCGGCGAAAAAACAACGTTTATTTCTTTGGCTTCGATGTCGATTTTTTTTTACTCTAGCGGCGACAGAAAAGGCTTCAACCAATCACATACAAGGAAACAAAGGTGACGAAATGTCCATTTGGAAAGTGAATGTGTTTCCGTCAGTAGGCCTACAACCGTGGCACTTAAATGTTTACCTGAAGTGTATGGTTTGTCTCGTCAGATGCGGTGTCCCACGGACATTCGAATTTAAGTGTGGAACCGGCCATGATAAAGTTTTAGCTCCTGTACAAGATTAGCATACTCCCCTTCAGACTCTCTCTTCTTTTAAGACTGGGTGCACTCAAAACCTTTTCGGTCTTTTAAAGAAAGTGAAAAGCTTCACTGGATGATGAAGTGTTCATGTTTTCTCAGCTGTCGCCGCAAATGTTTTGGAATGTTGGAGCTCTGAAATGTCACAGGCGTCGCCTAATACTTTGGGTTTGTTAAAATTCCTATATATTAGCAATAGTAATAGTGATAGTGATGCTTACATTAGCAAGGGGAATATGGATTGGACTTGCCCTATAAAGTGCAGTAAACAGATCTTTAAAAGCCATTTTTAACCATTTAGGGTGTGATCTTAAGGCTGATTTATACTTCTGCGTGGGCTACACATCAATTTTAATTTATACTTACATGTGTAAGCATGTGTACCCCCTAAGGGAGGGGTTCTGGCAGTCCAATCACAGCACTTCGTGTAGCATTGTTACATTTTTGGAGAGGTGCATGTCAGGGTACGTCGTAGGCTACGCGTGCTACACACAGCCTATTATGTAGCTACGGTGTACACTTGACGCAGAAGTATAAATTGGCCTTTATACCCAAACTACCGTGATAACCTTTAACCCCATAATTCTAAGTGACAGTCATTTGCTGCATCCCACATCGCATACTATCCGTACTAAATAATATTCGAAAATAGAATTAGTATGTCCCAAATCGTAGTATGTTGAAAAGAGTATTCCAAAGATACCCGAATGGTCTACTATTTACGGTCAGAATTCGAAGTACAGATCGACGCACACTCTAACGGCTGCTATTGCCCAAAACACATTGTAAGTTGGACGAGGATTCAGTTAAAACTACAAACATGGATATAAAGTGTTAAAGAAAACTACAAACATGACGGATGTGCTAGTCCGACGGTTAAGTAGAGAGGTTTAGATTAAGGGGCTTGAGTGATCAATTATCAGTATCTAACCTGACAAAAAGATATTTAATCATTGTTTTCCACATTATATTTCACCTGCAGCAGCATTATGAACTTTTCTAATGATACGTTTGGCCATTAACTTTTAAATGCATCATTATATAAACTGCAAACACATGAGGAGAGTCTCTGCGTGAAAGACCCACAAATGGCAGATCAACGTGCTACTACATTTCTCTCCGATACGGTAGGAAATTGTGGAGGATTTGAACTGTGACGATGATTGACGATGATAGTTTAAACGGTGATGGGATGCACGTAAACTAAGCGGCAGAGTCCGTTAAAGATGACGAAGTGGTATGTCCCAAAGCTTGCATACTCTTCTGCTACACACTCAAAAGTATGTACTTTTTCTTCACAAAAAGAGTACATACTTTTAGGTCATAGTATAAGTAGGCGAATTGGGAAGACAAAAGCAATTGACAAAAGCAATTGTCTTTTTAATTATTATTATTATTTTTATTTATGACAACATGGTGCACCAGGAAGAAAGTGGTGCACCAAGTAACGCCGGAATATTTACCATTATCACTTCAATAGGCAGATATGCAACTCTCAACTTTATATTAAGATATGTTTTTGGAAATAAAAATAATCAATAAGAAAGTATTTTGTTGTCATTTTTCTATTTCTTTTTACTTACATTATTAATTCATGCATCAGGGGTTTACTACAGTAAAGAATATGAATCTATGCTTTAAGGTCATCGTCACAGTCTCTGAACAAGCTCAAGTTTCTTAAAACGGCTGGTTTCTCTACTCTGGGTAGTTCAGAGAAGGACAGGTAATCTAACACCATGAAAGCCATCTCAATCGCTCTCTTTCCCTCCCTCTTCTCTGTTCTTCTTTTGCATGTTCCTGTTCTGGTAAGAGAAGATCTGTCTCTTTTTAATGAAACTGCCCCGTCACACCCATCTCCCATCTGGTATGTGCGCGTATATGTGTGTGCTAGATGGTGGTAGGGGGAGGCTGCTGTGGTTATGTGTGTTAACATACATATAACCAGGGGAATAAGTACATGTGAGTGTGTGTTGTCATTTTAGCAGGAAGCCTTTACTCTGATGAGAGTTCTCACTTCCTGTTTATAGAGCAACCACTGGAGCGCAACAATAGCTGGAATTTTGATGGATCTGCAGAGAGAACGCCCAACTCACACCCTCCAGAAAGAAAGTTTCAGTTTGTCACTATAGCTGACAACAATGCAATCTGTTCTCATCCAAAAAAAAAAAATCATTTCAGAGTGAATCATCTGGACATTTCTTTCCGTTTTCATGAGATTCACCCATTTACTATCTTGTTTGTTTACTACAGCTTTAACAATAGCATCTCATGTTATTGTATTTTGGCTCAAGCCTGATCAAAATGGTGGTGTCGAGCATTCCCCTCGCTGAGGGATATGTCATGTCGGGCTCTCTGGGATTTGAGGTCAGTCCAGCTGGATGTCTGGTGCCAAAATGAGGTGGATTACACCCTTTAATCCCAGTCACCCCAAGGAAGTGAACTAAAGCTGCTAGCGTCCTTCTCCAGACCACAGACTTCATTCAGCTGATCTTTTTTCAACCTCTTTAAACAGGCTTGGTGAAGTGTGACACAACAGTGCTACTATCACTTGTCACGATAAAAAAAAAAAAAAAAAAAAACAGATGTAAAAGAGTTTTGCCCTCAGGGGATAAGCAGCACCGACTGCCGAGATGAATTATATATTTACACTGTATCATGTGACGAGTGTTAAGACTTAGAAGGCATACTACATGCATAATACTCATTAGAATTGACAAGACGAGGACTTAAAAAGTTTGGTGACAATTTTACAGTAATGTTGCACATGCAAACATAAATTAATGCTAAAGGTTTCAGGAAATAACTGTTGGGGTTTTTTTTTTAGGCTACCATTGTTCTTTGTTAGTTCATACATTAGCTAAAAGTACACATTTAAATGTCAAAAAAACTATTAGGATAGAATGCTGTACAAATTAATGCTGAAAATTGTTATTTTATAAAGCTTCACAAAAGTTTATAAACCGAACCAAAAGTTTTATCTGTTAACACTGACATATCTGAATTTGAATCTCCCTACAAACAAAATGGCTGCCTAGACATCTAGGTGTTATAGTGTTTTGATTACTTTTTTTTTTTTTTGTAGCACAACATATTGATTTCAGACATAACTGCAATAGCAAGACAGATTATATATTTTATATATATATATACTGAATATCTTCTTACTGGAAGTATAATTATGCACTTAAACAGGAAAAATGCATAAAAATCTCAAGATACAGATTTCAACAACTTGAGAAATTTGAACAGAAGGGTTGCACTGGATATGATATGAGAGGTTTGGCACTGAATGCTAGCTTTATTTTTCTCAATAAGCGAATTCCCTCGAGCTTGAGCTATTAATAATCTCTGAGCTCTTTCTCAGAGGAACAGCTGCTGGGGAAGCTGAAATTTGCAAATATTCCCAACCTAGCCTCATTGGAAAAACAGGCCTCTAGCCACATTTTCCCCCCCAAAACTCCAAAAATTTACCTATAGACAATTCATTGCATTTTCCAGGTGAAATGAAAACTAGGGACATTAAAACACAGATAACTTGTATTTCTATTCACACAAATATTTACTGACGCAGATTAATGATTAATGAAGACCTATTTTTGTCCAGTTCTTTATATAGCGTATTACCATAATGCATTTGTAAATGAATACATTTGTATCACAAAACCAGCTCCATATGTATTGGCTTTACTGACATAGTAAACTTGCTCGGTACCTCACCTGGTACAACAATGTGCTTGCAATGCGGAGCGTTTGGGTACAACTGAAGCACAAGTCCTGATTAAAAAACTCAAAGACGCATAGAAGTAAGCTAAAATGACATTACTGCCTCAGCATAATGCGTTTTTATCTCACATTTCTTTTTATTAACACTATCAGTTAGGTCAAAAACACAGTGTTGGTGTTGTTTTAAAATGCAATTAACCTTTTACTTCCACTCAACAGGCATTTCATTTTCAAATTGCCGTGATATGTACAACATCCAAAGTAAAACTGAACGTGCTTTTAGAGCCGCACACTGGATAATTCAGTTTGAAAGTGTTGAATGTGCAAAAAGCAACGTAATATCATTTTGCAGAAATGTCATCACAGGCATGTTTTTCCACTTTAAAATAGCATAAAAATCATTGGCCTCCCACATGACCAAGACATAGGCTACTCTCCCTTACCATTTACATAAACATAATCCTTTCAAAATAATACATACATTTTAAAGCAATGATCGATCAAAGCACATGTAAAATATTTAGCTGCATTAAATACAATGTACACAAATGAAGATATAACATGCTGTGCTTTTCGACATGTTGTTTTACAGACAAACTAGACTCTGAATAATTTACAGCAGCAAGGCCTTGACATCCACAGGATCCAATTAGTTGAAATCCACATGCAATCAGTCCACAGGAAAAAGGCACAACAGGGACATCTCCAGAGAGATGAGACACTATTAGCAAGTTTCTAAAATACAGAGGACTAAGTGGACTGCATTAAGAGGAGAGCAAACGCACCGCTGCTTTAACAGAATATCAGATCAGTGAACAAAGAATGTGATACTCATAACTCAGTCACTCAAACTAACCTCTTATAAGACTGAGTAACAGCTGTGCTTTAAATAGCAACCGCTATAGTGTTAGATATTTTGCTTGATTTTGTATGATAGTGCAGTATAACATTATATATAGTACTATAGTATAGTTTTTATAGTATAGTATGATCTGCTAGGACACTTGCTTGTGGTTTTCAGTTGAAGTACACTCAAAAATAAATAAAGTGTTCTACAGTTCCTAAAGTGTAAAAACAACTTTCCACAAATCATGGTAAGAACTATTCAGCTTGTCAATGGTTTCCTTCAAAACAAAGACTGTAACTATGACTTTGGAAGCTTGTTTCCACCACAGAATAAAACATTTTAAAAGATAGTTGCGATTGTTTATAATTATGAGTTTACATCTCATAATTCAGACTTCTTTTCTCATAAAAAAAAAAAAAAAAACTTGATATAAACTCGCAATTGCGAGTTATAAAGTCAGAATTGCAAGTTATAAAGTCAGAATTGAGAGTTATAAAGTCAGAATTGCGAGTTATTAAGTCAGAATTATGTGATATAAAGTCAGAATTGCGAGTTCAAATGACTTGTACGCAATTGGATAGTCCTTCAACCAATCAGACCACAAGAGGCGTGATAAACATGCATAATTCAAATGACTCTGTATGCAGCTGGATAGTCCTTCAACCAATCAGACCATAGGAGGCGTGATCAACGGACAACACTATGGCAACAATCCCTTCGCTTCTTGTCATCATGTTAAACCCGCCAATAGCGTGCCATGTGGATAAGCCAGTCTGTGATTGGTTCCCGCAAAAGTGTAACAGAAGCAGTAGAAATTCATGTACAGGTTTCCAGACTGAGTTGCAGGGTGAAATCAAATCGCCGGCAGATCAGGCTGGGTTTACCCAGTCTACAGAATTGCGTGTTAAAAAGTCAGAATTGAGAGTTATAAAGTCAGAATTGCGTTTATATCACAATTATACTTGCAATTCTGACTTTATAACACACAATTGCGACTTTATATCATGCAATTCTAACAAACAAAAGTCAGATAAATTGTGAGATAAGAAGTCGCAATTACCTTAATCTTTTTATTCTGTGGCGGAAATGAGCTTCCACAGTTTCTTCTGTTCAAAATAAGATCATTTGAAGAAATGTTTCAGCTGTTTTTGTACAGACAATGAAAGTCAACTGATGACGGGGTCTGAAGTTGTTTTTTGTTCCACAAAAGAAGAAAATCCATAGAAGTTTAGATCAACACAAGAGTGAGTAAATTATGACAGTTTTCATTCTTGGGTGAACTATCGCTTTAAGAGTCAATTATTAAAAAAAATCAGCAACAAAGCTGTGTCACTAATGGTGGTTACAGTGACAGATGAGAGTAAACAACTAAAAAACTAATAACAAGGCAAGTCTGGACAGCAGAATCTGTTCTAAAAAGTTTACAAAGCGATCCCATAACAGAAACTACCTATGTGAAACTGTTATTAAAATTCCTTGTGACTTTATCACTTAGATTGGGTGGTTTGGCTGTTTCAGTTCTGCCTAAGGGTGGAGTCACCACAACTGTTTGTGTGGTTTCCAGCCAATAGCCTGTCTTGTTTATATTATCTTAAATGGAACATTTGTTAGATGTGTGATTGTGCACTACTGAATAAAATATCATATGCAAGGGTTCTTAGCATAGCACAGTCAGGTTTGGTCTAGTGTAGAATTGTTATGTCTTGATGTGCTGTGGTTTGAGGAGTATTATGTTCTAAATGTATAACATGATCTGGTTTAACCAGGTTTGGTTTGGTATCTAATTTGGCCTTTCATGGTATCATATGATCGGTCTTTGCTGTGGAAACATCTTTCAGCATTGCTAGGGTCTGGAAAGGTTGATATGGTTGTTTATGCTGCAATGAGGTAAAGACACAATTAAAGGGGACAGTTTACCCCAAAATGAGAATTACACTAATTACTAAGTTTGGAGTCGGTATGATTTTTCTGAAAGAAGTTTCTTATTCTCACCGAGGCAGCATTTCTTCAGGCAAAAATACAGTAAAAACAACAATATTGTGAAATATTATCACAAGTTTTCTATTTAAATATATTTTTAAATGTAACTTATTCCTGTGATGGCAAAACTTAATTTTCAGCATCATTACTCCAGTCTTCAGTCACATGATCCAGTCACATGATCAGAATTTTTTGATGAATATTAAGTTTAAAAGAACATTCATTTGTTAGAATGAAATCTTTTGTAATAATGTAAATGTTTACTGTTTCAATTTAATGCATCCTTGCTGAATAAATGTAATACTTTCTTACAAAACTTACTCAACATCATGTTGTTCCAAACCCATTACTTTCTCTCTCCTGAACACACAATTCATTTTTGAAGAATATACAGTCTGGACTTTTCCATATAATGAAAGTGCATAAGAACCGGAGCTGTCAAAAGTCTTAAAATGATGAAAAAAGCACCATAAAACTATACAGAAAACATACGCACAATCATTTTCAGTAAATAACAAATCAAATATCTGTTCATTTCTGACACAAAGGTATACAATAGGCTTTAGAAGCCTTAGAATATACAGAATTTATAAGCATCTTTTATGTTGCTTCTTTTATGTTTTTTTTGTTGTTGTTGTTGTTGTTGGAGCTTTACAGTTGCAGTGGCCATTCACTTTCATTATGGTGAAAAAAAAAATGACTAAAAATCATACAGGTTTGGAACAACATGAGAAGTTGGGTAAACTATCCCCTTAAAAAAGCAAAAGACCATGGCAACAGTTCAGAAGACTTCTACTAACTACATGCTGGACATGGCAGTGAGGTCATGGTCAAAAACAGGGATGTGTGCAGTATACAGTACCAACCTGTTCCTGTTGGAACGTTGGACAGGAAGATACACACTGCCATCACTTGTTGTGCTCTCTTGTGCCAAAGCTGTGCCCTGCTTAGCTCTCTCTGTCTCTCTCTCTGCCCGCTGATGCCAGCTCACGCATGTGCCAAGCCCACCACTAGACACTGGGCATTATGCACGCCCAACAACACAGCTGATACACACACAAATCCTGGATACAATCATTCCAAATACGTTTTTTATGATCAAAACACATTTGCGTTTACTGCAAGTAATACAGCCATGACACCACCAGCCAGTTTTTCCACTGTGATGCTGATTAGTCAGCATTACTGAATTAAAAGATAAGGGAACTGTCATCACTTCTGGTTTAGTCAAGACAGATAGTAT
Organism: Paracanthobrama guichenoti; assembly: GCA_018749465.1. Lineage (NCBI taxonomy): Eukaryota > Metazoa > Chordata > Actinopteri > Cypriniformes > Gobionidae > Paracanthobrama > Paracanthobrama guichenoti. Next base: position 11,258,252 of record CM031961.1, on the reverse strand, counting down.
CCCTTTGTGTATGTATAAAACAAAACATGGGCATATTAAGACATGTATTCCTGCCTTAACACTCCAGAAAAACAAGTACAGGTAGTTAACCTTAATATACTGGTTAAGGCTGTAATTACTGCCATAGATCAAAACATAATTATTACTTTAATATGAAGTGAAATTGTTTTGTAATAAATAAATAATTTATTATTAATAATTCTTAAATAAAATGGATTTACTAAATTAAAAAATACAGACAAAATGTAATATTTTTAAGAAATACACCAAAATAACATTACATATTGTTTAAACTACATGAAAAAATGAACACTTAAAAATGTATTGTATTATATATCAAAATATAGAACCAAGTGGCAAGCAAATTGATGTATTTTTGGATTTTTCCAATTAGAAATTGACTGCACAGATTTTGTAGATCGTCACATTAACAAAGGACATGATCCACCAAGACAACTGGAACATGTCTAAATAATTATTTTGTGCTTGAAATGTGTTTTCTTTGAAATAAATGATACTTGGTTTGATATTTTGTTATGTAACATAATTACATTTTTTGGAGCATCTGTATGCATCTAATGCTGTACTCAATATAAAACACTGAGCATTTAGTGCTTAATCAAAAACAAACAAAAAGCACAAATAGGTATATAATCAAATAAATATCAACCAATTTAGGAAGACATCTGTTCACTCTTAACCTGGACGTCTTAACTCAGCAAATTAAATTCTTCATGCGGAGTCTCTCCTCCCCCTCAGCTGCACTTAATCCCAGTGATTAAATAATTTTTCTTCAGCCCTAATTTTGCCTGTTACAGGGCTCTGATGGAGGATGGGCGTGCTCTCTATTGATTGGTGGGTTGAGCAGATTACCCTAATAGCGGGATTACCGCCCACATGTTGACCACGCGTGTTGGAGCTGCCTGGCCGTGGTGCCAGCTCCCCATCAGATGGCCCGGGGGAGCGGTGAAGACATAACACACCACTCAATGAGAGCGTGTGTCTGTTCATCTGTCTGCAGGGTGCGCATTAACAAGTACTTGGCAACTCATTAAGTTCTTTTATTTGCACACTCATTAGTCATCTCAGCTGTGTTGTCAGTTAAGTTGTAGTCAAGTTCACCACTGCTATGATAATTATCATGTAGAGCTGCCTTAGCTTATCTTGACAACTTGCTTGGAAGTTGGAACATGATGAGTCCTATATAAATGTTAGTAAGTACAACACTACAGATGTAGTCTCAGTCTCAGACGCCCACTGACTGTTGGATGAATGTCTGGTGCATAAGGCGCACAAAATACGAAAACACTTTGGGAGTTTCAAAGTTGTCATATGATTGGTTGAATTCTACAGGATTTCCAGGTACATGTGCGTCACGTTCTTTAAGGGTGCTTTCACATCTCTAGTTTGGTTCATTTGGTCCGAACCAAGGGCAAACAATTATACATTGTAGCATTTTTCAGCCTTTTTGGTTCCTTTTCACACCACACTGATTGCTTTGGTCCGAACCAGTTGAAACAAATCAAAATGCAGTCACATGACAACATCCACATCACTCATTGGTCTTGGTGTATTTCCTAAACTGCTTTTCGATTGGTCAGAATTTACGTGTGGGAAAATTCCAACAGAAGAGGAAAAGCCAGCAAATAACATGGAGACAACACAACTATGGAGAGACGACTGCGCGTTTTATTAAGTACATCCCGCACTTGGATGTACTGCTGGTGGAGCTTCTTTGCCTTAACCCGGCACTGTTCCACAGATCTATCAAACCCCCTTTCCCTGAGTTGTTTGCTAAACAATGAGAAGATCGAGTTTTCGAAAGTTGGGACCTAATATGGTCATCAGACCAAATTTCTATGAGGCTCCACACCTCCTCACTACTTTGTTTGTCCGCGAGCTGCCATGCTAAAGTGCAAACTGTTAACAAACACTTCCTCATCCCATAATGCACAGCAGGTGACTACAGCAGCTGGTTTAGTCCAAAAATGATCAGTACTTTTTGCAGTTGGGTCTGTTCGAGGTGGGATCACGCTCTCACCACAAACGAACCGCTCCAGAGTTCGTTTGAAAGTGTACCGAGACCACCTCTTCAAGGAGATCTCAGTACGCTTGTTTGGTCCACTTTTTGTGCGCACCCGAGTGCGATTGCTGCTTTCAAACCTGACCAAACGAACCGCACCGAAGGGGAAAACGAACTCTACTACGATTCAACCGAACTAAATGAGGCAGGTGTGAAAGCACCCTAACAATCCGCCTGGAAACAAAGCCCCTCACTGAAAATGAAAGTCGCCGTGTTTACAACAACTGTGACAATGAGCACTTATTAGGATCAACTAAACACTGGATTTTCAAATATATAATGGTGTGTGCACACCACACCAAAAGCGACTTTAATTATTTGTGTGAGTAGATTACATACACAGTAAATGCAAAGACACGAACAGACGCAAATTCGCACTGGGCAACGCGAATGACGCAAAGTGGGCGCCGCATTTGCCGCAAACGTGTGATATTGAAGTTGAAAAAGTTCAACTCAAGCAGAAAATTTGCATGACGTGTTGTTGCGCAAGTCAATCAATGAAGAGCTTATTGACATGTTATCAAACTGGGCACCCATCATCCTCAAGTAGAGCTGGAAGGACTTCCCCAACAGGTACAGAGCAGCAATAGGTCTCCAATATGTTTGATGACTGAAAAAATGGCAGAAAGAAATGTTGTTGATGTGCGAGAAAACACTCATTGCGCAATGTTTTTATTTGCGAAAGACAAGTTATCCCGCAAGTAAACTAGAGCGAGTAATGCAATGCGAATATTCGTTTCGCTTTTGGTGTGCACACACCATAAGAAGTTTGCGGCGCCACTGTTGCAATAAACTTGCACAATGTTCTTGAATGAACCATTTATTAGATGCACAATGGTCTATTATCGTAGGGATATCAACTTTACATTTTCACGCCCCATACATGAACAAACTGTGATTGGTTGCTTTACATGTCGGTCACACGTCCTCTTGGGCGGTCCTTAGCCAATGAGTTGCAAGACCTTCAGACCTTCTGCCATCAGTCTGAAGGTCTGGCTATGTGAGACTACGACAAATGTAACCTGGAAAATGTGATTTATTATAATTGAATCAAATTGACTACATTGTGTTACGCCAAAGTAATTTAAATGCAGAAATGCCCAGCTAACAGAAAAAATTCTCAGAACTTTGGCTAAAATTCTCTCAAAGTTATGAACAAACATTCATCCAGTAACGTTAATAGAACGTTCGTTCAATGTTATCTGGTCTTTAATAACGTTATCAAGCATTAGCACAAAAATTTTATTTATACATCATTCATGGAATGTTTTCTGAAACATTTTAGTTAAAGTAACGTTAGTTAAGTTATTCTTTTTTTATTAGTTCGACATTAAAGCCCAGATATGCTTCAAACGAATGTGAAATCGAAGAACGTGAGCTAGCGTGACGTCATTTCAAACTAAATCAGCCTAAGTTCACTTGGAATTCATTTTGGGAGTTTCTTTCAAGAAAAGTCCGGCTGGTAAACACCTTTGTACTACCATCAGACCTAACGCGGGGTTAGCTGTAACACACATGGTTTAACACTTTCCACACATGTCAGGATGATGAAACTTTGTGTATTTACTAGCTGCCATATCAACATTATTTAGAGGAAAAATTGCACCAAAATTAAAAAATCTTTGGAAGATATCACTGAACATTTATTTAACCATAGCAAAAGTACATTTCTTACTTAAGTTTATTTTTCATCTGTTTTTTGTGTTTATTTAAAACAAGACAAATCTGATATCATTGTAATCTTATATCTGTTATTTAACAGTCGAGATGGTTCTTTAATGCTGATCTAACAGCAGAAGACACGAGCCGCGGTTTAAATCACAGTTGTGCAGGTGGGGCATGTTGTCACACTGCGTTACAATGAGCTCCTATTAGAAATATGCTATTATATTCTATACTTTTATAAATTCTATTGAGAAACCATGAGAAAATGTGAATAAAGACTGAGTCAATGTTCAGAAATGATTCATTATTATGTTTTGAACTATGCTGTATAGCTGTGTTTAGCGATGTGATTGTCAAACTCAAAAATTTGTATATTGTTAATGATTAAAAATGCCATTATTTTATTTAAAAAAGTTAATAATTGTATTTTATTGACAAAATATTTTAGTTTGTCTTGTATATTTTTTTTATTATATCAGATAACATTTTAAGCTGTCATATGGTCATGTTACAATCTGCCCCCTCACATGTTACACTGTACCCCACCTATGGGGCACGTTGTCACATTTCACTTCCATTCTTTCAGGGTAAATCAAGAAAAAAGTATACACTGTATTAATGAAACAAAACCACATAATTGTACTAGACGTGTGCAATTAATGTGGGAAAAAATTAATACCCTGAACCCCAAGTGGATTTACACAAACTGAGAAAGTCAAAAAGCGTTAGGTTGTGCCCCGCTCTCCCAGATGCAATACGTAGGTGTGCACCACCTTCTTTAATGCGGAAATCTTTTCTGGTTTCAAAATCTTCTCACGTTTATAAATACACTTGACATAATTTTACTGGAGTGCTGAATTGCAGAGCTCATGCAAACATGCTTATGCAACACGCATCGGACGCTTTCTTAACTGCTGTTTTCTTTTTGCTGTGTGTTTATTTTGTTGAGAGGAAATTGAGAGGAAAGAGGAGCGCCTGCAGCACACGTTCATCTAAACGCCGCTCTCATCAGTGTGGCCACAATATTTCGAACTTCTTTTTACCCCTAAGCGAACGTCTATTTTTAAAAAAAATTGTACTACTTACTACTTATTTGGTAGATGGTTCAGAGAACATTCAAAATTTCCTATAACACTTGCAAAATGGAAAAACATTTTTTTTATTTTTTAAGTTTTGAATGTTTTGAGAATGTTCAGAAATAATTGTATCATAACTTAGTCACAAAATGTACTTTTTCGCCACTAGAGGTCGCTTATTCAAAACAAAGATGTAGCTGTTTGATGACTCTGGATTTTGTGGCGCTTTTATTATGCTGCAGATGACGGCTTCCGCTTTTTCTGGTCATGCGCAGCGCTCATATTAGATACATGATTTGAGTGTGTTTAAAGTTATGTTATAATGCTTCTCTGTGTGTTCGCTTGGCGACTATGAGACACTTGTTCCACACTGCAGTAAGCTAGATAGATATTAGGCATGGTAAAACATGGTACTCGAGGTAAATCATGAAAATGAGATTTAAACAATAAGACTAACAGAGCTATATAACAATGATTCATTTTCAGTCGATGAATGTATCCAAACAGTTGCTCACCTGACTAATAAAACACATATTAAAGCGTCTTTTGGTGTTTCCATGGTTTATACAAAATAAAAATAAAAATCGAATGGAAATCGAGGGTAACGCAGGTGTGATGTCATTGATAGGCGATGCACAGACACGGTCCGTGTCCTGGTAAAAATTGCTTATTTCTCTGGATTTGAACGCTCTTGAAAACATCTGGGATAATGTAAGTACACAAGTCAACAAAACATACAACATTGTTCTAGTGGTTTTAGGATATTTTAATCCAAAAATCTTACATATTGTAATAGGAATGCTAGCAAAATGTTCTTAGAACATTAGCTCCTTAAAGGGACATATCGTGCAAAAATGAAAATGTATTTACTGTCATTTCAAACTTTGAGGTAGATCAACATCTGTGAAACTCAAATGAGATAAAAATGTAATAAATAAAATCAACTTCAGCTTTTAAGTAGAGCGATCAATATGCAAAAACCTATATAAGCAGATAATAACTATATACAATTTTTTTAATAAAAACACACACACAAAGTACTATTTGCATTTTAAACACAGAAGTGTTACAAAACTAACTCTCAAATAGTAATATTCACATATACATGGCATTACAAATTGTGAGCAAGGAAGACATGTTGATTTTATCATTGTATCGTTTGGAGGATTTGTTTCTGAGTACCTCTCCATTGTGGACTGCTTGTGGGTTTGTTTGTTGAGGTGATGTAGGTCGTGGCGGACGATATGCTGCTTATTCCAAAGGGTGGAAGCAGAAGATGATGAAATACACACAACGGTGTTCTGATGTTGGTCAGACATAAAGAAACCAAAAAAAACTGCCACTCGGGCGAGCTGACATGACATCTCCTCATCGCCGACAGGCACAGCACTCATTTTTGCATGTGTTCGTGTGTTCTTATGTCACATGGTGATGGCGTAACCGAACCCCACAGCAACGCAACTTGTTATTGGCTGTTTACTTGTCACTCGTAGCACGCTATTTATCAAGGCATATATGAACCAGGGGTGGTACACGCTTGAGGGTTGTTCATGCAATCAAACTTAATGTCTATTTACATTTGAATGCTTTTAATGCTTTTTCTATCGTTATCGATAAAAGGTGTATCGTTGATAAATACAGATACCATTTTATCGTCCAGCCCTACCGTCTCATTTTTAGTGAAAAACAATAGTCTTTTCCTCATGCAAAGCTACTGTATGCTTTTAGATGGCTTATAGTGCTCAACTCATAGACTACTTTTTTAACGCTTTTCTAGTACTTTTTTGTCCTCTTGGGAGATTGAGCGATAGCCTTAGTCTCCATTCACTTCAGTTGTCTGGAAAAAAGCAGCTCAGACATTCTGCAAAACATCAACATCTGTGCTCTACAGGAAAAGAAAGTCATACGGTTTTAAATGACATGATGATGAGTAAACGATGACAATATCCCGATCGCTCGATATGTAAAATATAGTGTAAAATATCCCATTAAGGTAACAATTGAGCATTTTCATTTAACTCGCTCGCTTGCCGTAATTCAAACCAAAGGTGGATTAAGACCACAATGGAGAGGATTCAGAAAATTTATGGATATTTCCTTTCAGAATTATTGCTCCTGAGGATAAATGGCAAATGACTTTGTCCCTCAAACTGAACTGTGTGTTTTTGAAGCCATTTTCCTGATTATGATTCTATTAGACTGCATGTACAACATTCAGCTGTTTATCAAACAGACAGTTATTCAAATTAATCCACAACAGGTAAAACTGCACTTCAGTTGATGACATACAGTATGCATGACCCAATCCTCCAAACCTCTCTCTCATCTATCTATTTCTGTACGTGGGTGTGTATGTGTGTGTATGTTTAATTTAATGAGCAACAAGAGGTAATGATGCAGCAATGAAACATTTAACAGCTTTGTGACATACTATAATACACATTACGCATACTGTAGCAATAATGTCAACTCATTAAATCTACTTCCCTACTATGAATGTTTTAATAATCAACAGAACGCATCATAAACCATTACTGCAGTGCGCACACTTCACCAAAAGGATCTTACAATTGCGACGCTCGTTATTATGTCTTCTGAATCCGAATGACACTAATGGCTAAGCAGCCTTATATTGCTTCAGTATAACAAAAGCATTAAAATATTAAAGTTGCAAATGTAAGCTTTTCTCATGTGTCCAGATGGGGGAACTAGAAGCTTATTCAGGCCACGGAAAAAGAATTCCAGTAATCTACTGCTGATCCTTCACAATGCCACCCTTGTGCCTTTTGTTTTAGCCTCCCTACTGCCTGTACTCAAAGCCACTGATAATGTTAATGGTCCCTTCCTCCAGCTAGCGAATCTTGAGCTATTAGGGGTTGCAAGAGGACTGGAAATGCTTAAGTCATAGTAGAATGTCGAGGGGACGTACAGGGTCAACTTTGCAAGGTCACCACAAGTTCAAGCCATAAACCTCAAACAGAAAATAGCCTGGCGACAAAGGGAAATGTCAAATTAGGAATGTTATTTAATACTCTGTAATTATGCGGAAGATGTATAACATTTCTAGGTAGACTTGTACTATTAAACATCTCCAATATTTAAATATTTCAGATATCTGGGTCTTTTATCGTCATTACTTAAACATCTTGGGCTCCATTTCAAATCAAAAGGATTTTGGCCTCCGCGATTTCAAATTTCTTTCCATTTTCATTCAGAGAAAAGGAACATCTTTCGACATTTAAATGTTTGAACCGGAGCCCCCTGGCTCTTTTCAGAAGAAAAACAAATCCACAAAAACAGGGAAAAAAAAAAACGTCTCATCACTTTTCCTTACATCTCAGAACAGTCACTCAGAACAGGGATTTCATAGGTTGCTTAGGTCTCTTCACAACTCGAACAAGCAGTACAACACCCACTCACTTATTCCCGAATGAACATGCCGGAGTTTGTTTGATTTGCACTGTCAAAAGGTGTGTAGTGCGTGAACCGAAGCCATGTAAACAACTTGCTTCATTGAGGCTGAGCACAATAACCAGCTGCACATAAAAGGGAAGTGACTTCAGCAAAGGCAAATATCTCCCACTGCTGCAAGGTAAGGCTTTTTGTCTGTCGGGACAGAACACAAGAATAACTCTAGTGTTTAGTGTCATCTGCATCTTTTTAACCCATGGCTACCTCTTGAAAACCAAATAAATTAGCTAACACATTAAAATGCTTTGAGGAGTTAATTACTTTCACATAGCTTCACTAACTTTTGTTTTAGGAAAGGCATGCAGTATGTTCCTTTAGGTTTAACTACAAGTGCACACGGTAACATTTTGGGATTAAATGGATTCATTTAGATTTTAATTACAAATCCACAAGTATTGCGCTTCTAACCATACAAAGCCAATATATGTAAACCAGCAAAACCAGAACATGCGAACTATCCCGTTCAAAGTCATGTTGGTCAGAAACAGACCCCTCATCACAAAGCAAAGGGGTATTAACTAGTATGCTGACGCCATCCCCGCAGCAGCCCCCCAACAGCCCTTATGCCAGCAAATTCACCAAATAATACAACAAGAGAGCCCTGCACATGCCTGTTGGGTCATTTACCACCAAACCCCCCTCAAGATATTTGACTGTTACATGAACTTTCAGCTTCACACAAGCAGATGTTCCTTGGCACCATGACAGCCATGATAATGATAATGCACACACGTATCACCCTCCTCCCCTTTAATCTGCTCATTATTATCAAACAACACCAAAACCAGTTTAACGGTTTCGAAACTAAGCACTATAAATAAGTAACCTTCCATAAATGTAAATGAGCATTCAAACTTAAGCATCTAGTTACAATAAACAAATAAAAACACTTAAGATTATAACTAAGGGTTCTCTCAAGTTTAGAGGTTTGTTTGTAGGTGTTTACTAATCAAAGTATGCTGCATAATCACATACTGATACTATAATTAGTATGCATACTAATTAGTTTAATTAAGTTTTATAACTGTAAAACGTCTTACCATATGTTTTTATTTATTTATTAAGTGTCCTCATGAAAGATCAGGCATGCACATTCTTTAGGAAGCACGAACATCCTCTGCTGCTTTTCAAACGCTTCATTCACATAGCCTATTCCTTATCCCCCGTATAGTGGAGATCCCAATTCAACAGGACCGTTATCCAAAAATTCCCTGTAAATCGCAGTCCGTCGTCCTCCAAAGGCTTTGAGCCTTGATAATGGTAAGCTAAATGCGAACTGACAAGCATCCGACAAGCTTTCAGGGAGAGGGGAGGGAGAAAAAAAACTGAACAAAACAAAAAAAGTAAAGCACCAAAGCCCCGCCCTAGACCGTAATAGCTCTGAAAGTAACGTTGGGTTTAGATTTAAGACCATACGAAGCCATTGATCGCTATTGTGTATTGTACCAAAAAAAAAAAAAAAAAAAAAAAAACTAACAATAGATCATGTTTAAAGTAATCATGTCGAGAAAAAAAAAAAAAAAAATCAATAGGATGATGGAAGATAGCTGTAACCTAATTTAATGGGCATTGCATGGTATGTTTTTTCCATCTAAAATAATTGGTTTTCAGTGATGTATCATGTGTTGCTCTGCATCAACAGGTTTATTATTTAAATGTATAGGCTACAGCTGTTTACCTAAACTTGGCTGGGTTTTGGGATCATAGTTATAACGATTAGAGCAGAATTAACGCATTTGTATGCCTGTGCACGATATAAAATTGTTAAATTAACAAAAGATAAGAGTGAATAAAGCAAGCTTGTCGTTACAGCTGCTAAAAGTTATGAACACATTCAAGTAGCCTAAATACATTTGGCATCAAGTCGCCTAACGTTAAAATATACACGAAACTTCGGCTTGCCAAATCAAAAACATAACATTTCTGAATGATGACAGATTTAGAGTTGGGAACCGGTTCTTAGGAACAGGTTCTATTTAACAAATACCGATCTGAATGGTTTTCACGACGTTAAGTTTTTGAATGTGCAATCTTAAAACACTTGTAAACTGTCGTTTACACAAACATCGCCACTGAACGTAGGCCTAAAACGTAACACTCAACAGCCAGCACGCGTGCGATTCCAGAATGATTATTTTATGAACCGGTTCTTTGTAATGAATCAAAAACATAAAACGCAACTACTAGCCCGTATGACTCTATTATGAGCCGGTTCGTTACAGCGAAACAAAAACACGCAGCGAAACCGGAGTAGTAGCCTACGATTCTCAAATGAATGCCTGCATCTCGATGGGCATACTATCCATCCTAAATAGTATGTGACATTAGTAATATTCAATACTATTTATGGCAGATAGGGTGGATAGTATGCACACTGGGATGCAGGGAATGACTCTTACGAGTCTGTTTAGTGAATCAAAACATATCGAGCGATCAGTAGCTACAATTCCTAAACGAATGGCTCTTATGAGTCGGTTCTTTTTAGTGAATCAAAAGCACTTTAATCTGACTCATTAAAACCACACATAGCCTACTTTCTGTTGTGATTATAATATTTTATATAAATAAATAAACTAATCAAATATTTTGTTTGTTTATGTAACTTATAAGGCCAATTAGGCTTCCGGATTGTAGGCTATTTATGTCACCTCTAAAAGTAGCCTATGTGAAAACTCATTAGACACACTCGTTTGCAGAAATGTATTTATTTCTGATTTGTTGTATACATGCTATGTAGAAATCTGAAATGATCTCTTCGATCTCACCAGCAACAGACTGCTGAGTGCAGCAAATAGCCTACAATAACAATTTCTTACTTCAAAAAATGTCTTCCTCAAAAGTATAAAAAAAAAAAAAAGACTCGTGGAACTATGGAATTCCGCAGAATTATCAGAATGATAATATTTGCATACAGACGGTTAAAGCTCTTCAGAAGAGTAACTTCCTAAAAATAGCGCATGGACAAACAGAATGGGTCTATGGCAGAGGTTATATCCTATGTGAGTGCGACACGATAGGCTTTAATGCTATTTACAATAAAGAAAGGAATCATTCAATGTGAGATTATCATTTAAAGTGAGTTGCCAATAGATTGATCTCTACTCTTAATCTAATCTCAGTTACACCACCACCAGCGCTTAAACAATGCCTATTCACATCACGACAGCAAGTCCAAGCGAAATCTCTCCGTCCAATCTCCCTTCAAAGTAGCGAACTATTATTAACACATTAAGCGATCCTGCTGTTTATGATCGATTCTTTCTCAGAATTCGATTCGAAACTTACCTCGGTATATATAAATGACGTAATGAAGTTGTGGGGCAACGGCACAAACGCAAGGTGACACTCCGAGATGATGATGATGATGACAAACTGAGTGGCATCCGCAGTTTCCAAATGACTTCAGCGTTGAAATCGTAAATCAAAACGATCAGATCGTGTAGGTTTGTAGATCGAGGAAACAATGTGATGACATCGACCGACGTTGATCCAGATCGAGACGGATCGACAGCGAAGTGCCCCGTGTGTTTGGTGCGACACCTGGAGCGGCAATGGTTCCGTACCTCCCTCTTTCATTGACTATTGTTTGTTCAGCATAAAGTTAGGTGATGCAGAAGTCTGGTGTTGAGAAGACTTGAAACGGTGATGGTACTCTGTAATGGCAATCTCTGTATACTGGCAAACAAAGTGATAGTGTATGATGACTGTTTATGATTATAATGAAATGATTTGGGAAAAGATAAATCACACATATGTTATGGCTATATATAGGTCAAGGACGTGACGCTCTGTTTTTTTTTTTTTTTTTGGTCTAGATCTATTAGGTTATTCAGCGAGATATTTTAATATACAAACAAACAATAAATAAATAAAATGTTAAAATAATTAATGTGTTAATAATTAAAAGGTATTTTTTAAAGTCCAAATAGGCTATGTGGTCTAACTGGAGAAAGTAAAAAAAGACAAAAAAACAAACAAACAAAGTCTATTATTATCATGTTATGTATTAATATTAATACATAAGTATTAATAAAAAAGTGTGGCAACCAACATGCAGGAAGCCATTTTAACCCCTTTAGACCATCATGTGTTTTACATTTCACTGCCGGTTGTATATTCTGTATATAACTGTGTATGTGACAAATAAAACTCTTGAATCTTGAATCTCAAGATCATTTTTTAAACCTCTGAATTCAAATGCATTTATATATATATATATATATATATATATATATATATATATATATATATATATATATATATATATATATATATATATATAAAATAATAGTTAATATGTGTGTGTGAGTGTGTGTCATTGAGTGATATATAGGCTGTGTGTGTGTGTGTGTGTGTGTGTGTGTGTGTGTATGTGTGTGTGTGTTTTATGTGGACACAAATGTGTATAATGACCTGGGTATTACAATGTAATCATGGGTTATGAGGACTGTGTGTGTGTGTGTGTGTGTGTGTGTGTGTGTGTGTGTGTGTGTGTGTGTGTGTGTGTGTGTGTGTGTGTGTGTGTGTGTGTTATGCGGACACAAATGTGTATAATGACCTGGGTATTACAATGTAAACATGGTTTATGAGGACTGTGTGTGTGTGTGTGTGTGTGTGTGTGTGTGTGTGTGTGTGTGTGTGTGTGTGTGTGTGTTCCAGATGCAAAGAAAATAATTTAGTTACTTGACATTTTTGGAGTTATTTTTTGGCAGAAAATGATTACATAACTTGTGTTTATGATCTCAGATATATTTATTTTTTCATTGAGTGGCATAGAATTTATCTGAACATTTTAAAGTGGCACATAATGTGCAGGCTTTTCTATATTTTATTTAGGAGTTGCATGTAATGGTATGTATTCTTATTTTTTTTATAACCTTTATTTATGTTTATTGAGTTACTAGCCCTTTACTTGAATTAACTGGGTTTTTTTCTTCTTCTTCTTTTCATGGAGCTGCTGCTTTAAATGCTTTTTTTAGTCACCACACTTGCCCTTTACAAAAACAGTGCAATTTAAAGTCAGTAGTCCAACTTAATCACTATTGTACATTTTCAGATCTTCGTTACATAACTTTCAGGCCTGCCATGCAGAAGTGGATAATGCAGTAGCTGTTTGGCTGGAGCGGTTGCAGGACACCTATGTGAAGAGTGGTCATTAGTGGCTCTCACCAGAGGCTGTGACAGCTGTCGCTTGTGGCTGCCGCTGGGCCCCAGTGCCTCCCCCTCGCCCGCTCACAATGCTCCAGTATGAACAGTAGGTCTGAAAAGACATGCAACCTGACTCCCTCATCTCCATTTACCCATCTCATATTTAATCCCAGACTCACCCTGTCATTAACCACCAGCCACACTACCTCAGGCCCACAGCTTTGATCATTAATCAACGCATTCGCGCAATTATCGAACGGCACAGCTGGCCGCCTAACAATGCGTGTTTTGCTAACTTTTTTCCTCTCACACATTTCCTATCATATTTTGTATTCTAATACATCACGTATTCTGTCTAATTATCTTGTGAGTAATTAGTGTGGAACAATCGTGGTATCAGGACTGCCACCCTTTTAAGGGCTTGTTTTTGAGATGGAAGTCCATGAGCGAGAGTCGATGGATTTTTTTTGGGTTGTGGGGGAAGGGCAATTCTGAACTCTTTCACCCGACAATTCCTCTCAGGCACACACAAAACCTCACACAGGAGTCTGGACACAAGGGGGTGATAAAAAGATGAGTATAAATTATCACATGTGAAATACGAATGAAATATTATAACAGGAGCACGAAAAGGGGGTTACAATTGAGCCTGAATACATGTTAATGTATGTGCCAATTTAAACGTTTGTTTCCAGCGGACAAAATATGTTCTAAGAATGTTTTGCTAATGTTAACATAAAGTTAAGAAAGAGTTATGTGCACTTTCAAAACGTCCTGTTTTTTTCTTGGTTATGCAAATATTAAAGGGATAGTTCACCCAAAAATCATCATTTACTCACCCTCAAGTTCTTCCAAACCCATATGAATTTGTTTCTTCTGATGAACACAAAAGATGATATTTTGAAGAATGTCGGTAACCAAACAGTTGGTCCCCATTGACTTCCATAGTATTTTTTTTTTTTTTTTTACCTATATGGGGTCCATCAACTGTTCCCAATATTTATCAAAATATCTTCTTTTGTGTTCACCAGAAGAAAGAAATTCATAAAAGTTTGGAACAACTTAACGGTGAGTAAATGATGACAGAATTTTCATTTTTGGGTGAACTATCCCTTTAAGGGAACATTCCATATTATCATTTTGCAAACATGGGAACATTACTTTTGAATGTTCTCTGAACATTCTGAAACAAGGACCAATGAAGGTCCAACTAAATAAAAAAACATTCCATGAACAACGTATAAGTAATGTTTTATGTTAAAATTTTGTGAGCATTATGAAATAACAGATACCATTAAACAAACGTTCTATTGACGTTACTGATGTCATTTCAAAGCTTTACATTAAATGTTTAAAATCATTTACATTTAGTCTGCAACCTGTTCAGTTGTATCCCGAGTGAATTTGCATTGCAGACACACTTTGCCCTCACAAAGAACACTTGTTTCTTCTTCTTTTCTTGAGGTATTTGCATTCTGCTCCAGAAAGTGTTTGCATTCTGCTCTGCACTACAGATCCTTATGCTTCTAAGCTATTAAACATATGATCTGAAAGCAGCAACCTGTTGTTTTCCACAGCAGTGTGGAGCAGAACAACTTTGACTCTGAGAGGTAGTTTAAAGAGAGAGAAGTGGGGGAGGATGCATGTGAATATTCTTCCAGCAGGTCAGAGTTCACGGGCTCCATCAAGAAGTGTAGAATGCTTTTCCTGTTCACCTCCAACTGTGCGCTTTATGGAGACAACAGAATTAGACGTTTGATCAACTCATTTTGTGCACTTGAGGTGCAGCCGTTTCATCTGAAATCTATTCGTTTTTTTTTAACCAATGCAATCTCTTGGCACTGTGGTAAAACAGGAAGAATCTACTTTAAATCTGGGACATATAGTAGCCTATCAGTGACATCAGTTAGTCTACTCAGAAGCGGAATATGATGACTCGTTTTGTATAGAATGTCGCAGGAAAAGGAAGTCTAAAAATAGGTCAACCCAGCACATGTGTTTTGGTTTCTCATTGGTTAAAACATTTCAAACCATGTTATATACTTAACCCCTCTACTTTAATCCCTTGTTTTCTGATTCGCGGTGTCAGGCCTGTTGCTTTGACAACAGCAGAATGTGGTGAATATTTCATGACGGGGGGAGGGGAGGGTGGCCCGCCAAACTTTGACCTGGGGACTAATCTATTCAGACTAAAAGAGGCAGACAGGAGTTGAATCCTGAGACAATTAAGGTGCACTGTGGTCAACTCTTTGTGAGTTCTCTCATTTAAGTGTTATGTTTACAAATCGCTCATGCTGTTTTTTCAGCTTTAAAACATTGTTCAGTTTTCTGTAGACTTCTGCTTTCTTATAAGTCTTCGGCCCTAACACCAGACAGTGTTAATGAAAAAGAAATAGTCATGAAGCGCTATTAATGTGTTTTATTTAGAACATTAAAAATCTCATCATATGATGTCCACTATCTGAGTGATTTTATATAGATTTTATTTACTTGCTTTTTCAAATACTGATCCTGAAGCACTGGTAACAAAAGAAAGTTTTAGTGCAAAATAAAAACATTTAATACGAACATTATACATTATAAATTACACAAACAGGTTTGTAGACTGTAAAAAAATAAATCCGAAAAAGTACTGGCAGCTTATAATTTTACAGACATTTCCGTTAACCTAAATTAAGTTGAATTCAAATTCAAAATGCAGGTAAAACACCTGTAAAAAAAAAACAAAAAAAACGGAACATTCCGTCAAAATAATACAGTTGTGCCCTATTTTAGATCATTAAAACTTTCTAAACACCTCTGAGATTTTTGTTAAAAGCCTCTCTTTGATATGGTGTTTGATTGTATGTGGCAACATATTTTCCTTCAATTTATTTTAAGTAATTTTGTTTTTGAGACAGATCAACTTTACCCACTATAATATATAAATATTGCCTTGTGTCTTTACCTCAGTGGAATTTCAGTAATGCATTTCGTCATTGGGAATATTTATATTCAAGTCTCAACCATATTGAAATGATTTGTGTGATTATTATTATGCAATTATTTATACATTTGGAAGTATTTATAGTAGCCTAATACAATTGTGTTTATGTATAAATAACACAAATGCAGTTTTTGTTTCATTTGTTTAGAAAATGAAAGAAAGGTCAGGAAATAATTAACTCTAGCACTGACTAAGAAAATATAAATGGATAATAATGAAAATATATAACAATTATGTATTTATATTTTCTGATGTGGCACAGGGTTGCCAAATGCCATATTGTCTTTCTTTGTTATGTATTGATTTTGTTATTAAAGCTTTTTTTTCTTTTTGTAATAATGGAAAAAATAATGTGGAAAATATTACATTATTAAACCATAGTTTGCCACAGAAGGTTATAAGAATATTCTTTTTATCTAAAGAGATTTTCTAATAGTAGGGGAGGTCCCCCTGGAGCACCTTAAGGTTAAGGGCCTTGCTCAAGGGCATTGAGCGAGAAGACGATCTCTTGAACTCCCCAGGGCCCCTCCAAGTTTGCAATTGAACCTGCAGCCTTTGTGTTCATAGCATGGATCCTTGACTCCGTCATGCTGGTTAAAAATTCTAGGCTTGTTCAAAGACTGATACTCCCGAACAGAACTTGGAGGTGCTGCAGAAACTCTTCTGTCGTCCATTACTGCGCAAATCACATTTATTTCGCCTCTCATCATCCATCAAAGTATAGGTGCTTTCATCTGGCAGTGTCTCTTTATACCTGTAATTAGTTTTGGTACAGGAGATCGACTCTATTAAAACAGCATAAAAAGAATAAAGAGGTTTGTGTTTCCTTGACGTGGATGCTCAGGAGCTCTGCCTAATAATGGCTGATAGATTCGTTCTGTCAGGCTGTAGAGAAAACGCTAGTCTGGCGTGTTTATGACATTACCTCAGAGTAGGACCAGGGCTGGAGTCAGCTGCTCATGGTCCAAAGGGGTTTATTATGTGTCCTGAAGTCACATAGATGGCTTTGTGGCTCGGAACTACACAACAGCTATTATCCAGCTTGCAAAAATATGTTCTAAGAAACATATGAAAACATTATTTTTGAATTTTCTCTGAACATCCAAAACATCCTTTTTTTTTTTTTTTTTTTTTTTCTTTGAAGGTTAAGGGAAAATTAAATTGTATCATTTTGCAAATATTGAGGGAACGTTATTTTTGAATGTTGCTTGAATGATCTGAAACAAGTAGTAACATTTTTAAAGTGCCCCTATTATGCCCCTATAATATTTTTTATATTCCCTTTCATGCAGTGTAATATAAATGTTTGTGAATTTAAAAGTTCTGCAAAGTTGTAGTCGAATGTGCACGATAAATAAAGTTATTATCTCCAAAAGAAAGAATCGACTCTGGACTGCCTTAACAAGTCGTTTTTTGTTCGAATCTTATTTGTACGTCAATGATATTTGCATATTTGCCTATGTTGTATGTTGTCTGTCCGCGAACAACTTGTCCTGCCCACATAATTTTACTGACGACTGCTTCTCAAATCTAGGAGTTCAATGTGGGATTCGCAAAACATATTTTCTACCTATGTTCAAAATATGTAGTTTTGTGTTTTACACTGCATACGTTTCCGGCTAACCGGCTACCTCACGTTATTACTGTCTTACTGAAATACTACTGCAAATCAGCTGTGGGCTACTATTACCTAAAAATGTGTCTGTTAATGCAGATTGTCTGTCGTTCTTACTACTTTGAGTAAAGATAAAGGATGGCGCAAGATTTGTTTTGCAAACTTTAATGTTACATCAGTCATTCACGTTAGTGCTCGGCTAACATATGCACCGTTATCGATACAGTTAATGTGCACAGCAATAAATTAGAAATATACACATTGGTTTGTTGATGGACATACACTTGTTAATGCTGAGTAGCGTGTCTCTGAGAAATGTCCTGCTCAATTCGTCCTTGCATTGGAGGTTCGGGTTGAATAACTAAGTTCTTTCAATGTTTCATCAATGGACTCCAGAATTATATGGTAAAATCCATTCCATCGTTACTATCTATCATTACTATCTTTACAGTGTGTACAATCGCTGAAGTTTATGTAATGGGCGTTTGTTTCTGATATGCGCTGTAACTGGTAGACCAAGCACAACAGACTAGGCCATCTGACCAATCAGAGCAGAGTAAGCTCGCGGAAAGGAGGGACTGATTCATCGTCGTTTGAGAATCATCGAACAATGTGATGTGCAATACATATTATGAGAAAATTAAAGTGTTTTTTGACCTTTGATGCATTTAAACCTGTTGTAGACCTCCAAACGGCTGGTATACAACAAGCTTATTCACTGGTTAGTGACATCACTAACCCTAAAATTTACATAAACCCTGCCCCCGGGAACACAGAACAAAGGGATGAAGCCATGTTAAGAAGAGGGAGAGTTGTTGTAGAGCACATTTGGGAGTCTGCTCAAGCTGTCACTTCCGTCTTTTCACATTTATTGCAATACAGTACATAACACAAATGCAATGTCATAAAAGCAAGATGACAACATAAGTTATAACCATAATTAAACTAAACTATACATGTTCTATCTTCATGTAGCATATATTCTCTGGCTCTGAAGGCATCTTAGAACAGTTCCCACACAAGCGATATGTAGATTACCTGACAGAATATGCTAAATGATGACTTAGTTAACTCCACATCAGCTACATCAATTCATCACCATTCAGAAACATCCTGTTGCATTCTACATGTTGTCGCTTCTTCTTGAGTCTCTCCATCATTGTCTGACTCTGGTTTAAGCATACAAGGCTGAACAGTTTCTGACCTTTTCAGTGTGTGTCTGCGGAGCTGCTAACACGAGCTCTTGAAGCTCCACCCTCTTTTAGAAAGAGGGCTGGGAGCAGCAGCTCATTTGCATTTAAAGGGACAAACATACAAACGGGGCGTTTTTGCTTCTGCACTAGAGGTCTACACGGAGCACCCGAGACACGGGACCTGTACAGGTTCGGGTCTATATTTTAAATGGTCAGCTGGGTCGGGTCCCAATCTATTACTTCGGGTCCCGGGTCTATTTAACATTGTGTGTAATAATAATAATCTCAGGTGAACTGTCACATAAATGTTTTCTATGATGCTCAAATTGCGTAAAAAAGCTCATATTTCAGGTTGCTTCAGCTAACGCGCATGTGCAGTCTCAAGCGCGTTTCTATGCAACCCGAGCTTCCGCAGTGACTGTTATGACTTTAATAATATGAATGAACCGTTTTGTTTAATCTTAAAGTTTTGGTGGTCAGATTCGGCTCACAGAGATTATAGCAAATAAATAATGCTAACGTCAGCGGCCATGGTACCGAACAAGCAATCGTTATTAGTTCAAAAGGGCAAACAGTCAAAGTTATTATGCGAGTTAACTCGAGTCAAAATGCAAATCTGTAAATTCTCATTTGTCATCTGTTACTGTGACATAAAGTGGACTTTTACAGCTGAAATGATGAGTGAATTAAGCACGCTTGGAATAACAAAAGAGGAATAGCATGGATAGAACTTTTTTCTTAGCACGGATTGTAATGCATCACAATCAGGTAGCTACAAGGAAGGGAGACGACGGCTATAACGTTAGGTAACGGCTGAGACCAAAAGTTATATATTTATTTGCAACTTGTTTATTGACTTGTTAATATCAGTTTATTGTGGAATATGTGACAATCGTGTCCAGTTTTTGGCATTTCTCGGATCTGCTTGGGTCTGGGTCCAGCTTTTGAAATAATAGACGGGTCCGGGACGGTTCCATGTAGCACATTACAGGTCTCTTCGGGTTCGGGTACCAATTTTTGGACCCGTGTAGACCTCTACTGTGCGCCCCTGCAATATAACGTACATTAATTATCCGTAGCAGAACTATACAGGTGGAGCTGGGGAAGGTGGAGGGTTTCTAAAAGCACTGCTAAGGCAAATGCTAATCAAGTATTTGAAGGTTGAGCACATGGGCTCATTGGCTACTGATACAGCAGGAACCAATCAGCTGTGCCCTATAGATGTGATTGCAAGCACACTGAGTCAAGAACCTATTAGCCTGCGCTATCTAGTTTCATGACATAACTTTGTATTTAGATGAACATCCAACAAAAATCTGTTCTCAGAATATTTTGTTAACGTTCCCAATTTAGTTATGGAAACGTTATAGTTCTCTGTATTCTCTAATGTTCTCTGAATGTTTAAAACATCCAGTTTTTATTATTAAAAAAAAAAAAAAATTAAGTTTACTTTTTTGATTATGCAAACATTGAGGACACATTCCATTTTATCATTTTGCAAACATTATGGGGACGTTACTTTGGAATGTTCTGTGAACTTTCAGAAACAAGTAGAAACATCTCTAACAAAAAATTTCCAACTAAAACTTTTTAGTAAAAAACATTCCATGAATAATGTAGAAAAAAGCCTTTACAGTTTATGTGCTAACATTCCCTTTTAATTGGGAAAAAATGTTCAGATAAAAAAGGTGAACGATGTATAAATAACATATTTGTTTTTAAAGACCAGATAACGCTGAACAAACGTTCTATTAACGTTACTGGAAGAGCATTTATTCATAAATTTGAGACAACCTTTCCAGTTCAAATTCTGGGAACGCTGATAATGATAGACTGGGCAGAGAGTGTCAAATGTAATCGCCGCAGGTGACTGGCAATGTCCCTCTTATAGCCACATTACAAAAACACAAAACTACAGTACTTGTGTGTGATGTCATGTAGGCCTACCTGTGTTCACAGCCATTCTGGCCTTTGAGAAATGACAGTATCGGGTTCTTAGTTTTCATTCAGAAACCTCATTTCTAATGCATTCATAATATACTACATTGGCCTAATAACCAGCAAATATGATCTCTCTCAGAAATGGACGTGTGAGGAGGAGGGAGAATCCAGGATGAATGAGAAAGGAAGGGGCTGGGAGAGCGAGAGAGAGATAGAGAGGGATAGCAGGGGCGAGGGCAGATGGTCGGGCTGGTGTGGAGTCTTGCTTCGGTGGAAATCCCTGAGTGCTTAACCCCTCCTCCACTAGGGAGAGATGTGTCATGACAACAGTTCTCCCCCCTCCCTGTGGCAGATCCTCACTGCTATCACCAATCCGGGCCCCCAGAGGAGAAGAAACAGCTCTGTCAGTCTGCCTCCGCAATGCTCTTCACATCTGCCTTTGTGCAGGTTCAGGGAGTGGATACATAGATAGACAGACAGACATACAGAAAGATAGATAGATAGATAGACAGACCGAAAAAAGTAAATCAATAATTGAGTCATAATAGATGTTTAGGATATTGACCTGAATATTGAAATAAACCTGTGCTCATCTCTTCTCTTAGAGCCACTGATGCCCTCTACTGGCTGACTGCAGTCACAACACCCACCTTATGAACCATGAATACAGTCACTGCAACAGGTTAAAGATATTACAGTGGTTTACAAGTTTACAAGTACTCATAAATAGTAAATTCTACCTGATTAAATATTTTAGAGCTTGACATAAATGGAAAAATGTATATTCATTATAAAAAATTCTGTGACTTTGTTTTCAAGTTTTCCAAGACCGTGGTGCTTCTTGCGGTGTTTCTAAGACTGTAGAGAGTAAAAAAATAAAAAAAATAAAATCCAAGCTTAATATCAAGTAAATGTACAGAATTATAGGTCTATAGCTAAATAAGGTGCACCCGTGCAAACTTCACTTCATTATTACACCAAAGGAGGGCAGTGTTTCACGTTTTATAATAATATGATCTAACACCTGTTGCCATGTGCAACAGCGCACATTCATCATCTGTACAGGGATATAGATATTCTAAAAACAGATCAAACATTATCTCTTCAAAGAATCCAGCGACACATCATCCTCTTTTACTGGGTAGATCACGCAAGTGTTTTTACTATTTATTTGGACTTTGAGGGGGGGAAATGTGTTGGGATCACGTTCAAAGAATTTGACGTGACAGATCCTGTATAATGAAAAGTCCATTTGTGAACCCTCCAGGTCTCAAGAGCGTGTTTGAAGTCATGCAATATTATGTGATTGTGTGTGTGAAAGGAAATAGTCACATTAGGTGCAGTCATTTAATCAATATTGACTGTTCTTGGGTTTTGTTAAATGTTTAGATGATTACTTTCATGTTTGAGTTTTAATGATTAGACATGGAGTAGTACTCTTCTTCTTTTTTAAAAAAAGTCTGGGATGTGTGTCGGTCTTTTCAAGTAATTTATTGTTTATTTCGTGTTTGTAGGCCCAGATCAAAAAGAGAATCCACTGAAACACCATCAAAGCTGCTCATGTATTTTTATGAGAGAAAGAAAAATCTTTGGTGAGGTGTGAATTCCCACCTTGAAATTGCACTATGGACATTCTCAGCTAAGCATGTTGTGAGAACGTTATGCATGGGGATGTCAAATGCTATATAAACGTACAAATGTACAGTTTACTTCATGTTAGTGCATGCTATTTTAAAGTTAGCATAATGTTTTTTAACCTGTTCCTTTAACCAGCAGCAATAATAATTGTTATTATCATCATCATTAGCTTTGTGGGAATTAAAATGCGTAGCATTTATGGCAAAGTTATGTTAAATCTTCAGGCAAATATATAGGGGAGGCCGTGTATAGTTGTAACACGGGGAGAGTTGTAACACTACCAATTCCACGAATCACAGGTAAGATAGGAGTCATATGACAATTTCAGTTTTCTCTGGCTTCCTTTACGATCCCACATGGAGGTTTTCCAGTCTGTGTTGCTATCTCTCCTGAAGCTACAGCAGAAAATCTAATTCTGAGGTAAGAAAGTAAAAAAAAAAAAAAACACAAGATAATATTTTGTTTAGTACTTCTACCGTTGTAGATAATGTTGTATGAGTTTTAGTTTCTCTAGTAAAGAATGGTATATCAACCTCCTGCTAATTTCAAAGCACCATGCTAATACAGCTAGCTAAACAATGGGTGACAGTGGTGGGGTAGGTTGTAACACGTGTTTTGGAACAACTATCCACTTACATACAACTAAGAAAATTTGTGTGATTTTAATAATTCTAAAGAATGCCTATGTTTATGTTAATTTGCTCTCACTCACACACACACACACACACACACCCATATGAATGTGCACGTAGAGACATGCACAAACAAACACACACATGTGCATGCACAAACATTCTGTTTTGCACAGTATGCACATATTCACACATATTTTATTGTTGCAGCCATTAATTTAAAATAAAACTGTTGTTGTGGCATATCACTTGGAGTACCCATAGTTTTTGTGCATTTTGTCTACCTGTTACAACTTACCCCAGTATGTGTTACACCTACCCCAGTAGTGGGGTAGGTTGTAACAAAGGACCAATTTGTATTTGTCATCATCTCACAAAGTCTGTGATATAGTTGAAGAAATTTTAATTGTTGCCATTTGTAGTAGACAAATGTGGGTACTTTGCCTAAAAGTTTCAGACGTGTAGCTAAAAAAAAAAGGAGTAGTTTTAGGTGCTGAAGTGTTACAACCATACCCGGTCTCCCCTACACTCTGACATTTGACACATAAATGAAGTATTTTGAAACCGTTTAGACTGTTTCAGTGACATTTCAAGAGACCTATTTTAAGGGCATTTAAAGAAAAAGTGTCTGTCCACAACATTTAGCCTACAATTGACTAGGCCAAACACACCACACAAAGGTCATGGCAATTATTTAGCTAGCATTCACTTAGAGAGAATCTCCTAAATCAGTGATTTTCTGTCTCTCTTCTTGTTCTTTCATCTCAGTGTTTCAGGTTTTAAAGGAAATGGGCAGTTCACATGACATGCATTATACTGCATTATACTGCACTGTCCCCAAAGAAACAGCCCAATAATTATTTTTGTTATATTTTTATCTTTTGGTTAGAACATTTATTTTCATGGACACATTTTGTCCATGAAAATAAAATGATCTTAGTCTCATTTTATAGCTTTTTTTTCTTTCTCCTGTGTGTGTCTACTCATTTGTACACAGTGCTAGGTAGTAACTAATTACATGTAATCTGAATTATGTAATCAGATTCCAAAAATTAAGTACTTGTAATTAGATTATATTATGTTTTAAAATACTCATAATCAGACTACAGTTACTTTTACATTGATTACATGTTATGCTTACAATGGCAGTAAATTATTCATAATTCATTGATTCATTAATTCACATAATTTCATATTTACATGCAATGCAGGGATTCCCCAACCTTTTTGTCAGTTGAACCTCTTTGACTTAATACATTTACTTGAAGTACCCCCTGAGATTTTAAGTTAATAAGTTAGGTTAATAATAAAATCAAGTTAATAATAATAATAAATATAGCTGCAAGCAGCAATTATCGGGGCCAAGCACAACAGAAGCAAACAAGGAAGCTAGCAGCAGACCAACTGCAAAAAAATTAAGTAAAAAGGTTGAAAAACCCATAAATACATTGAGTTGTAGAGCCAATTTCATGTTTTGTTTTATTAGGATGCCACCAAGTGGCGCAGTCCCACTGCTTTTTTGTGTGTCCTCAGAGTTATAGACATTTGTATTTATGAGCATATAAAAAAATAATCCACACCTGACTTTGATTGCATTTTTTTGCCACCTACTATCAAAATTTTGACATTTGGCCTTTAGTCAATCCGCTATGATTCCGATTTTGCTACACTGGTTTCGTCTCGATTGGACTAGTGGCTTTGAAGATATTTGCGAAAGTTGTTTTGATGGTAAATCACAATTTTGAACAAACCATTGTTACAAACAGGCTTGACACGGAGAACAGATGTTAATAAACAGAGTCTTTGTGACGAGTGCAGCGGATGAAGCGACGATAAAAGTTGGCGAAGCCTAAGAATCTCTGAAGTTCTTTAATGGAAGTGGGAATGGGCCAAGACCGGATGGCATCCACCTTCCTCTCGTCCATCTGGATGCCACTGCGGTCGATGTTGAACTGCACTGAGGACTGAAAGATGGAAGGAACATTTCTCGGCTTTCAGGAACAGGTGGAACTTCCTCAGGCATTTCAGGACCTCCACAATGTGGTGGCGATTTTCGGCCATGCTCCAGGAGTAGATCAGGATGACGTCAGTGTAGACCAGCACAAATCTGTAAAGAAACTCCCAGAGCACCTTATGAATGAAGTCCTGGAATACGGTTGGCCAATCCATATGGCATGACAAGATATTCGTAGTGGCCAGTAGGGGTCACGAAGGTGGTCTTGCATTTGTCCCCCTCACGTATCCGGATGAGGTTATACGCGCTGCCGGAGGTACAACTTGGTGAACACAGTGGCACCACGGAGATGTTCCAGCGCAGCGGGGACGAGAGGAAGGGGATAGCGGAACTTTATTGTAATCTTATTCAGAGCTCGGTAGTTGATGCAAGGCCTCAAGCCTCCATCCTTCTTGGCCACGAAAAAGAAGCTTGAGGCAGCAGGGGAAGTAGACGGTCGGATATAACCTTGGTCCAGGGCCTCCTTGATGTAATCCTCCAGGGCCTTCTCCTCCGGAAGTGACAGAGGGTAGATCTATCCAAGGGGCAATGGCTCACCCAGAAGGAGGTTGATGGCGCAGTCCCATGGCCAGTATGGAGGCAGCTTCGAGGCTCGTTTGGGGCAGAACACGTCACTGAAGGGGGCGTAGCACAGAGGAACATCCACGGAACATTTCTCTACTGGACTCTGGACTCTACTGGACTGGTACAGACAGGAGGGCTTGGGAACATGGAGGAACAGGGAGGTCAGAGAAACACCACAGGAAACAGCTGTCGCCCCACTTCAGGACTTCTCCCGTCTTCCACGAGATGATGGGGTTGTGCTGCTCCGACCACGGACGCGTGAAGGAGACTCACTTGAACTGGACCCATGTAGGAGCAGACTTGGCGACGACTCAGTGGTTTCTCGGTGACGGAGTGGATTTGGTAGATCGATGGAGTGGCTGACGTGCGGAGCTTGAGCTGGCGGCAGAGGGCACCCGAGATGAAATTCCCAGCTGACCCAGAGTCGAGGAGAGCATTGACTGGAAGAGAAACACCGGCAGCAGTAAGGTTTACTACACTCACCTAAAGGATTATTAGGAACACCATACTAATACTGTATTTGACCCCCTTTCGCCTTCAGAACTGCCTTAATTCTACATGGCATTGATTCAACAAGGTGCTGAAAGCATTCTTTAGAAATGTTGGCCCATATTGATAGGATTGCATCTTGCAGTTGGAGATTTGTGGGATGCACATCCAGGGCACGACGCTTCTGTTCCACCACAGATCTGGTGACTGTGGGGGCCATTTTAGTACAGTGAACTCATTGTCATGTTCAAGAAATCAATTTGAAATGATTCGCGCTTTGTGACATTATCCTGCTGGAAGTAGCCATCAGAGAATGGGTACATGGTGGTCATAAAGGGATGGACATGGTCAGAAACAATGCTCAGGTAGGCCGTGGCATTTAAACATGCCCAATTGGGCCTAAAGTGTGCCAAGAAAACATCCCCCACACCATTACACCACAGCACAGTGGTAACAAGGCATGATGAATCCATGTTCTCATTCTGTTTACGCCAAATTCTGACTCTACCATCTGAATGTCTCAACAGAAATCGAGACTCATCAGACCAGGCAACATTTTTCCAGTCTTCAACTGTCCAATTTTGGTGAGCTTGTGCAAATTGTACCCTCTTTTTCCTATTTGTAGTGAAGATGAGTGGTACCCGGTGGGGTCTTCTGCTGTTGTAGCCCATCCGCCTCAAGGTTGTGCATGTTGTGGCTTCACAAATTTTTTGCTGCATACCTCGGTTGTAACGAGTGGTTATTTCAGTCAAAGTTGCAAAGACTGCCGCATACTGGATGTTTTTCCCTTTTCACACCATTCTTTGTAAACCCTAGAAATGGTTGTGCGTGAAAATCCCAGTAACTGAGCAGATTGTGAAATACTCAGACCGGCCCGTCTGGCACCAACAACCATGCCATGCTCAAAATTGCTTAAAATCACCTTTCTTTCCCATTCTGACATTCAGTTTGTAGTTCAGGAGATTGTCTTGACCAGGACCACACCCCTAAATGCATTGAAGCAACTGCCATGTAATTGGTTGATTAGATAATTGCATTAATGAGAAATTAAACAGGTGTTCCTAATAATTCTTTAGGTGAGTGTATAGTGGTGAGTGGCTTCATTTGGTTCAGAGAAGGGATGATGGCACTCACCACAGGACGAGGAGGACGAATGGGGCATTCAGTGATGTAATGCCCAGCTGCTCTGCAATAGAGACAGAGACGAAGGGTCAGCCGCCTCTGCCGCTAAGCCAATGTCAACCGGGAATTCTCTAAAGCTGGATGACATGTTCTAGGCCGATGGTATCCTCGTATGCAGCAAGATGCAACTGCACTTGAGGATCTAGGCCCTGTCGGTACGTCGTCAACTTGGAGTGTTCGTTCCATCCACTGGCAGCAGTGAGGGTTCTAAACTGGAGGGCATACTCATTAACTGATAACGATCCTTGTTTGAGATGGTAAAGTTGCTCACCGATTGCAGAATCCCAGGTCGGCTTTCCGAAAACCTCCTTAAAGTGGTTGGTGAAACTGGAGAGAGACTGGGTGATCGGATTGCCCTGTGACCAAAGAGTTTCTGCCCAGCACAGTGCTTTGCCAGATAACTGAGAGATGATAAAGGCTACCTTAGCGTGATCGTTGGGGAACAAGTGCGGTTGCATCTCCAGGACCAGCAAGCATTGGAGGAGAAATCCATTGCAATCCTCCGCCGAACCAGAGAAGGGCACCGGTTTGGCCATGGGACTGGCATACACCGGTGGCGAAGGAGCAGTGTTGATTAAGGAAGTGCTTGCTGGTGAAGGTGACAGTGCAGGTGGATTGGGTGTGAGAGCATCGACGAGCTCTTGGAAGGGATCCAGGGTGCTCATCTGGTGCTCTGCGGTGTGGGTCCAGTCTTCTGTTACAAGCAGGCTTGACACAGAGAACAGATGTTAATAAACAAAGTCTTTATTTGAACAGCCAGACGAGTGCAGGGCAGGTGAGTGAATCAGTGATGATAGCATATGGATAATGCAGACAACTGGATGATACTATACTTAATCTTGCAGATGGCGTGGGAACACTCAGACACGGGAGACTTGGAGACTGGACGAGGAGAACACAGGAGACCCAGAGAGAGGACGAGGAAAACACAGGAGACGCGGAGAAGCAGGTTGGTATCGCAGGAGAGTCCGTGAGGTAAGTCGTAGCATGTGCGAATGAGACCGGACAGTGACTGAGTGAATGCATGGGGTTTAAGTGCAGGTGGTGATTGCAGGAGCTGATGACGTGCAGGTGTGTGTGATCAGTACTCTGGTGAGGGTGTGCACTGTGACTGGAAGAGTGCTTGTGACAACCATAAGGCAAAACCTAGCATGTTTGGTATCATTGGACTCGGCAAGAAATCAGGAATTTAAGGAGATGTCTCCCGTGAAAATAACTAGGTCAACCAAATCCAAAGTTATAAGCATGTGAATATTTGATTTTACTACTAGGTGGTTCTGGCTCAAAACTTCTCAGGCTCCTTCAGTGCTGATGGCCCATACGAAGTTTCATAACGATACACTAATGCGTTCATGAAATACAGCATTTTACTACAAAATGCAAAATGGCCGATATGGAAATATCGACTCAGCATGTCATCCCGAATCTAACAAGACAACTTTTATGATTTTTGGGCAAACCTCGTATCTCCGGACCAGTAGGTGGCACTGTGCCGAAACACAGCATGTAGCCTCAGGCCATGCTTGTGATGATATGTAACATGTTTGGTCAGGATACGATAAAGCGTTGTGGAAATACAGACATGTGTCTATCTTAGCAAGCGCTACGTAAAATCCGTTTGCACATTTTTCGAAAACACTTTGATGAATCGACTTGGATTCCATAACTTTTTGTTGTCATTGTCTGAATTTGATCTGGTTCAATTTTCGTGCAAATCGGATAAACCATCTTAAAAAAAAAACATCCTCAAAATTGGTGCTACCAAAAATGACGTCATAGGGTTCAATTGAATCGTCTCAGAGGAAAAAACATTTTGTTCCTAGCCCTTACAGTTCAAGTGCAAATGTAAGTGCAACTTTGGACAGTTGGTGGTGCTAGAGGGATTGAGTTAGTTTTCATAACTTTCCGGCAAGCGGTTCTATGGGCTGCCATATACTTACGAACGGAAGAAGAATATTGAGAATGCCAACGATTACAATAGGTGCCTACCCACCTTCGGTGCTTGGCCCCTAATAATAAAATTAAGTTCACAGTTCTCTGATGTCAGTTAATGATCGCATGACACGCAGGTAAAAAAATAAAATACTTTTTTTTGTTGTTGTAAATTGTTTTATTTGTAAGTTTTATTAGCTTTTCATTAAACTCACAAACCCCCTGCAGTTTCATCAGTTCCAACCCTGTCTGCGAAACCCTGGTGTAATGTAACATTTATTTCACTTCATGTGGTTGATAACAAAGAATGGTATATATTTCTTTCTCCTTGTATTTTATATCAATATAGTACAAGATTATTCTATTCAAATCAATATGCTAAACGAGTTAGGTGAAAGTAAAAGTCTAAAAGTAATCAAAAAGTCAAATTATAGATTATACTGATTACCTTAAATGTGTAATGGATTACGTTGCTAACTACAATTTTTATGTCATTTGGAATCAGTAACTGACTATAATTTGTAAGTAATCTACTCAGCTAACTCAACTACTACTCAACTAAGATGAATGACACGCATAGACAAACATTTGCAACATATTGGCATTATGGTGTACTGATCATGAATTTACAAATTATCTTAATTTTGTCACTAATCTTCAAATCTGGAGTAGTGACAAAGTCTAGTTCTATCTGTGCAAGCAAAATTAACA
The DNA here is from genome assembly GCA_018749465.1 of Paracanthobrama guichenoti. NCBI lineage: Eukaryota > Metazoa > Chordata > Actinopteri > Cypriniformes > Gobionidae > Paracanthobrama > Paracanthobrama guichenoti. The sequence goes on along the minus strand of CM031961.1, from coordinate 11,227,912 downwards.
AAATAAAAACACACAAACACACTTAGTGACAGATTTTTAAGGATGAACAATCAAACACAGACTTCATACATTTCTGATTCTTTATTTAACGTTACTTTATAAATAAAGGGAGGGTTAAAGATATAACATCAGAACACCTGGCCACTTCAGAATATCCTGTGCATTATGGAAAGTGTAGCACCATTTTGGAGACAAATCCAGCGCTGACAGGGAGAATATTTGACCTAATGTTTATTCAGCACTCTTTCAGAAACAGTACATACAGGAAGAGTCTATGAGACACGAAACAATGAACATTATTAAGACACATGAGAAACATCACAGAAAAGAAAATCAGCTGAATAAACTCCATTTCACTCTTTCAGAATTCCTGGTTTATCATTTCCCACATTTCCCTCTTACACTTTCATGTTTCCTTCCTTTTCTTTTCACCAGTTTCTCACCCTTTATGCTCCCAGTGACGGTTTGTCCCAGATTTCTGCTTGTCTGTTATTTAAATATTAATCCTACCCCTGGTAATTACATGAGACCTTTCTAAAATAACATCAAAATTGCACACATAATGACACAGACAACTTTTACAGGCTGTTTTAACACACATAATGCAGTGCAACATCTGAGGGCATACAATCCAAGCTTCATATATGCTTAGAATCTATTCCCTATAGTCCACAGAATTGGGTTTTAGTCTTCTTTTAATGATTTTAATGCGTGTTCCTAATTAAAAGCGAAATAATTTCTCAAATAAATCAAATTTAATATTAGGTAAATGTTAACTGGTCATCATTTCTCAAAACACAATAAGGAATCCTATATACAAATTCCTGGTGCAAAGTAAATAACCAATATATAATGCAACACAAGGACCACAATAAACATAAACGTCCACAAATACACAGCGCATCACTGAACATTGATCTCAACAAAACCACGGAGAGGCCTTTTCACTGTAGCACAAAGACTAATGTCACACATCAAATGCTGGATAGCACACAAACAACCCATTGTGTAAGATACATCTGAGACAAATTCAGAATTATAAGATCATGGGTTTTGATGGCCATTATTTCCTACTTATGTTTAAAGATTCAAACTGAGAAATACTCTGTCTAGTTCTGTCAATTAAGTTAATCTGCATTGTTGAGGGCCTTTTTTCTCTTGGAACATTTTAGAATTGGTCACTTCAATTAAATTTTGGAGGGAGACTTTCAGTATAGCAACTAGACGTATCGCATCACCTGACCATTGACAGTTATTGCAGCAGTTTTGCACACATACAGTCAACACATGCTTATGAAACCCTGCAGGAATGTAACAGATACTTGGATTGTATCTCTATCTAGGAAGCGAAGATGGCCAATGTTAGTCTGTTAAACTCGCTGCGATTTGTGAATCTATAGGGCAGAGATCCTCCCTCTCATGTTTTTGCTTTTCGTCCTTTTCTTTCTCTTCCATCTTAGTGTTTTTCTGGTCGGCGAAGGGCTCAGAAGATGGTGCTCCAGCGTTTGGGTGGAGAGCGAGATCGGCTTTCTCCCTGAGATAGGAGAGAAAACCAGTATGGTCATCATTATATCAGATGTGTAACACAAAACCTTCTCAGCACTGGTGTTGGATTATGTAAGGTCAAAATCAACATTGCATCACTGTTAGTTCTGAAACATATTACAAAAGAACAAATGCTGAAGCGTGCACGGAAATAGCACATAGCATCAGCAGCATGGGTGAAGGACCGGATGTTCAATGTCACAACTAGAGCCTTTAATAACAAAAACGAAGTAAAGTTGAGTCATCCATATTGTAGGCGCATTACCCAGCCAAAACAATATGCTACATTTCTAAAAGAGTGATCTGAGCACTCAGTGTGCAAGTCCTACAGCAAAAGGTGGAGAGCCAGCCTGATTTGATTGTGTCCACTGTTCAGGATAGATTGTCATGTGAAAAGTACAAAAGGGAGAAAAGGAAATTAGCCAAGAGAGCAGATGAGGTAGATGATTTGAGCTGAACGTGAGCATCATACAGCTTGGGTGTTAAAAATAGTGCCAATCCAAGTTTCAAATGAATACTGAACTTTTTTTTTTTTTGCAAAAGATAAAATGTCCCATGCAGTTTCCACCAAAATATTGAGCAGCACAACTGTTTTCAACCTTGATAATGTTAAAGACCCCCTGTGGTAAAAAATTTAGTTTTTAATATGGTTTGCATTTCTATGTGGTGTTTTTAATATGCTTTCAGACAAACCATGTGCAAATTCATGTAAACACATTGCTGAGTATTTTCTCCTTAAAACTGCAGTGAACTAAAGACTCAAAAACACGGTTTGAAATCGTCGGTGTTTCTGACGTCACAAACTACCTTGTAACCAATCACGTCAACGTGCGGTGGGATTTAGCATATCACTAACTATGCCCGTTCTGAAGCAGGGGAGTCTCAAGAGCAGCCAGGTTATTTTTTCTGTTGATATAAAAAATTGGGTACATTTAGCAATATAACGGGTGAATTATGTATATGATTTATATTACGACGTTATTATGAACTATATGCTTTTCTGCGCTGACGTTCTATGATGCTCAAAGCATTTGGATGAGAGAAGGCAGACTGAAATGGCAAACGGGAACATGGGTTGTGCAACATTAGCAACACGTTATTAGCTGTTTGATAACAAAGGGCTAATCTAATTACCGTTATGTGTCAGACGTTGTAAAGAGTGATACCTTTGTTTACTACAGTAACTTGAGTAAAGGTTGACAGAGTGGGTCTCTGAGCTGGTGCATGTGAGTGGAGGCGGGGATAATTTGTATATTCATGATTCCGAGTATACTAAATGAAGCAAGGGTGTAGGGTTATTTTCAAGCTATTTTAAGTCACAGGAAAAACACGTTTAAAGTATGTCATTATGGTGATCAAATTGATACAATTATTGGCTACAGGGGACTTTAAGAAGACTTCTGTTTCTTGAGGACCAAATCAGCATTTTACAATGATTACTGATGGTTCATGTGACAGTGAAGACTGGAGTAATAAGTTATTTTAAATTGTAATAATATTTCACACGACTACTGTTTTTCTTTTTTCTACCAAATAATGCTTGGTGAGCATATATATATATATAAATGTCATTCCAAACCTGTATGACTTTTTCATTAGTGACCTATTTTCATTGTTTTCATAAAATGAAAGTGAATGGTGACCTCATAGAAGCTATCAAACCGCTTCAGGAGAACTGAAATATAGTGTTTTTCTTTTCTTTTTGGTCCTTATATTGTTTCTGTTTTTTCTACCTTCACTGTATGAACAAAAAGCACCTCAGATATGCTAATTAACAGCTTTACTTTCCATGGAAGAAAGAAAGCCATGCAGATTTGAAAAGACATGAGGATGAGTAAATGATGACAGAATTTTCCTTTCAATGTGAACGATTCTTAAAGAAGCAGGTGATATTTCTTAATCTGCCAAAAATCTAATCTTTTTGGGAATTAACGAGAATAAAGAGGTGTGAATACTTTCATGCCCTGTACCTGACAAAAGTCCACAATACTTGTCACTATGAGGCTCTAAACGACTAAATGAATATAAGCAAGGGTAGGGTGCATGGTAAGACTCAACTTTCACTGTAAAATTGAAACAGAAGAGACGGGCATTCTTTATAACATGAATAAAAATTGATTTTGAAAAGCTTAAGTGAATAAAAGCCTCTCAATGACTGCTGAAAGACTAAACAGCCCTCACTGACAGTTTAGGTGTCATTACTTTGGTGAAAGATGGATATTATTGGACTGGCATACTGAGGGTGACTCTGGGACAGAAACAGAAGCAGTCATAGTCTGATCAAGGACATTCTCATTCTCCACATGCATCTTCAAGCACAGAGAATCAGTTCTAGATGGTTTCAAAGCAATAATCTATGCTCCATCCTGTTATTGAGCATTTTTAATAGCCTTAATTACATCTCGATGTTGAAATTGCTTTCTGCGTTTGCATAAAGGCGCATCAATCAACAGTAATTGTGCTTAAATGAGAATAACCTCTTTTCTAGATTAAAAAAAATTAAAAACCTGTATATGATAGTTTTCTCAGAGGATCTAACTCTGATTTCCTTTTCTGCTGTTTTAGGCTCACCAGGTTGAAGATTCTGGAGAGTGTGTTCTGTTCTCTTCTGCGTCTGTGAGGCGATCTAATGCTCTCCGAGCCACGCGCTGACGGGGAAGCCTAAAACACATAGTTTATGAACACAGAGAGGATACTGGCCCAGTGTTGTTTAATGATATACTATATGAAAAAAAAAAATAATTCTTTGTCATATTATGTCAAACTGTGTATTAAAACAATGTATGACATAATACATTGTGTGCAGCATGATATGATATTAAAGGGATAGTTCACCCAAAAATGAAAATTCTGTCATCATTTACTCACCCTCAAGTTGTTTCAAACTTGTAGGAATTTTTCTTTCTTATCAAATCAAAATCAAATCACCTTTATTTATATAGCGCTTTTAACAAGTCCAATTGTTTCAAAGCAGCTTCACATTGTTAACAGGAAAATAATGCAACAGAATTTGTACAGCCGTTCAGGTGAAACGGTGATGTTATCCAGCTAATTTCAAGTATCATATAGCGTCAATGCGGGCAGATCGGTAATATAGATGAAATTTAGGTGTCCCCAACTGAGCAAGCCAAAAGCCAGAGGCAACGGTGGCAAGGAACCAAAACTCCTTCAGGGTCAGAATGGAGAAAAAACCTTGGGAGAAACCAGGCTCAGTCGGGGTGCCAGTTCTCCTCTGGCCGACGAACAAACAGTGTATGATTATAATTCTGGCAACATAGCAGGTCTTAATTCATATTAGGTAAATAGATATTCATAAGATTATTCGAAAGATTAGAGTCGACACGCCGAAGACGGGTTTAATGAGGATGTCGTGTCGATGCGGCATTTACCGGGGGAGTTTATTTGATACGCTCTCTGCAGACATTTCATTATGTTGAATTACACAAAGGAAGATATTTTTAGAATATGGAGAACTAAAAAGTTGATGGGCCCCATTGACTTCCATAGTAGGGAAAAAATTCAATTGAAGTCAATGGGGTCCATAAACTGTTTGGTTGCCGACATTCTTCAAAATATCTTATTTTGTGTTCAAGAAATTCATACAGGTTTGGAACAACTTGAGGGTGAGTAAATGATGACAGAATTTTCATTTTTGGGTGAACTATCACTTTAAAGGGATAGTTCACCCCAAAATTTAATTTCTGTCATTAATTACTCACCCTCATGTTGTTCCAAACTCGTAAGACATTTGTTCATCACAAATTAAAATATTTCTGATGAAATCCGAGAGCTCTCTGACCCCTCCATAGACAGCTATTTAATTAACAAATCGCCCATGTGACTCCAGTGGTTCTATCTTAATTTTATGAAGCGATGAGTATACTTTTTGTGCGCAAAACACAAAAAGTATTCTCGTTGCTTCATAACATTAAGGTTGAACCACTGGAGTCACATGGGCAATTTTATGGGACCCACTTTATATTAGGTGGCCTTAACTACTATGTACTAACATTTAAATTAATCATTTGATACAATGCACTTATTGTGTACACACGTTTTTACATTGTACTTACATTTTAAAAATTACCTGCATGTAATTACATCTGTAATTAATTTCTGTAGTTACATGTATAATTACACTGTTGACTCATCTCTTACACCTAACCTAAACTTACCCATACCACCACACCTGTCCCTAACTTTACCTGTATCCCACCTCAATATCAGCAAAAGTTTTGCAATACAATATGAACATAAGTACATTGTACTTATTTTTTGATGTAAGTACATAATTAGGGCCACCTAATATAAAGTGGGACCATTTTATGTTTTTACTACCTTTCTGAACCTTGAAATTGGTAATTAAATAGCTGTCTATGGAGGGGTCAGAGAGCTCTCGGATTTCATCCAAAATATCTTAATATGTGTTCCGAAGATGAACAAATGTCTTACGGGTATGGAACAACATGAAGGTAAGTAATTAATGGCAGAATTTTTGGGTGAATTAACCCTCTAAAGGTGATGTGTGTTTCCCCCCCAATAGCATAAAGCATAAAAAAGCATGAAATTCATATTTCTGTCAAAATGTTTGAAAAATTACCTATTAAAATAAACTGTTATTTGAAAACAATTATTTTTCCAATTTCATTTCATGGCACAAAAACGACACACTTCACCTGCAACTGCAAGAACTGCAACTCTTTCCTGTGTTCATAATGTTGCAATATAGCATTTTTTCCCTCCTTTTTTTTTTTTTAGAAATAAAGAGTGTGATAGCAGTTTGCAACACAGGGGATGTTACATGTTTGCCACATATCAAGTATTATAGGAGGGGGTGATTTAGGGTACATATGAGGACAATCACATGGGTTATTTACATATTTCGATCTACCATAGGAAAGTTTTGCCAGCCAAAGAAATGTTTTGTGTGTGTGTGTGTGTGTGTGTGTGTCAGTTTTAATGTCCAAATGCATCCAATGCTGCATGTATTGGAGCCTGTGGAGTTAAACAACACCTGACTAAAACACAGGGGCGCTGGTGAGTCAGTCAATCAGGACCTGGGAAAGGAGTAGATGGGTTGGAGTATGAGTTCATGGGGGGAATGAACAGTTTGAAGACCCCTAGAGAGAAAGCTGCTTTACCGGCTGCGACTCAGAAAAAGTCTCGCTGTCTCAAAGTCATCAAGAAGCAGAGAGTCGCTCTGGGTAAGGAGAAATTCCATCATAAAAGAAAGAGCGCAACAATCAAGTCAAAAGAAAAATATGCAGAAAGAAGGAAACTGAAATTTCTCTAATAATCTTGTAATAATTTTAGTGTCTGAGATCACTCTTTTATAGTACAGCTGAAAGCTGTGGAAATTCATAATCACTTAGGATAAAATGAAGATTTCTAAAGTAATGCCCTTTTCATGCATTTTTGGCATTACACCATTTGTTCTGCAATGAAATGATGCATTAATCTTGCATTAATAAGTGAAACAATTATATTGGAAGCATTAAATGTGGCTAAATTTAAACCACAGTGCAATAATGCTTAATAAACTCCACTAAGAAAATGTCCTGGCCCTCAAAAAACACTAAAAATGTGATCAATCTGGAGTTTTGTAGAGAATGAACCCACGCAACCTTATAAAACATCTTATCCCACAGGTTAACGAGAAGATCGCATGAAGCGCAGCGAAAAGTTCAGCAGCTGTAATTAGAGCGATGCATTGGTTAATTCACAAAGAAGAGAACAAATGATAAAGTAACACGACAGATCTATTAGAAATGAGACACAGGACAGGAAGGCTTCCTGCAATCAGATCTGTTTATGGGGGTGTCTGTGAATGCAAACGTGAATCACGTCAAGGACGAGTGACGTACCAGGCCCAATACTTCTCTCCACTGCAAATGAAAAAAAAAAAAAAAGAATGTAGAATGATTTTTTCTTGTTTCTTAGATGTAATTATAATTTCATTGCTGAATACGAGAGGGCATAGAAAATGATCATGGGTTAAACCTATTCTTTCTAGAATGTTATGAATATCAGTCTTGCACTGCTAAATTAACTACAAACGATTGCAAATCAATATACCAAGAAAAAAAAAGGAGTTAGATAAGATGCCAATAATGGGATGTGAGACTTACCCTTGACTTGGGACGAGGAGAGGACACCTTTCAAGAAACAAATTAAAACTTTTAGTCAGGGGATATTTTTGGTATTCAAAAGGCACAGCCACAACTTTTAATGAAGAGGCCTGAGCATTATAACGAGACACTGCGTTATCCAGCGTAATACAAACAAGATAAGCAATCCTTGAACAAAGTCTTTTCATTTTAAAGATGTTTACAGGGGTTGTTCATTTGGCTTCATTGCCGTTAAGATGAATAATGAAGGTAGAGCCTGTATCTTTTTAATGAACAAGCCCACACAACTGACGAACAACTGTGCAATTAATGTTTCCCAGAAAAACATTTTTAATTTAGGACATGAGTAATAGGGAAACGTTAACAGTTATAGTTTCCACAGAACTGATTTTGTGTTTTTCAGGAAAAATCCATTTCATATTTACACATCACATCTTACATCACAAAAAAAAAAAAAAAAAAGTGAAGAAGGTGATGGTAAAGCGAATTACATCTCACTTCAAGTAAAACATCTTTGCTCTGTCAGGGGAAAGTTTCCACACATCCAAGAGTACATTCTCACCCTTTTCATCTAAAAGCGGTGACTTCAAAGAGTGACTCATTCTTTACGACGGTGTAAAAGAAAATCGTACGGTGTTAGCAACATTTTAGGTTTTACTAATTTAACTTAAATTTACAGTAAAAAAACGTACTTCATTAGCCGATGTAATGTTAACATACTAATATCTGTTATACCTTTGTAATACACAAAAAAAACAAGTGGTCATGAGAAAGCCACATGATGAATCAAAACTCATCACAAGCAGCTTTGCCACAAGCTGAGAAGAAATTAATAAAAAAAAAAGTGTCATTCACACAAATGCTAAACACCATGCTAACACACATGACGCTAAAGTAATGCATAAAAATAAATGTAACAACCGTAGATGTAACATAAAACCCTAATGTACATTTTGTGAATTTCAACGAAAATTACTGTTACCAATTAACAGGTTTTTACAGTAAAATCATGATAATTTTTTACAGTGTACATAGCAGATAATCTAACACTAGTGATGTAAGTGTGTGTAATGTTGTCTGTCTGAGAGAAAAACAAGTCTGGACTATTGTAGCAAAGAAAACACGGGCTGCATGTTGAACATGACGACAAAGTTGGCCTGCGAACTTAGACGGCAAATGGCCAGACACAATGTGGCATGTCTAGGACGAAAGTTGCCTTTTGTTTGGGTTGCTTTATTGATGTTTTGCTTCGGTTTTAAGTAGTCTTCATCAACTATGTACGCTCTTTCTTCTAATATATTTGACCTGATACGTTGGATGAGGTTATGTTTTCCTGCTGCTCTGTGCTTTGAGTGTGGTAACAACCTCTTTGGATCAGTGGGAGCTAAAGATGAGAACACAAGGAGGTGTGAAAATATCATTCTCATGTCTCAAGATGAATTGATTTCTTTTCTGAGGTTTCTTTTGCTAGTTTCACATGATTCTTTGAAGTTTGGGACTTGCACAACTTGTCCATGGCAGCACACAGATACTGTACTTACAAAGCTCCTGAAGAAATGCACCACAGGGTTGACATCTCCACGACGACGGGTGGAAGAGTGCTGGGGTCTCTGTGGAGAGGAGGATAGATGACCACGAAATGAGCCCTTCAAATAAATGAAAGAGAAATGTCCAGAGTCAAGGTGTAACATGCATTAAGACGACAACTTCTTGGACTGTAAATTCAGCCAATAAAGATTCAAAAGACTAACACTTTATTTTGTAGGTCCCCTTTAGACATTCTGACTATAAGTAACGTTGCACCTACATGTCAACCAACTCTCATTAGAGTATTAGTAGACTGTCTACTTATATGCTAACTTTATATGTTACTTATGTTATCTGCTAACACTTTATTTTGATGCTCCCCAACACGATATTCTACTTAGTGTAAGTAACTTTGCAAGCATGTCAGCTTACTCTACTAACCTGAACCCTAACAGTCTACTTATACTCAACTACTCTAATGAGAGTTAGTTGACATATAGCTGCAATGTTACTTATAGTCAACAGAATGTCTAAAGAGGACTATCAGAATAAAGTGGTCCCCGTTCGTTGGCCAGAGGAGAACTGGCCCCACGACTGAGCCTGGTTTCTCCCAAGGTTTTTTTTTTCTCCATTCTGTCGCCTGATGGAGTTTTGGTTCCTTGCCACTGTCGCCTCTGGCTTGCTTAGTTGAGGAAACTTAATATTCAATAATATTATTGATCTGACTGCACTGACACCATTGTATTAGAACTGAACTGAGCTGGACGATGACATCACTGTTTTCTCCAGAGCTGCTGAATAGATAAATGAACTAATTACTAACTAATGATTTTTACAATGGAAATAAATCACCACTGAACTTACTTAAGCTGGACAATGACTGCTGTACAGCTGAAACAAACTGTAAAGCTGCTTTGAAACAATCTGATTTGTAAAAGGCGCAATATAAATGAAGGTGACTTCACTTGACTTGACCTGACCAATCCAGTTTTTCAATTTCTGTGACTAGCTAGCCACGAGCAAACATAGAAGAGGCAAAAGCGGAAATAAAATCGTGCTAATCTAAATGTATCTTTGCATATAAATTGACATGCTTTGAACATAAAATTGAGCATTCAACAAGCTCTAAAGAAAGGAAGTAACTGAATTGCACTTCACCACCAGAACAGAACACCCTTATAATATCACTTGCACTGCAAACAGCTGTGTCCAAAGCTTCTTAATGCTGTGAGGATTCATTGTTTTTTTGTTTTTTCCTCATTTGAGCCATTTTGCTATGATCGATTGCTGCTAAAGAAGGCAAAAAATAATTCTCAATAACGTTATCAGTTGCTGAAGCAGAATGAACAGTGAAAGTATGATGGTATGGATATGAAATGTTCTGAAATGTTTATATATTACATTTCACTGATATACATATAACTTTGTACATTATTTGTTGACAGTATTTGGTGGCAAATAAACAGAACAGGAGTAGGATTAGTAGGATTTCAATTATGAGCGATACACATACAATACAATGGCAAACTGCATGCATAATACTGCAGAATACTGTCAGGCATTTCAATCAATGCATACAGATAATAGGTGAATAATAGGTGAATAGATTGCATTTGTTTAATGCAAGCCAAAATAAGATGAGAAGAGGCAGCCTATTTGCAGTACAGATGCATTTGAACTCCACTCAATTAAAAACCTCTTTAGACTCAAGAGTATTGTTGTGTGTCTGTAAACGAATTCAACACAAATGCAATCACCACTGAGTCCTCAACTATATTCGAATTCAGCTTCTCGATCTGGAACTAGCATTTTCCCCAAAAAAATTGAGCAAGAAGTTGTCGTTGACCATGACATGTTTTAAATAAAAATGACTCACTTTTGCCTTTCTCTTTTTGTCTCCTCCAAAGAACCTGCCAATCTGATCCAGGAGACCAGGGGCCTTCTTCTTCCTGCCCAGCCCGAAGGCGCTTTGTCCAGAGGTGCTTGCAGTGGCCATTCTAGGTGTTGATCTGTTTGGTGGTCTACAGTCTTTACGGCCCACGAATGTCCTTCTTCACTCAATCCAAATTCCGCTCTGGGGACACTCTGCAAACCTTCCCGATAGTCTTCGGCACTTCTAAGGAAGAAGGGCTGGCCTTTGAAGGTGTCGTCCCCTCAGTTGCATGGCATCACGGGAGATGAGGTGGGTCTGTAATAGCGTCAGTGATTCTGGGCTGGTGCCAGGCATTCTTTCGAGCCCTATGTGCCCGCGGAGGGTGTCACTACCCTGCTCTCTGATAAAAGGAGCTGCTATTGTTCTAGTCCACATCTGCCTCGACTTGGGCCGAGCACAACAAGGCCTGTCTATGAGAAAGAACCAGAGCGCAGTGAAGAACGGCTTCGGCACAATCAAACCATTGTTGTGATGACTCATGTTCATTATACAAATAGTTTACATTGAGAAATGACATATGGTATATTGCAGCGTATAGGGTTTGGAATTGTTTGCTGCAGACACATGTTGCCATGCTTCATTCATGCAATATGATAAAGCACATCTCCAGACGTTTAAGGAACACAGACACATCCTGATGATGTCATGCTACAGTTGAAGCAACACGCCTTGTTTTATTTCGAAATGCTGTGAACTAGTTCTTGGACTGATTTCTTGAGTGTTGTAATTTGTGCAACCTGCACTCATTCTGTTCCCTTCACGTCTTGAAATATTCACAAATTAATTTTCAATGATTTTGCAATTCATTAACCAACCGCTGTGTGTGACACTCAGCATGGTGGCCACCGTGCTTTTCAGAAAAACATTTTGAATATACGTACAAATGAGGGTGAAGTGTTACTAAAAATGCTGTTGGCTTTAGCGTGCTGTTTTTTCCCCTACTTTTTTCAAACAATTGCCAGTTGTTTGTGCTGCGAGTTTGGCCAGAGAACAAAGGCCACAGTGTTTTGTAGTAAAAATATGCTGCTTTTATTATTCATTCATTTTTAAAAATGTATTCTCTTTTTCTTGTTGTTGATGTATCTGTTGCAAAAACTGACATTTCTGATCATATAAACAAAGGATTTTCCTTCGCTGTGATCACCCAGATGTGAGGTTGCGATTTCCTTTGTCCTCAAGATGTTTTCCACAAGGTCATTAGTAGAGGAAATTCATTCAAACGTGCATAAGCTAAAATAATGAGGCATATGTGAAATAGCTCAGGAAAACAACACAACGCAGCCAGAAAAGATGCACTGACTTTGTAAACACATCTAGTCCATTTAATATATCATCAAATCTAGACGTGCAGCAATTTTAAAATAATGCTGTATGATTCCAGATGGAAAGCTGAAGCTAAATAAAGATAAATGCTGTAAATGCATCTCATGTATTTAAAGTTAAATGTTCAAATCTCTTTACTCATGTTTTCTCTTTCTAAAATGCAGCTATAGACTGTTTATTTGCTTATTTCTTCCTATATAATGCATATTAAAATAAATGTATTTTGAGTAATAAAAAATCTATATATAAATGCACTATGTATAAATAGATTTTAACGCATATTGTCCATAGCATAGACATTGCAGAGCATTACAACAACATGTTGGCTCAAAATTGAAGATAATGTAGGACACGTGGTCAAAGCATCTTGTACGCATAATGTGTTGGTGATAAATGATCAAATTGTGACATTTTTAGTATTATTTATATTGAAAAAATCCCTATATTCCCTGTAGGACCTTACAACAATCTATGCTGTTCAGTCATAAGCATGTGTTGAACTGAATTGAACAAGTGCAAGTGGAATTGAACACAAACAAATGTCCACGTTTCCAGCTGTTTATCACTGTATATTCAGTGTGATTTGTGTGATTATACTGTGAGCTGTTGAGAACATATTGAGTATTTTCAGAAGTGCACAAAACATGCCCTTCACAATGTTTGTCTATGCGCATATTCAACTAAGTTAGCCTGGGCTCATAGCTTCAATTTATAGCAAACCCTGCATCTCTATAAATGGAGCTAGAAGCGTGTTTGTTCACTCTGACCAGTCCACAGAAGCTCATCTGTTGGCTGAAGGGCTGGCTATCTACAAACCTCCCACTGATCTTTAAGAGATCAGTGCAGGAATGCAGGGAGTGGGCAGGTTGTACTTCAAGTGCCCTTGTGTTGAAGACGAGGGGCTTTGTTGCTCAGAAAAGGGTGAAAGAGACAGGAGCAAACAATACAATTCTTGATGTGATCTTGTGGGATACAAACATGGGAGAGAGCCCAAAACAACGAGAAGTATGCAGATCACGACCAAGACGCCCACAGAGCAGCTTTGGCCCGACCACCACTTCCATTTGCTATAGAGAAATCATTGTGAAAATAACTGTAGACCAACACAGTGTGTAGTTTAAACATCTATTTCCCTGAAAAGTCACATAATTATCTCCAACTGAAATACAAGATGACATGATTGATCATCACAGATGGTAAGCTGTGTCTATAAATCCATGAGGCCAACCAATCTAAATGCCAAACAAAAGATCCCTGGATGGTATATTGGTTGACTGTAGAGCATATTTAGTACCGCATGTGAGCACCATTTCACAGACTATACAGATTTTTTAGTTTTGAGTATATATTTTCATCCAGGTAAATGTCTACACACTTTTTCATTATTATTATTTAACATGATATATTGAATGAATTATAGTTGAGTCCAAAAGCCTAATTTCATACTCCATACAAATTTTTTTTTTTTCCAGCAATTTTAACAACTTTCAGTGGAAGAAAGATGTTTTTATATTATTATTTCAGAATCAATATCCTATTAACTATAAATTAAAACATTTTAAACCTCTTTGTACAAATCTTTGTTGCAGAGTGAACATTTCTGTGAGTTTTTGCCCATGTGTGGCGGTGCCAAGTGTGAGGGCATGATATTGTTGCGACATAAAACAAATGGCAGCATTATGCTTATGTCCAGCATTGAGAGAGGATGCCAAGAGTTGATGGAATCATTGGCGGCCTATCACTGAGGCATTAGCATCGCCTTGTTTACTCGCAAGAAGGAACAATTAGGACAGGCCTCCGGCACACTGAGATCAGATATACCAAGGACAAAGTGCATAGAGAAGTTCTGGTTTGTTGCTGTTGTATTCCTAAATATATTTTGAGACTATTCAAAGCTTTTCCAAAAATGTTTAGTGAATTTTTTGCACATTAGTACACAACATCAACAAAAAAGCGTTTGTTGCATTAAAAAGGAGGCTCTTTAGGGAACTTGACTGTGATTTCAAGTAATTAATCAAATATATTTCCAAAATCTCACGTTTAAGCCATTGAGCATTCACAATAGCTATTCTTCATGACACACCAGTATTAGAGATGCAGGAAGGAGGAGGTTGCGGATACCAGCAGACATGTGAGACAACAACACCTTCCGGGGGCCACAATGATGAAGGATTGTGGATCCGTAGAAATCAATGACACATGAATGGCAGGCAGTGTGACATATGGCACGACATAAGAGTTTGTCTATGGGATGTGTACAGGACATAGAGGGTTGTGTTACAGAATTACAGCTTTACTGGAGGAGCCCTGTCCCTGAGTGCTGCCACAGACTTAACACACAATGGAGTCTTTGTAGTGTAATTCAAGCTGTTTTTTTTCTTTACAGTTGTTATTCTGTGACTCAGAAAGCCTTTTTTTTTTTTTTTTTTTTTTTATCTGCATGTTCAGCACTATTGTGCCCTTATTTGTTCTATTCATTTTTTTTTATTACTGTTAGACATTGCAAAATGGACATTGTGTGCCACATGCATTGAAAGCTAAAAACACTTGTCACACATTTAGAGTGTATAATCTCATTCAGTTTTCTATAAACAAATAGTTTGGATCTAAAATATTCCTGATTCAGCATAAGAATAAAAATAAATAAATAAACTAAGAAATTAAGTCACATTGTGAAATACAGTACACTATATTGCCAAAAGTTTTGTGACGCCTGCCTTTACATGCACATGAACTGTAATGACATCCTATTTTTAATCTGTAGGGTTTAATATGGAGTTGGCCTACCCTTTGCAGCTATAACAGCTTTAACTCTTCTGGGAAGGCTTTCCACAAGGTTTAGGAGTGTGTTTATGGGAAATTTTGACCATTCTTCTAGAAGTGCATTTGTGAGGTCAGGCACTGATATTGGACAAGAAGGCCTGGTTCGCAGTCTCCACTCTAATTCATCCAAAAGGTGTTCTTCAATTGGGTTGAGGTCAGGACTCTAACTCCAACCCCTGAAAACAACCCCACATAATCATAATCCCCCCTCCACCAAACTTTACACTTGGCACAATGCAGTCAGGCAAGTACTGTTCTCCTAGCAACCGCCTCACTCCAGAGAACAAGTCTCCACCGCTCTAGAGTCAAGTGGCGGCATGCTTTACACTAATGCATCTGATGCTTTGAATTGTACTTGATGTAAGGCTTGGATGCAGATGCTTGGCCATGGAAACCCATTCCATGAAGCTTTCTACACACTGTTACTAATATTGAGCTAATCTGAAAGCCACACAATGTTTGGAGGTCTGTAGCTATTGACTCTGCAGAAAGTTGGTGACTTCTGCATACCGTGCACTTCAGCATGCGCTGACCCTGCTCTGTGATTTTACGTGGCCTACCACTTTGTGGCTGAGTTGCTGTTGTCCCCAATTGCTTCCACTTTGTTATAATACCACTAACAGTTGACCGTGGAATATTTAGTAGTGAGGAAATTTCACAAATGGACTTATTGCACAGGTGGCAACCTATCACGGTACCACGCTTGAATTCACTGAGCTCCTGAGAATGACCCATTCTTTCACAAATGTTTATAGAAGCGTCTACATGCCTAGGTGCTTTATTTTATACATCTGTGGTTATGGAAGTGATTGGAACACCTGAATTCAGTGATTTGGAGGGGTGTTCCAATACTTTTGGCAATGTAGTGTATAAAGTCCCAAATGTAAGAAATAAAATCAGTTATGAAAAATAAAGTTGCAGTTGTGTCATAGTTGCAACCATGATATAAGTCAGACTGTGAGATTTTTTTATAGTTAGATTTTTTGTACTCTTTGGTGGAAACAGAAGACTGTCAGGTAGACTGCTGCGGAGCTCACTTCAGTGTGTGCTCGGCAAAAGTGTGCATCGAGGGCACATATCGGCCGCAAAGGGGCACTTCCTTCTGAAGCCTAAAATTAACACCCTACGGTCTTATGGTCTTAAAGGACGTGTGCACGCAGCGGCTATTGTCACAATTTCCAGTCACCTCAAGATCATCCGTCACTTCAGCACTACATTCCCCATAATTCCTCCTGGCTCCCACCTGCACACACTCCACTATCACCCCCACCTGCCACAAATCTGCACTCTCATCAGCACTATAAATGCACCTAAGATACACCTGAGATACACCTAATCTCAGTTTATAATCTGGTCTTGTTTAAATGACGTTGTCTACTCTGTATCCCCGGCGTGTATCCCCGTCCTATGTGTCTCCAGTGTCTTTGGTCTGCCTTCCTGTTAAGTAAGGATTACCTGCATACTCACCACCACCAGGATGAGGTGTGTGCTATCCATAATCCCATCCATCCGTCCTGATCACTTCACATGCACTACAAAACAGAAAACACTGTGTTATCAGTTATAATAAATCATTAAATATCACCATTCTCCATTATATTGCTATTCTCAATACTCTAATACATTTTAAACATTTTTTGATATATAGTTTTGTTGCTGTAAATAAGATACCAAGTGATACCAGTGAAATTACACTATTCTCAACACCAGTTTCGATAATTGGTAGCCTATTGTTTTTTTGTTTGTTTGTTTTTTTAAGTTATCTAGCAATTATTGAAGACAAGCAAACAGTAACTAATAAAACAAATGACAAGCAATAGAAAAAAACAAGAAAAAAACATATGACAACCACAATAACAGAAGTAACAGAAGTAAGAAATAATACAGAAGTTCTATAAGGTATCAAATGTAAAATAAAACACTGTATGAATTAAGTACACACTGATATTTATTAAAGTTATTTAGTCAAGAGAAGAGAGTTTGATTTGTTGTTTGATTAAGGACACAGATAGCAGCAATATATTAGGATGCTGTCATTTTAAGAGCTTATGCAAATTTAGACTTTTAAGAACAATTTTTTAATATCAAGCATGTCCCACTCTTTATTACTCATTCGTCCATGTTTATTTATCGCTCTAATGTGTCAGTAGCTCCTGACTAAAAGCTGCACAGATATGCATATGTGATATATAAGCTATATAATTATTATTTTTTTTAAATCAATTCCACAATATATATTATTATATCACCCACTCATAGCAAACAGTAATGCTCAAACACCTTTGACTAGATAGTTGATAAAACCAACCACCAATTAACTATCAAGACTGACTAGCTATTTTCCCCTTTTGATTATTTCAATACCAAACAGATGAGGTCAGCAAACATTATAAACAGTGATGCATACGTACACCTGGATATGAGCATTTGGAGTTTCACTGCCACAACTACAGAGGTATAACTAAGCTAACCCTTTCATGCATAGGGGTCACTACAGTGGACAGCTATTCAAAAAGCATTTTCTTGCATGTGCATGGATTTTGATGGCATAGTTGGACCCTTGTGCATCATCTTATACATTGCCACCAAGTGGCAAGTCGTTGTATGTTGATCAAAAAGTAATCTGATTACATAATGCATGTTGCTTGTAATGCATTATTTTACTCATTAGATAAATTCAAGTGACCTATATTTATATAGTGCTTTTTACAATGTTGATTGTTTCAAAGCAGCTTTACAGTGTTAACAGTTGATTTTGATATTCTAGGTATTATCAACTGGCCAGAGTTTTGAGACCGCAATAGACGTGATGGAGTATAATGCGTTAAGAGCTCGCTCAAGTACTGGGGAGCTAAACCATTTAGTGCTTTGATTCAAGATTCAAGATTCAAGAGTTTTATTTGTCACATACACAGTTATATACAGAATATACAACCGGCAGTGAAATGTAAACAGGTCCGCTCCATAAGCGCTCCACTTACTTTGTAAGTAATTAGCAAGATTTTACAATTTATACAATGTTTAATAGTGAGCCAGTGCAGTGTTGACAGAACTGGGCTAATATGGTCATAATAATACTTCCTGGTTCTAGTAAGAAATGAAAGCTCTAGCATAAAGTTCTGCCAGGAAGATTCAATGTTATGTCACTCATCACATTCAGACCTATCCAATCATGCCCTAATTGTCAGAGTATACAAGATCGGTAATTACACATGTCTGAGTTCACAGATGCTGATGCCAATATTACCTCCATCCTCCCCACCACCACCAGGTCGGTTCCCGCTTATACCTCCCAGGGGGTCGGCTGCGCCCCTGCCTTCATCTTCAGGCAGGAAATGCAGAGTCCGTTGCCCTCGAGACGAGCATTACGGACGGGGCCTACACCAAGAACCTCTAATTATAATACTTGCTGGTCTGCTAATAAAGAGCAACCACCTAATAGAGCATTACAATAATCTAGCCTTGAGGTCATGAATGCATGAACTAACTGTTCAGCATTGTGCCGTAATTTAGATATATTTTTAAGATGGAAGAATGCAGTTTTACAGATGCTAGAAACGGAGCTTTCAAATGAAAGATTGGTATCAAAGAGCACACCCAGGTTCCTAACTGACAGCGAGGACTTGACAGAGCAGCCATCAAGTGTTAGACAGTATTCTAGTTTACTACGTGCAGAGGTTTTTTGTCTAATAATTCAGAATTAAGAATTAAGAAAATTCAGAAATTAAGATGCAGGAAATTATTAGTCATCCAATTTTTTATATCAGCTATGCATTACGTAATCTTGCTTCTCCTTCAGGGAACGAGGGTTACATACGTAACCTAGACGTTCCCTTTCAGTCAGTCACATTTGACGTACGTCGGAACTGACTGAAGTAGGTCCTTCCTCAGAGGAATGGGCCAGGGAGGGGCTATCACGAGGAGTGAGAGTTCAGTGAACCCAGTCTGGTTGGGCCAATATAGCACAACTAACAAGACCTACTCCTCGTCCTCCCTGACTTTGCACAGAGTCTGTGCAAGAAGGCTCACTGGGGGAAATGCATAATTTACCAGCTGTGTGCCAGTGCATCCGTGCTGAGGGTCCCCTCGGTCAGGGAATAAAACAACCGGCAATGGGTCGAGTCTGGAGAGGCAAACAGGTCTAGAAGTGTCAACTGTCGTGAGAGCTCATTGGCTGCACGATAGAATAGCCCAAAGCAACCTCAGATGCTTCTGATTCCAAAGGAGGAGATGGCGGGGGCGAGTTGCAACATGCAGTGGGAGCGTAGACCACCTTGTCGGTTGACGTACACAACGGTCGCAGTGCTGTCTGTACCATACATGCTTGCCATGTAGCGGCTTTTTAAGGCGGCCAAGTGCAAGACATACTGCAGCAAATCGAGGCAGTTGATGTGCCAATGCAGATGAGGCCCCGTCCACAGATCTGAAACTGCATGCCTGTTGTACGTGGCATCCAGCCGGTGGATGAGGCATCCGTGAAGACCACAGCATGCCTGGATACTTGTTTTAGGAGAACTCCTGCCTGTAGAAACGAAGGGTCCGACCACGGGCTGAAGGTTTGGCAACAGTACGAAGTAACCTGGACCCGGTACCTGCCGCTTTGCCATGACTCAGCCGTGAAGCCAGTGCTGAAGCAGTCTCATATTAAGCAATCCAAGCTGCGTTACCATGGCTGCAGATGCTATATGCCCCAGGAGACTCTTCAGTCAGGAAAAAATTCAGTGGGACTGCTGTCCTGCCATTGAATGAATTCAAGCAGTTCAACACTGACTGGACTCGCTTCTTTGTGAGGTGCACAATCTGATTGACCAAATCCAGCTCCATACCAGCTGAGTTCAGAGTTTGCTCTTCTCCCAGTTGACCTGAAGTCCCAACAGGCTGAGATGACTGAGCACCAGGTCTCTGTGTTCACACAACTGATCCTGCGAGTGAGCCAGTATGAGCCAGTCATCGAGATAGTTGAGGATGTGAATGCCGCGTTCTCTGAGTGGTAGCAATGGCTGCCTCTGCGACTTTTGTGAAGACGCAAGACGACAGGGACAGCCTGAATGGGAGGACTTTCATCCTCCAGGTCAATCACTGCAAACCAATCTTGGGGATGGATGCATTCGAAAACGCGTTTCTACATTAACATCTTGAACAGGAGCTTGTGCAGGGTCAGATCAAAGACTGGTCGTAACCCACCTCCTTTCTTGGGTACAATGAAGTAGGGGCTGTAGAACCCCGTCCTCATATCAGCTGGAGAAACTAGCTCGATCGCGTCCTTCGCCAGCAGCACCAACTCCCGGTGACCAGCTCCTTTCTGCCGTGGGCCACCCGTTTCAGGGTCACTTGCCCTTTCGCTTGCCAGCGGACTTCACTGGACCCTGGACGGGTTGGGCGCGACCCTTACACCCGGCCACCTGCTGCCCGGGTGGAGGCTGCTACTTGGGCTTCACAGGTGCAGAGGCAGATGCAGGGGGATGCCCTCAGCGATTAGCAGGCGGAGGCGCTGTGGCCGATGACTGGGTGGAGACAACAGCTGGTTGTCGGGACAGGATGTTTTTAAACTGCCTCCATCTGCTTCTGGGTCACCGAGAACTGCTGGGCGAAGTTCTCGATGGCGTTGCCGGAGAGGCCAGCCTGACAGATTTGATTTCAGCCAAACTTTGTCGGGCTCACGCATATCTGCCAGGTATAGTGGCATTCCTGGACCACTAGTGTGGACATCGTCCCGACCCAGGGAGCGTGCAGTGACTTTCATTGCCCGGAGAGCGAGTTCTGTTGCTGTACACAGTTCCTGCATAACTCCTGGGTCAGAACTACTCTCGTGCATTAAGATATTATTCATATTTTGCCACCAAATAGTTCCATGCTGCTAAGTTTTCCAATGCACATCCGGGAAAAAGGCACAGGGGCAGACAAGGCAATTTACGCATTGCACTACGCCTCAGCCACCCGGGAAAGCATGGCTGTCAACTCTGAATCTGATTCAGCATGAGCATACACTATTATAGTGGGAATCTCAGCATCATCTTTATTTCCAGTGCATAACAGCCCTCTCTCCGATGCAGCAATTAACATCTGTCCTCTGCCAGAGCCCCAAATGAAACACTAGGTCTCTTTTTTATAAGGACCAGCAATCCCATCTGTAAGCTACCAGCAGGCATGTGAGACATTGAGCATGGCTGCCAGACTCGATGGCACACGGCATGCTGCTCAAGCCCTTATGAAAAAGGCAAGACAAACAACACGCTGAGGTGGTCATGTTCTCATGAGAGAACATGAACCACCCACAAACACAGTCTCAACACGCTTGTGATGCGATAGAGGAGTGGGGGGCCCATGGAGACGAATTTGGCAGGGAAAGCTCCACTGTAATCCTCAGGTCACCAAGACTTATTTACCAAAGTAGCCCTTTTCTGGTGCACCAGAAAAGAAACTAGATCAGGGAATTGGCAAAGAGACTCAACCCCTTTTGAGGTTTCATAGTCTCGACCGCGCAACTAGAGCGCCGAGTGACGGCACACGGAGAGAACATGGCTCAACCATGAACGCAATCTCACATGTTTATATGTGAGAGAGATCGTGGCCATCAGATGAGGACAAGAAACAACCATATCCAGAAACACATGGTGTTTGCTTCCAAAGATGCAGTGCTTCCACTTCCTCATTTATACCTGCGCTGTGGGGAGGAGCGGGGAATGTGTGAACCACATGCCATTGTTCATTGGCTCGTTTTATAACACTCAAAGTAGATTGGTCTCTGAAAGTGATCCCCAATTCATTGAAAGAGAACTTTAGTTTTGTTTTCTTCCAGCTGTGCTCCATTTTTCTGGCTGCTCTTTTACTGTAAAAGTAATCTGATTACGTAATGCATGTTACTTGTAATGCATTACTTTACTCGTTAGATCAAAAAGTAATCTGATTACATAATGCATGTTGCTTGTAATGCATTACTTACAAAACTCTGGCCAGTTGATAATACCTAGAATATCAAAATCAACTGCAGGTGGGCAATCCTTTTCCTATTAACATTTATGCATTTGGCAGACGCATTTATCCAAAGCAATTTACATTCAAGGTACATATTTTTGTACATTTTGTCAGTTCTTGCTTTCCCTGGGAATCGAACCCATGACCTTGGCATTGCTAGTGCCATGCTCTTATTGTTTGAGCTACAGGAAAGCTATATATTTAGCACCTAAACTCTGGAACAGTCTTCCTAGCATTGTTTGGGAAGCAGACACTCTGTCAGTTTAAATCTAGACTAAAAACACATCTCTTTACTATGGCATACACATAGAACATTACCAATTTCTATTATTCAAATCAGTGATTGTTATGCTGCATTAACTCAGCCAGAACCGGGAACACTTCCCATAACACCTGATGTACTCATTACATCATAAGAAGAATGGCATCTACGCTAATGTTAGTCTTTTTGTTTATCCCGAGGTTCACTGCAGTCAGCCGGATCCAGGCCTTATCCAGGGACCTGCGTCTGGACATGACCAACACATCCCTGAAATGTCTGCAGAAAGCATGTCAATTAATTCCCCTCATGTAAATGCCGCCTCGATACGGCATCCTCATTAAACCCATCTCCGGCGTGACGACTCCAATCTTTCAAATAATCTTACGAATATCTATTGATCTAATAGGACTTCTGACCTGTAATGTTGCCAGAATCATAATCATACACTATTTGTTTGTCGGCCAGAGGAGAACTGGCACCCCAACTGAGCCTGGTTTCTCCCAAGGTTTTTTTTCTCCATTCTGGCCCTGAAGGAGTTTTGGTTCCTTGCCACCGTCACCTTTGGCTTTTGGCTTGCTCAGTTGGGGACACTTGAACTTCAACTATATTACTGATCTGCCCGCTTTGACTCTATATGACAATTGAAATTAGCTGGATGACATCACCGTTTTCACCAAATCAAATTCTGTTGCATTATTTTCCTGTTAACACTGTGAAGCTGCTTTGAAACAATCGGCATTGTAAAAAGTGCTATATAAATTAAGGTGATTACTCTTTAGATCAAAAAGTAATCTGATTTCATTACGCACGGTACTTGTAATGCATTACTTTTCTCGTTGTAACATCAAAACATAATCTCATTGCGTAATGCATGTTACTTGTAATGCATTACTCGTTAGATCAAAACGTAATGTGATTGCATTATGCATGTTACTTGTAATGCGTTACCCCCAACACAGCTCATTTCAAATGAGATTGAAAACACCTAGGTTTTCTCGTAAAGCTATGGTAGAAATGTGTCCATCTCGAACATAATTAGAATTATCAGCTAATAAGGGTAAATCGACATACTCTGGTACACTGGAGGGGGCATCTGAGTTGGGTTTCCACAGTTGTACCTTGACAGGTTGTAGAGATCTCTGATGGAATCACATCCTCATGTTCTGATATCAAAGATATGCAAACTTATATAAAGTACACACAATATTGCCATGTTATTACTGTATCTCTTCAGTTTAAACCATAAACACATGCTGTCTACTCTAGTGGACATCTGGATTTTTTTGTTGAAAAATGTGTAAAAAAAATCCATTTCAAATCTTGTTTTTCATGCCCTAAGAGAAATAAAAACAAATCCTGACTGAGGTTATCATAATTCATGCATGAAAGGGCTAATGTGGATAGGGACATGCATAAAGAAATACTAAATAATATATAAAAATACTATAATACTATACAAAGTTTGTGGATAAAATGGAGTCAGTGTCCTTTCTTATGTGTATTGAAAGTTTTGTAATAGTCTCTATGGCTGGTAATGCATGTCTGATGATGGGAGTTACATCCCACTGCCCCACTCACCCTTCTCCTCTCTCCTGTGCCGTCTTTGAAGCTTGAGGAGAGCTCCAGATACTGTCTCTGCTAGGGTAGTCCAGGGGAGCAGAGGTGAAAACGGCCTTTGAAGTTGCTTTGCTACTCTTGGGGGCCAGGGCCAGTGATCAATATGCTACAGCAGTGCTTTTTTATTCCTTCATTATAACTGTAGGCAAATCTGAATCGCCAGTGCTCTTTTATTCCTTAATTTTAACTGAAGGCAAATCTGAATGATGTTCCGTTTTAACCTTAATCAACAAGTAGAATAAAATATGACATCCTCACTATATCTTATTTCTTATTAACGCAGAAAATTTGTTCACCCAATTCTAGAAGCAGTTGTACAGCTGCAGCTCATGTTCATAAAAGTTGGGGTTGGATGGCCTGAATTAGTTGATACAGGAGATCAGTAGCCTAATAAAGAGGTTGACTCGCACAAATTATTTTATGTATTTTGAATATACAAAAATACCAAACTTAAATGTATTTAAATACAAAATACTTGTTTTTTTTAAAGGCTTTAAAATACAAAATAGTATTTTGTATTTCAAATGCGTATTTTTAATATATGGATCTGAAATACTGCCCATCTCTGACCCTTGTACAGCTTTTCAGGCTTTTTCTTTGGCCTATATTTTTGTAGCTGCTCACTCTCATTCCTAAGCTTGGGGTTCATCAACATTTGGTCGAGATGACTGTAAATTTAATTCGACTAGTAAAAAGCCTAAAATTAGAGATAATCAATCCTCTAGGCCTCCACATCAGTCTAGTGCTCATTTGTTATTATTGTGAGCATAAGAAGTCAATGTGTCCTAAGTTACTTACTAAGACTTTCCAGATATGTTCTGTGCAGGAGTAAATAAGATGTTGAGTGAATGGGGAAAAATGTGAATGCATTAATAGACGCTGGTAGAATGACGCGAGTAGAAAGTCAGTTAGTTCCAAAGCATTCAGAAGAGAATGAAGGTAATGTTGTCATTAGATGCATTCATGGTGAGGTGCAGAATTACCCCACAGTTCAAGTGCAGGTAATGGTATAAGAGTAACCATATTTATTGAGAGTAGGAGTAGTAGAAAAATTGCCATATCCTGTGATTTTTAGGTTAAGATTTTCTGTTGAACCTGTTGCCTGCTTGTAGTATGGTGATGACCCGGGCTCAGGTTATGAAGTCTGTGGATGAGTCTGAAACCATTAAGAGTCTTCCATTCTTTGATGCAGAGCTGTAGGCTGGACCAGTTAAAGTTAGGAAATTTAGAAGGCAGTGAAGGCAAGAAAAGCTGATGGTAAGGTACAGGGTGGTAACCTGGATGAATTGATTGGGTTTAAGATTTCCAGTAATATGGCTGAGTTGCAACAAACCAATCCTGTTTTCATTGTATCAGCAAGCTACTTTGACAAGTCAGGGAGAAAGTGAGAAGTCTGTTGAAGGTAGAGCAGGTGAGAGGTTTGTCCTTCGAGAGGAGGTGTTGTAACAACATCGGGGAGATAATTTGCAGATGGTGGTACCTAAGGCAGTTCAAAATATAGTCCTGTCTTTGGGTCACTCCCTTCCCTGGGCAGGTCACCTGGGAAACACTGGCTCGAAATTGGGAGACCTTTTTATTGGCCTGGCCTTAGAGCAAATGTAGTAAAATTATATAAAACCTGTCCACAGTGTCAGCTGACTTCTAGACTCCCATCTAAAGTTCCCTTTCATGCTCTTCCAGTTATTGGAGTTCCTTTTGAATGACTTTCTATGGACGTTGTTGGTCCAGTTGAGAAAAGTAGAGCAGGGCATAGGTTCATGTTAGTGGGGAGTGATTATGCTACTAAGTATTCAGAAGTGTGTTACCTGTTTGATTCATTTGTTTTCTCTGTAGGATTTCCTAGAGAGATACTGACTGACTGTGGGACCAATTTCACCTCAAAACTCTTAAAGGGTTAGTTCACCCAAAAAGTTTAATTCTGTCAATAGTTAATCACTCGCATGTCATTCCAAACCTGTAAGACCTTTGTTCATCTACAGAACACACATAAAGATATTTGATGTAATCCAAGAGTTTTTTGACCCCTCCATAGACAGCAACACAACAACCACTTTCAAGGTCCAGTAAGGTAGTAAAGACATTGTTAAAATAGTCCATGTGACTCCAGTGGTTCAACCTTAATGTTATGTAATGACAAGAATACAAGTTTATTTGACACGCTCTCTGCAGACATTTCAGGGATGCGTTGGTCATGTCCAGGCGCTGGTCCACCATCTTATCTGGATACGGCCCGGATACGGCTGACTGCAGTAAACCTCAGGATAAACAGAGAGACTAACATTAGCGTAGATGCCATTCTTCTTATGATGTAACAAGTACATCAGGTGTTATGGGAAGTGTTCCTGGTTCCGGCTGACCTAGTTAATGCAGCCTAACAATCATTTACTGATTTGAATAATAGAAATTGATAATGTGTAAGCCATAGTAAAGAGATGCGTTTTTAGTCTAGATTTAAACTGACAGAGTGTGTCTGCTTCCCGAACAATGCTAGGAAGACTGTTCCAGAGTTTAGGCGCTAAATAGGAAAAGGATCGACCGCCTGCAGTTGATTTTGATATTCTAGGTATTATCAACTGGCCAGAGTTTTGAGACCGCAATAGACGTGATGGAGTATAATGCGTTAAGAGTTCGCTCAAGTACTGGGGAGCTAAACCATTTAGTGCTTTGTAAGTAATAAGCAAGATTTTAACATTTATACAATGTTTAATAGGGAGCCAGTGCAGTGTTGACAGAACCGGGCTAATATGGTCATACTTCCTTGTTCTAGTAAGAGCTCGAGCTGCTGCGTTTTGGACCACCTGGAGTTTGTTTATTAAGCGAGCAGGGCAACCACCCAGTAAAGCATTACAGTAATCTAGCCTTGAGGTCATGGACGCATGAATTAACTGTTCAGCATTTTGCATCGAAAGGATGTGCCGTAATTTAGATATATTTTTAAGATGGTAGAATGCAGTTTTACAGATGTTAGAAATGTGGCTTTCAAATGAAAGATTGGTATCAAAGAGCACACCCAGGTTCCTAACTGACGACGAGGACTTGACAGAGCAGTCATCGAGTGTTAGACAGTATTCTAGGTTACTACTTGCAGAGTTTTTTTGTCCAATAATTAAAAATTCTGTTTTTTCTGAATTAAGTTGCAGGAAATTACTAGACATCCAATGTTTTATATCAGCTATGCATTCCGTTAATCTTGTGAATTGGTAAGTTTCGTCAGGGCGTGAAGAAATATAGAGCTGAGTATCTTCAGCATAACAGTGAAAACTAATGCCATGCTTCCTAATGATATCTCCCAGTGGTAGCATGTACAGGGTGAAGAGCAACGGTCCTAGCACTGAGCCCTGCGGTACTCCATACTGAACTTGTGATCGGTGTGACATCTCTTCATTTACTGCTACAAACTGATAACGGTCAGATAAGTATGATTTAAGCCATGGCAGTGCAGTTCCACTAATGCCAACATAATTTTCGAGTCTATTCAAAAGAATGTTGTGGTCGATAGTATCGAATGCAGCGCTAAGATCGAGTAACACTAATAGAGAGATACAACCACGATTGGATGATAAGAGTAAATCATTTGTAACTCTGATGAGAGCAGTCTCAGTACTATGATACGGTCTAAATCCTGACTGGAAATCCTCACAGATACAATTTCTTTCTAAAAAAGAACATAATTGTGAAGACACTGCCTTTTCCAGTATTTTTGACAGGAAGGGTAGATTTGAGATCGGCCTGTAATTGACTAATTCTGTAGGATCAAGTTGAGGTTTTTAATAAGTGGTTTGATAATAGCCAACTTAAAAGTTTTCGGTACATATCCTAATAACAAAGATGAGTTAATGATATTAAGAAGAGGATCTATGACCTCTGGTAACATCTCTTTTAATAGCCTAGTCGGTATAGGGTCGAGCATACATGTTGTTGATTTAGATGATTTAACGAGTTTAGCCAATTCTTCCTCTCCTATAGCAGTGAATGAATGTAATTTTTTCTCAGTGACACAACAATGCTCTGTCTGATGTGACACTGTAGTAGACGGCTGCATGGTTATAATTTTCTTCCTAATATTATCGATCTTACACGTAAAGAAGTTCATAAAGTCAACCATCAGAAGTAGAAGCTTTATTTTTGGTTAACTTAGCCACTGTATCAAATAAATACCTAGGGTTGTGTTTGTTTTCTTCTAAGAGAGTCGAGAAATAAGCAGATCTAGCAGTTTTTACAGCCTTTCTGTATGCGATCATGCTCTCTTTCCATGAATTACGAAAAACCTCTAATTTTGTTTTCTTCCAGCTGCGCTCCATTTTTCTGGCTGCTGTTTTAAGGGCCCGGGTGTGCTCGTTGTACCATGGCGTTGGACTATTTTCTTTAATCTTCTTTAAGCGCCGGGGAGCAACTGTGTCTAAAGTGCTGGAAAAAAGAGAGTCAATAGTTTCTGTTGCAAAATCGAGTTCCTCTAGGCTATCTGGGATGCTGAGGAGATGAAACTGATGAGGAAGATTATTTAAAAAGCAATCTTTAGTGGCGGCAGTGATAGTTCTGCCATATTTGAAGTGAGGGGACGGCTTTGCAGCCTTAGCTAAATTAAGTATACATGATACTAGGTAATGATCTGAGATGTCGTCGCTCTTCTGCAGAATTTCAATGGTATCAACATTTATTCCATGTGACAATATTAGGTCTAGAGTATGATTAAGGCGATGAGTGGGTCCTTACACGTGTTGCCTTACTCCAATAGAGTTTAGAATGTCTCTAAATGCTAATCCCAATGCGTCTTTTTCATTATCTACATGGATATTAAAATCACCAATAATTAGTACTTTATCTGCAGCCAGTACTAACTCTGATAGAAAGTCAGCAAATTCTTTGATAAAGTCTGTATTGTGCCCTGGTGGCCTGTATACAGTAGCCAGCACAAATGTCAAACGGGATTTATCAATTACACTACATAATGCTACATAAAGCACCAAAACTTCAAAAGAATTATATTTGAAACTAGATTTCTGAGTAATACTGAAGATATTATTATAAATTACAGCAACCCCTCCCCCTTTACCTTTCAGACGCGGCTCGTGTTTATAACAATAATCTTGGGGGGTGGACTCATTTAAAATAATGTAGTCGTAAGGTTTTAGCCAGGTTTCTGTCAAACACAGCACATCTAGATTATTATCTGTAATTATATCATTAACAATAAGCGCTTTTGGGGAAAGGGATCGAATATTCAGCAACCCGAGCTTTATCATTTGATCATCTGCATTATATCTGTTGTTTATTTGTTTGACATCAATTAAGTTTTTACTGTTGAATGGTCTTGATGGTTTTTTGTATTTACTAATTCGGGGAACAGACACAGTCTCTATGTGACAATATCTAGGTGAAAGAGTCTCTATGTGTTGGGATTTATCTGACTGTTGTGATGTTCTGACAAAACCCATTCCATGAAGATCTCTGCGCACTGTTCTTGAGCTAATCTGAAGGCCACACAAAGTTTGGAGGTCTGTATCTATTGAATCTGAAGAAAGTTGGTGACTCATCATGCGCTGACCCTGCTCCGTGATTTTATGTGGCCTACCACTTCGTGGCTGAGTTGCTGTTGTTCCCAATTGCTTCCACTTTGTTATAATACCACTGACAGTTGACCGTGGAATATTTAGTAGTGAGGAAATTTCACAAATGGACTTGATATCAATATAATGAATAATGTTTATTGCATAATTCTAGGGGTTTCACAGAATGTAATACACAGATTTATGCCATTCAAAATGACGACAGACGACAGATCTCATTTGTGAGAGGTAACAAGAGGCCAGTCAGAGAAGATGTCACTTCTCCACACCACACCCCCTCCATGCATGTAACAGGAACACCAGAACACATATCAAAGATCATATCATAGATGTTGCCGGAAATGACCAATTATCGTTGAAAATGTATGGCTTTATATCGCTGTCAGCGTGAACACCCCTTAACACTCAAGGAGTACAATAGAGGATTCTCACCTGCATTTAAATATGGTTAGCATGTCCCTCCCAAAACTTTACATAGTGCAGCCATAGCTAAAAGCATTGGCAGTGACATAAATGTTGTGCTTCATCAGATAAAATAACTTTGCACCAATCTTCTGCTGTCCAATACTTGTACTTCCTGCAGAATTTCAGTGGGGCATAAATAGCCTAATCTAATAGCCTAATAGCCTATGTTAGGGTGACCAGATGTCCCAGCTTTTCCGGGGACAGTCACGTTTTTTGGTGTTCTGTACCCGACTATAGCTGTCCCTGTTGTTTTAAATTCAGTCGCCAGAAGTAAAAGGCTAAAGGTAGTCTATAAACAGACTACACCGTGGTCCCGCAATTTCAACGTCACCATCACTAAGCTTCCGACAACTCTCTCATGTTCAGTATAGCACACAGTTTGGGTTTTCACCAGTGTGCTTTCATGTCGTCATGTTTTGTGTGAACACGCAGTCTGTGAGTGTGCTCATTGGCTGCATGTTCATCTTTTGTTTTGTGTGAGCATATGACTTGTAATTTGTCTTTGCTGGCCATGTGCTTGTGTTTGTCATGTTTGGTTTGAGCACATGGTTTGTCATGTATTTTCTTGTGCCATGTGCTCTCCTGTCTATTGTCTAACCCCGCCCATCTTATTTCCTGATTATTGGTTCATTTGCCCCACCTATCTTCCCTCGTTACCCTCTTTTGTTTGGTTCCCTATTTATTCTCCTTGGCTGAATCTGAAATCACGCCCTATACCCTCAAATAGGGCACTATTTGAAGGGACAGCCATTTGTAATGGTGTCTGAAACCATAGTGGACATTATTGTGTGCACTCATTCAATCCCACATTGCACCGCAATAACAAGTGTACAGCCAATGTACACTCAACGAACGTCCGCTTCACGCACTCGTTTTCATTCACTCCTTCAAGTGAACTGTATTAGTGGACTAAAGTAGGGACTAGTGAATGAGGGTTTAGGGGGTGATTTCAGATTCAGCCCTGTGCTGGTTCATTGTCTAAGGTACCTTCATGTTTCCTAGTCCTGCCAAGGCCAGTCTTGTAAAGTGTTGGGTAGTTTTGGTTTGTTTTGTTATATTTGTATAATTAATAAAGACCTTTACCTTCTGCATTTGAGTCCTCGCTCCTTTCATCACCCAAACCCTGACAGTTTGAGTTAGACCCGTTTTTAAAAGCACAATTATGAGCATAATGAGGCTGTAAAACGGACTGAGCTTACCTTTTTTAACGTTGTTTAATGTCCTTTACAGCCTCTGTAATCCCATTTAGCCACTTGTTAGCCACTGCCTTTTTCAAGACACGCAACAGCTTAAAAAAACATGAGTGGGGTAATATTGATGTATTTTATGTCGTAGATTAAACTGTGAATGTGTCTTGAGTTTGTGTTCACCATAGGCCTAATTTCAGCCCAAATTCACCAAAATCCCCAAAAAAAAAAAAAAACATTGACTTTGGGACGAGGGAACCGAAAGTGCTAAAATGCTAACTCGCTTCTGCGTTTTGGCCTACAATGTGGTATCATACCTGCACCACTCTATACAGCAACCATTATTCTAGATTGTGAAGTTTCTATCCTGTGGACTTACCTTTCCAGATAACACCTTGCAACCTTTTTGGATTAAAGGATTAGTTCACTTTAAAATGAACATTTCCTGATAATTTACTCAGTCGAGAAGAAATTAAGTTTTTGAAGGAAAACATTCCAGGATTTTTCTCCACACGATGGTCTTCAATGGCAACCAAAATGCAGTTGAAGTTGAAGTTGAAGTTGAAGTTTATTCGTCATTACACATGTACAAGTACAGTATAACGAAATGAAGTTTGGAGCAAGCCTCCGGGCCGCAGCCGATTATTCAGGCGCCGCCCTACGCTCTCCAGAAATACAAGAATGCAATTTAGCAAGCATTACATAGCAAACACAACAAAACATAAACATAAACATAAACATGACACAGTACACGTGGTCACGTGATGGGATTTTTTGTATGGAGTGGGAGAGGAGATAGATAAACAGGCAGACGGTTGGAGGGGGTGGGATCGGGTAGGTTGTGTATGGTGCGAGTGAGTCTGAGATTGTGTTGTGTGAGAATGTTAGCCATAACTTCAGATGTTTTCGAGTTCAGTTCTATGGTTTGTCCTTGAAGGGAGATAAGGCAGTGCACAGGGGAAGATAGCAGACAGCTGCCCGGCTGACCTCCCAACCGAGAGATAGGGACCAAGTGAGGTTCGTTGGGCTAGTTGATTAGGTCAGGCAAATACAATTTATTATTTTTAATCCATTTGATGATCTTGGTAATTTGTCCGGATCATAATCAATCAATCAGATCTGGTCCTCAGCATTCGCGTCCGGTCTGTGCAGTTCCCTAGACATTACGTCCAGCCTCATGGCCAGACCGGTTACAGTCCGTAAAAGTTCACCGATCTGACCCCGATAGAGCCCACTCTACCCTGCGTATCCGCAGTCCGGACTGCGTTATTACGGTTCAGTTCCTCAATTCCTATCACTTTCTGATCTAATTCCTTCAGACGGTCACACACAACCCGAAGCATTCTTTAATTTCCACAGACAGCGGCTGGGTGAATTTGCTTGCAGCTGTCTTACCAATCTTCCGATAGGTCAGGGCAATCCCAAAGCCAAAGAATAGGAACCCCGCCATCAATAATCCAATCATGTATAAATCTTCCGCATCCTCCACGGACAGAGCCTCCAGGCACAGGACTTGCCAGTTGTTCCATGCGTCCCTCACGTACCCTGCGGCAAAGGTCCCGTCCGGGCAGGTGGGTTCTCCCGGGGCACCCTTCCTTAGTGAGAAAATCTGTGTTCTCATTCTCAGTTTTAAAGAGCTTCGAAGGGCTTCAGAAGCTCTGTACAATCCCAGACGAGGAATAGGGTCTTATCTAGCAAAACCATTGGTCGTTTTCAAGAAAAATAAACATTTATATACTTTTTAACCTAGCGACATGCCACTGATTGTGCAATCACGTCAGAAAGGTCACGCTAGACGTAGGCAGATCGTCCCAAGCCATCGTGCAAAGACTAATACAAATGCCCTTTACAGAAAAACTCCATCTTTAACTTCAAAATCGTCTTTTTTTTGCTAAACGATGTTTGTATTAGTCTTCGCACGAGCACATTGTAAACACAGGGGTGGTACTTCTGTCTACGTCTAGACCTTTCTGACGTGATCAGAGCAGCACAAGATGAGCAATTTAGGTGTCATTTTGTGTAATGTGTCATTTGGGATGCAACTACTGTTTGTATCTGTATAACAGGGCCTGAACAGAGTGCGGGGTTGTTTTGTACATAATTTTTTATGTTACGGAGAGTTCAAGTACACCCTGATATGTATTTGAATAAAAAAAAATAAAAAAAAACAACTAAACAATTACACTTGCAACATTTTTCCAATTACATTTGCAGAAAGCACATAATTGCTCAAATTTAGGCTACAATGTTTCACAGGCGTAGCAGGGACAATGGGAGGTAAGGATCTTTTAGCAGACAGTGTTAATTTCATCACGAAAAAATCCTCAGGGGAACTTGAGTTCTGGCATGGCAGCCAAGATAGAGAACATTCGTTGAGAGCACCAGCTCAACAACATAAATAGATCTCCCTCGAGGACCATAAATGGAAAAAGGAATCTTCTTTTTTTTAACTGTTCATTGAGTCTGGCATAATAAAAGGAAATCAAAGCACTGTCATGGTCTGAGGAGTAAAGACCGAAAAATCACTAGTATGGCCCTTGAGGGAACGATCATCCTGGGTGAGGAGGGAGAAGGCGTTCTGCTGATAGATCACCTTTCAAATGTAGTTATGCCCTTTCAAATGACATTTACGTGTATGTATTTTGTAGATGTTTTGATCTTAGTGCATTTAATTAGCTATACATTTTATGTATGTGTGTTATTTGTGAATACAACCCATGGCCTTGGTGTTGCCAGCCATGAGCTAAGAGTCATATGTCACACAGAGCAGACAAACATGCTGTAAAACTCAAGCTCAATGAAATAAAAAGGGATACACTACATGTTAAGAATTCAGAGAATATGGGTTGCGTCACCTTGATCATTTTATTTTAATCGTAAAATTCTCAGAACCTCTGAATTACAGAAAAATAAGTCAATCAGATAGTGGGCCCATTAACTTCATTAGTGTCTTTTTTTTTTTTTTTACCTGAACTACAGAACTAATATGGTTAAATACAAGTCTGAATCAATGTCCTACATATATCTGTACAATATACAGGGTTGTACTGAAGCATTAAAAGCATTGAAGTATTTTTTATTAGACTACTGGAGTCTTTTATTTGAAGCATGTTGGACCAAGTAATATGTAAAGAATCAGAAGACTGTGCTCATGTATTCTAGGTAATGCCAGAAGACATGAAAGAGATCTGTTTATTAGTACTTATAAAGCACATATTGATGCCTTATTCTGCATCACTTAATTCTACCCAATACCTACTTAACAACCTACAACTTAACAACAACCTTACTAACTATTAATAAGCAGTAATTGAGAAAAATGTCATAGTTAATAGTTAGTTAGTAGTGAGAATTGGACCCTAAACATTCTTTAAAATATCTTATTTTGTTTTCCACAGAAGAAAGAAAATCATATATGTTTAAAAAGAGTGAGTAAATGATGACAGAATTTTCATTCTTGGGACTGTCCCTTTAAATGAAAATTAGTTTAAAATTAGTTTGTTGGATGAAATTTAAAAATCAGAATCAAAATATATTCACAATACAACTAACAAGAGCATATTTAATCAGGTAACAACCATTATAATCACTGTGTGCATTTTGATTTCAAATAATAATATTGTCTGATCATAAACAGTGTGATTCAATTTATTAACCAGAATCACACATTTTAAATCTGGGGTTCATTATAGGAAAAAAACTATTTTATACTTTTGTAATCCAAATCAGGTACAGAACCACATTTCTCAGTGGTAACCAATCACAAAGGCCATCCCATAATATTTTAGGAATTTAGCATGATTATTCTGTCTCCAATTATTCTATCTCTGCTTCACAGACAGTGAGCAGGAACTTCAACAGAAATTCATCAGTTGTAGTGAGCCAGCCAGAGAT
Source organism: Paracanthobrama guichenoti (assembly GCA_018749465.1). Lineage (NCBI taxonomy): Eukaryota > Metazoa > Chordata > Actinopteri > Cypriniformes > Gobionidae > Paracanthobrama > Paracanthobrama guichenoti. The sequence continues at coordinate 11,192,666 of CM031961.1, read as the reverse complement.
GTGTACACACAATGAGTTTGTTTTCCTCTTGAACCATTGCTATTTTTAGGGTGCAAAGGTCTCTTCAGGTTCACACAATAATACATGTTGGACTGAGTCATCCATCACCACTCTCCATTAAAGCCTAACCAAACATGCTAACTCTGAATTTGTTAACTGCAGAATTGAACCAATTATGAAATGTGTAAGCACTCATTAACTCTGAAGTATTAAGTACTTCAAAATTTTAATTTGTCAAAAGAATTTACAGATTCACAATAGATGTCTGTTTCTATAGTTACTCTTAATTTCTCTCTCTCTCTGGGTAGATGTGGTTCAGAACTATGCAGGTGTGTAGCTGAGGGATGAGGTGAAGACAAATGCAAAGGGAAGTTTGTATTTTTTAAGGAAACACACATTCCACATGTGCCTTAAGCTTAATGATTGATGCCACGCTGTGCGGGTATAAATGAGACACAGGTGATTGCATCAAATCAGCATTTTGCTTTGGAGCCGAGTGGTAGATGGTAACGCCAGATATCACTCCTTACTTCGCAGTCCTGACGGAAGACGGAAGCCGCCTTTCGGAAGTGATCTCTTCAGTCGGTGTTGGTATGAGACCGCTTCAGCATTGGCATCACACCGGCCTGTCGCCAGTCCTTCAGTCCATGGTCAGACCCCTCGTTCCTTCGGGCTGGAGTGCCCCTGGAACAGGTGTCCAGGCACACCGTGGTTTTCATGGATGCCTCTGCCGTGGGCTGGGGAGCCATGTACAACGAGCATGCAGTGTCAGGGGTTTGGACGGGCCCGCCACTTGCATTGGCACATCAATTGCCTCAAGTTGCTAGCAGTACATCTTGCTCTGAGCTGCCTCAAAAGGCGGTTACGGGGCAAAGATGTACTGGTCCGCATGGACAACACTGCGACCATTGCGTATATCAACCGACAAGGTGGTCTGGGCTCCCGTCGCATGTCGCAACTCGCCTGCCATCTCCTCCTCTGGAGTCAGAAGTGTCTGAGGTCGCTTCGGGCCATTCATGTCCCTGGTGTGCACAACCGTGTGGCCAACGAGCTTTCACGAGCTGCGCTCCCAGGGGAGTGGCGACTCCACCCCCAGGTGGTTCAGCTGATCTGGAGACAGTTCGGGGTGGCACAGGTCGACCTGTTTGCCTCCCTAGAAACGTCCCACTGCCAGTGGTTCTATTCGCTGACCGAGGGTAGCACGGATGCCCTTGCACACAGCTGGCCCCAGGGAAATATGCGCAAATATGCGTTTCCTCCAGTGAGCCTACTTGCACAGACTCTGTGCAAGGTCAGGGAGGATGAAGAGCAGGTCCTGTTGGTGGCGCCGTACTGGCCCAACTGGACCTGGTTCCCAGAACTTATGCTCCTCGCGATAGCCCCTCCTTGGCTGATTCCTCTGAGGAAGGACCTTCTGACTCAAGTCAAGTCAAGTAAAGTCTCCTTTATTTATATAGCGCTTTTAACAAGTCCAATTGTTTCAAAGCAGCTTCACATTGTTAAATCTGCAACAGAACCTACCCGCAACCCCAGTGGTGGTAAGTGAGCCCAGCGGTGGGCATGGAGAGAGTCTCAGCAGCGATTAGTCCTGTGCCCACCCACCTGCTTCGGACATTTTTTTAAAAATGGTCCAGGAAGGCCTCCAGGTCATCCTGTGGCCCCATTTTATTCAGGGCCAGTTGGGTGGACGTGGTCGGGACTACGGGTGCCTCTGCCCGAATCTCCCAGTTCAATCAGCTACAGAACCTCTCGCGGTCCTCCTGCTGGGCCTGCACTATTGCCTGAAAGCGACGTTCCTGGTCAACGCGCTCATCTCCCAACTCTCTCTCCTGTCACAGACCTCGCTAAACCACACCCAAAACGAACCAAAACACTCTGTGCTTGAAAAGATAATGTCTATATAAGGTTGTTTTAAGCCATTTTCACATTTGTTGTGAGATTTATCACATATGTATTTTATTAGAATGTATTTTATCCTGTTTTCATTTATGTGTGAGATAAGAATAAAAAATATAAAATAAATTAATAAATTAGAGCAAAATAACATAGATTTGTATAATATATAGCAAGTAATGTTCAGAGAGTATGTTGCTATGGGCAATTACATACCCTTAAAGTTACCTCCATTAATGTTTTTTCACTCACTTATCCATGTCACATAATCAGGTATGTCAGTCACTGGGGTTGTTTTCTGGAACAAACCTAGACAGGATCACACATGAGGGAATGAACACTGACCCATGTGCTCACAACAATAAACGAAACAGAGCAAAAATGTCCAGACAACAGTGAACCAAAACCAAACTAGACAGGAGTGGTGGTCTCTTGACACTATGCTCTGCACACGCATGATGCAGACACGAGAGCCCACAGCCTGAGCACACTTAAAGCTCTCACTCTTACTCTCACTCCCACACAAGGACAAGACAATACATGCTGTAAGTGTCAGAGGTTTGTCACCAAGCTAAGAACCAGAGTGACAGAACCCTGACATGAGAGCTTCTACTCTACTTGATGGAGTCTTGAGAGAATAATGATGCTCCCTTACCCCCTCTACAGTTCAAATGAAGCACCACAATCACTCATTCCTCCATTTCCTGATCTTATGTCTGTCCTCTCCTGTGTAAAAACCTCCAACAGGTCATATAGCATTCACAATAGAGGCTTGTCAGAGTACTTACCTCAGAGGACAGATGAGAGGGGAATGACATTGGGAAGACTGAGCTGAACTGTGCTAACCATCCATTTCAGATCTATTCACGATTTCACTTATGAGAATATTGCTATGGGTTACAAGGAAGCATAAGGATTGTGGTGAATTAACAACATCACTCAGTGCAACAAAGATGATCAGAGATGTTGTTTAATTTTGTGTGGCAGCAACATTATAGAAAAGATTATATTATTTCACTTTAAAACAATATGAAACAATTTAATAATTTGAATTGGATTAGGAGAAAAAAAAAAAAAAAAAACCTGTGCCAAACAATGAAAGGCATATAATACAGAAATAAATAACATTTTGCAATTCAGTATTTTCAATGAAATATTCAGGTGAGTTTTGATCAATAATTTTATGCAGCAGACTCAAATTTGCACATTATCTAAAAATGTAATTCATTATTTTAACCAGGTGCTTTGAATGAGTGTCCAACACAATTATGCATTTTATGGGAGAATTGATTACAGTAATCAAGAAGCCTTTTACAGAAATTAAGGAGAGAGACTAATCACTAACTTTATGTTTCAGGGCATGACATAAAGCATTGAATTCTTATTTAAATTATAATTTATTTTGTTTCCTCTATAATTTCTTTTGTCTTTCTTTCCCGAGGCCGCCGCGTTCGATGTCTCTGTCCATGGTGCTGAAACAAGCAATATACTAATACGCTGACTATCACTCTTTTGAGAGCTCTGATGACTCCTTCTAAGCAACAATTGTCCTCACTTTTAATAAACATGTGATTAAAATGGATTCTTAGATGAGTAATGATCTTTGTGAGGGGCTTAACCACATTGTGTTTGATTCATCTGACCCAGAAAAACATGATCAGCTCCAGCACAGTCTCTCACACTGAGAGAAAAAATGTTTTGGTCTTTGAGAAGAGGCAACCGGTCACCATGGTAACATCAGTACCTCAGGATCTCACAAGGGCAGCACACAAAAGGCTGGAGGGCTCCAAAACAATCTAATCGTTAAAGAGCAGCCTAATAATCTTTCAGTGTGATTAGAAAATTGATGAGTGACTTAAGTAAGACACATCAAATGATTTTTTTTCTCATGCAAAACTGCCAAAATTGATGACACGATGTGTTGCCTGTGAGATGTTGTGTTGGTTGTATCATTTCATAAACATTCGCCTCATGTGCCATATGTCTGATATATGCTCAGGTTGTCTCGCATTGTCTGGTGATTTTGTTTTGTTTTGAAAGCTTTTGTTCCAGGTCACGTGGGGCCATATCCCCAATCATGTTTATCATAAGAATCATTTTTCATTAAAAAAACAATATGTGGTAGCTCTCAAGTTACGTTTTTTTTCTAAAATAATTTCATTAGAAATTCAGTAGTCATAGTTTCCTGAGCGCCATCAATACCCAACGAGAAGGCTGGAGATGTGGTTATCTCTTCAGCGATCATACATGACTAACCATCTCTGGTTCCCTGAGGACAGTGCAGTTGTATTTCCTCTTTGGATATTAGTAGTTGCGCAGTACAGGTAAAATAAATAAATAAAAAATCCATTCAACATTGAAAGGGGAAGCAATTTATGGCTAATCAGCTTCTTAAAGTCGCCATGAACAAAATTGAAATGTTTTGGCTTTTAGTATGAATACGTTAGCCTTACTGTTACTTATAAGCTAGAGTCCAAAACAATGACAAAATTCATATTTAGAAGTTATAAGCATTTCAAAACTTACAGTCTCTCACTTCCGCCAATATGGATCAATGATTTTGATGACATCATGCTGCACTTTAGCTCATCCGAGTTCCTGTCCAATCAAATGCTCTCTAGAATCTAAAGCATCCCACCCCCTACATTATAAATAGACACTGAAGCTGTGGCTGAAATCAGTCATTTGTTTACATATTTACTATTTTCTACAGTGTACTATACAGGGGATAAGGAACAATTCAGACAGTGTAAATATGCTTTCCATTAGAGCGAATGAAGTCTGGTTTCACGTTAGTGTCACACAAGCCACGTTTCCATTACAGAGTTGCGCAAAACTTTTGCAATATTTTCTAAAAACTATTGTGAAACGGCAGTGTTTCCATTAACCTATGTTATGCGACTAAAACGTAAACGTTTTTTTCTTCTCATGATAGGACCTTTACAAAAGTCATGGCAACAGATGTTGGTAGTTTATGTATATCCCAGCCATCGCACTAGCCATTATTTTAATCGAAGGAGACGTAGGCATGTTATCCAAGCATTAATGGCAATTAAGGTGTTTCTGGGTGTTTCTCCCTCATAACTGCTTCAAGGTCTTGATAAATTGTGGCATTCTTTGTTGTTTAGAATCCAGTATTCCCGTATTCTTTTGTCTTTTATGAGTTTAATAAAGAACTCCTGTTTTCTGCATTTCCGTAGAATGCAGTCTCGTGACCTGCGAGGGGCAATGGGGGTATGTAGCAAGCAGGGCGGGGCCAAGAGCTGTGGTAACAGAGCGAGGCCGTTGGCGCGGTGGCCTTGAGTGTCTCACGGAGGAGCTCCGGGAGGATAAAAGGAGGAGTGATGACAGTGAAGGACAAGAGAGGGCCAGGCCTGGATTTTACGTTGTTTTTTGTTTATGGAGGTGGGCAAGGAGCTGGAGATGGGCTAGAAAGAAGGAGCAGGCAGAGGGCTGGTAGAAACCAGTAAGCAGACAGGCAGAGAATCCATGGAGGAACTGATGGAGGGAGCATCCATGCGGCACCAACCTCCACGGGACGATCGACGAAGATCCTAGAGGATCCCAGTGCGATGATAAAGAGCTGATGGGATCGAGCGAAGCTACTGGCATTGGATGCCTGGGCAGAGCTGCGGTGACAAATGCTCGAGATGACATTAGAGTGCAGCGGGAGGCTTGTAAGTCTGTGTCGCAAGGGTGACGACTGACCAAGGGGGAGCCAAGGGGATGAGGGAACCTGGTGTAGCTTCACGGTTGAGGGTCTCTGGTGGAACCAAGGGTGGGAGGAGCCACGGTGGAGCTGATAGGTCGACAAGTCGAGTTGGAATGAGAGGATCAGAGGTCGGAGGCTGAGCCGAAGGATCCACTCGATCTGGTGAGGCTGGTGAGTGCAGGCTCTGAGGCTTCAGGGTAACTCAGGGGAAGATACAGGGCTGGGTTATGTGGGACAACTGATAACAGATCACAGTTTATGTAGGACAAAGATTCAGTCTCTATGTTTGCAGAAACCAGTGATGATGAAGAAAGTGAACATAGATCAGGGTGGGAGGCAGTGTTACAGTATCCTAGTCTATTAGCCAGTCCTCCCCAGAGTTGATCTCCACTAAAATTCCCACCGGGATGGCTGTAGCCAGCTCACACCCCTGATCAGACGCACATGGGTACTTTTGTTGGCTCTGGGGCTTTAGAGGACGCTGTCCTCAGTCTCCGGAAGCTCTCTGTCTGCGGGGGGCTCAGGTGTTGTCGTCTCCATGGTGCAGGGTGTTGGTGGGCTGTGCTCTGGGTCTGATTGCTGCAACTACCCAGCTGCTGGACCAGCAGGGACCACGCGGCAAGACGAAGTGGAGATTTTCGTCCACATCACACTGAAATCCCTCCATCAGACAGACGTCGTCGCAGGTTGCTTGATGGCAGATGTTAAGGAACTCCACATAATGCTCCAGGTCTCTGCCATGCTGGAACACAAATACTGTTGCTCCATTCAAAAGTTGATATCCCCTCATTGGGGCAACGTTAATAGAAGCAATCTCAATTGCCTTTCTTCTCATTTTGAGGGTCTGGTATTCTGTCATGGGTTGCTTCAATGAAGACGAAGACGAATACAAAAATCAAATCATTTATTTTAAATGACACAAAGACAATCCAACAGCGTAACCATGTGTAAGCACAAGCAATACCAACTGAAGAGTGAACAGACAGCAACTTAAATACATGGTAAATTAGGGAAATGATGGTGAACACCAGTGATGATCAAATGAATTACCATGACAACTAAAATGTGGCAGGAAAACTGAACAAAGGAAGACATGTGACTAATGGAAAAAAAAAACTAAAACAAACTGAACATTACTGTGACACAATGTTGGTATTGACCAATTATTTTCTTAGAGTTATTCACTCACAATATGTTTCTTTACATGTTACAAGCTAGTTGAGCAGTGTGATTTATCACTATTACCAAAGACTTTATATATAGAAAGACAGTGCACTCATATTACTATGAATGGGAGAAAGTGCTGGGGAATTTACTTATTGTAGAGTTGATGAAAGTTGAGTATGTTTGAAGTGGATGTCATAATAAATCCGTAAGATCTTAACTTCATGCTGTGGAAATACAAACCAGAAGAAAGAACACAATGTGCAGAGTGCTGAAAATAGGCGGGACTACATAAGGTCTATTATAAACGGTCACAGTGTGTCCGAAATCGCTTACTGTCTGAATAGGTACTACATTTTAATTTTAACTTACTTCAGAATTTCAACAAAAGTAGTAGGTCATTTAGGTACTTTTTGCACACTGTTTTTCGAATATGATTCATTTGTACACACTACTCTGTTGGCTTATTATTTTCCGCATGCTATAGCAACGGTCTCCTCTGTTCAGTGTAGCAGCTTCTAGCTGTTGCGGCATGATGCGATGCATCAACTGACATGCCTGGTGTAGACACAGTGTATCTTCTTCCAGTCTTAGTGGCGTTGGCTTTTGCTGTAAGGAGAAAGTTATATATGAAACGTGGCTATTTAATGTTTTTAAATTTAAAGCGAAGATGGTGGTCTATCAGATACAAAAAAAACAAAACAAAAAAAAACATCATTCTTATATTATTGTGTACCTCTGTGCCATAATTCACCGAGTTATATGCAAAGACTATCTTTCATTCTTTCTCCTGGCAATTCTGCGGGGTATCACTTTACAATACAATACTAATATGCATAAATTCATGATAATCACATGCAGGGGCTCAGCTAGCAATTTTGGGTCCTATTTAAGAATATGAGGTTGGGCCCCCCTACCGCAGCCATTGCGCACCAAACATACAAGCCTAGGTATCCAAAATCTTTGTCTGCAATTTAATAATTCTGACCTATTACTTTTGCCATTGCTTTTGACCACTAGGTAGGGGAGAGAGGGGCACAACCTAACGCTTTTTGACTTTCTCAGTTTGTGTAAATCCACATGGGGTTCATATTTTTTCCCACATTAATTGCACACGTCTAGTACAACTATGTGGTTTTGTTTCATTAATACAGTGTATACTTTATTTCTTGATTTACCCTGAAAGAATGGAAGTGAAATGTGAGAACATGCCCCATAGGTGGGGTACATTGTAACATGTGAGAGGGCAGATTGTAACATGACCATATGACAGCTTAAATTGTTACCTGATATAATTAAAACAAATATCCATGACAAACTAAAATATTTTGTGAATAAAATACAATTATTAACTTTTTCGAATAAAAATAATGGCATTTTTTAATCATTAAAAAGAAACACATTTTTGAGTTTGACAACAAACACGCCTCAAAACACAGCTATACAGCATAGTTCAAATAATAATAATAATTAAGCATTTCTGAACATTGACTCAGTCTTTATTCACATTTTTATCATGGTTTCTCAATAGAATTCATAAAAGTATAGAATATAATAACATATTTCGAATAGGGCCACACTGTAATGCAGTGTTACAGCATGCCCCACCTGCACAATTTAAACCTGGCTCGTGTCTTCTGCTGGTTAGATCAGCATTAAAGAACGATCTCAACTGTTAAATAACAGATATAAGATTACAATAATAGAGGCAGGTAATGAGGGAGAGCAGGTGGGACAAATAAACCAATAATCAGATAACAAGAGGGGTGGGGTCAGACAATAGACCGGAAAGCACATGGCACAAAGAACACGTGACAAGCCATGTACACAAAACATAACAAACACAAGCACATGGCCAGCAATGACAAATACCAGCCATGTGCTCACATAAAACAAGACAAATCCGGGAGTGTCAGAGTTCTGTCACAAAACCAAGAATATACTGAACAGGACTGACAGAACCCTGATACCCTCAAAGGGACGCCACCTGGCAAAAAAAAAGAGAGGAAAAGAGAGACACCGAAACCAAAGACCGGAAAATCAACATACAGAGACAATGGAGAAAGGGAGGCACCAGGGCGGATCTGACCAATCAAAACTGATGACACGCTGCACTCAGGACTGTTGGAGGGAATGACCAGGGCGGGACGGGAGGGATAGACCAGGGGATGGACCAGATGGTCTCTGGTAGCTCTGAATTCCTGGCAGAGGGCCAGGGTGGAACCGGAGGGATGGACCAGGTGGGCTCTGGTAGCTCTGGATTCCTTGTAGAGGGCCAAGGAGAAACTGGAGGGACGGACCAGGCAAGCTCCGACAACTCTGGCGGATCAGGGAGCCATGGCGGTTTAGGTCGGCGCAAACCAGGTCGTCACACACATTTCAGGAGGCCAAGGCAGTGTACACAGTTCAGGTGGCCAGGGCAACCTACACAGTTCAGGAGGCCAGGGCGGCGCACACCGTTCAGGTAGCCTCCTCTCTGGACTCTAAATAGGATGCAGAGTCCTCCCTGGACTCAGGACAAGAGGCGGAGTCCTCTCTAGACTTGGGACAGGGGACAGAGTCCTCTCTGGACTCGGGACAGAACATGGAGCCCTTTCTGAACTTGGGACAGGAGGCGGAGTCCTCTCTGGCCTAGTGACAAAAGGAGATGGAGCCCTCTTTGGACGCTGGTCAGTGGCTGAAACCATCTCTAGACACTGGTCAGGGGCTGGAGCCATCTCTGGACGCTGGTCAGTAGCTGGAGCCATTTCTGGACACTGGCCAGTGGCTGGAGCTATTTCTGGACACTGGCCAGTGGCTGGAGCCATCTCTGGATGCTGGTCAGTGGCTGGAGCCATCTCTGGATGCTGGTCGTGGGTTGGAGCCCTCTCTGAATACTGGTTGTGGGCTGGAGCCCTCTCTGGACACTGGTCGCAGGCTGGAACCATCATTGGACGCTGGTCAAGGTCGGCCATGGCAAGTCTATGCAATTGGGCAGCTCTGGGACAACCTCCTGGATGGCTGTGGGCTGCTCTAGGATGACCTCTGACCTCTGCCTGCTCCGGGACGGCCTCAGGAGTGCCTGAAGGACTGGAGGAAGCCCTGTGCTTATTCCAAGCATGCAGGTATGCCATCACATAAAACCCAAACACAGTCCTCTTGACAGTGTCCAGACTGACGGGCACCTCCTTGAGGTTGATAGCAGGCTCTTGGATGGTCTCCGGGCTTGGGATAACTGCTATCAGGTCCTCCACCAAAGTTGGGTCCTCCCAGACCACCGGATTTAAGACCACCATGGTCCGGTCCTCCTGGACCACCAGACTTGCGACCTCCGAAGTCGGGTTCTCCTCAGTGGAGGTAACCGAGGAGGTGGACCTCTTCTTCCTCCTTCTTGGGTCACCAGAGGGCTGGGGCCTCCACTGACTGTAGATGAAAGAAGGGAACAGTCAGTGGGCTGGGACTCTCCAAGATGGTAAACATGGTCTACAAATTCCCAGAAACCAAAATTCTCCAGCCTCTCCATCTCCTCTGGGCAAGCAGAGATTAAACAACTCCTTAACTACTGGAAGTTGCATGTGAAGTCTCTCACGTCAGACCTCTGCTGACGGATATAGCGAGAGTTGACATATCTAGCTAACTGCAGGCAGTTGGAGGGTTCATTTGGGGAGGATGGAAAAAGAAAGATGCCTATCTTCTGCTGAGTCCTCTAAATGGCTGGATCATTATGTCAGGATGGGTTAGGGAGAAAAGGAGCAAGGACTCAATTGTAAGAAGATTTAAGGTTTATTAATAATAAACAAATAAAACAAACAAAAAACTCATGAGGAGGAAAACCAAACTAAAGCTAGCAAACACACAGATCAGGGAATGGGAAGACCATGGAAAGCACATGATGGGGTACAGAAGACAACAATCCAGCACAGGACTGCAAACACAAGGAGATAAAATAGGGAACAAACAAGACAGGTAATGAGGACAAATAAACCAATAATCAGATAACAAGAGGGGTGGGGTCAGACAATAGACCGGAGAGCACAAAACATAACAAACTCTAGCACATGGCCAGCAACGACAAATACCAGCCATGTGCTCACACAAAACAAGACAAACCCAGGAGTGTTAGAGTTCTGTCATAAAACCAAGAATATACTGAACAGGACTGACAGAACCCTGACAGCAACTAGTGCTAACATTACAGCAAAGGAAGCTTTGTGAATAAACATATACCTTTCTTTTCGAAGAACTGGGTGAGTAATTGTCAGCCCATTTTCTCTCTCTCTGCCCTCTGTTTTGATGACCAGACTAATACTTCTTCATCGAACTTGAAGACATCTGTAATTTGACAGTTTACCATCTGATCTCACTCAGTGACTCACTCATCCCAGTGACGGGATGGAACAATGCAATGAATGGGGAGGGTAATTTTGCCGGAAATGCAGAAATATGCTGTCATTTTGTTTTATTTGTAACTCTTTGGTAGATTATACATTTATTATTTCTATTACATTACTCCTAGTACTGTTACTACTAATAAAACCGATCTCTGGGGGTTATTCCTTAGCAGCGCCCCTGATCACGTCTATGACTCATGAAAAACTAAACCGTTAATTAATTATTACTTGATCAGCAATTCATAAAGAGTCTAAATGATGAATAGATTAAGTAATACATGAATGTGTTAATTACCACAGTTTATCAAAGCTATGTACTTCAGCTTCCAGTTGTCTGCTTTAATTAATTATTAACTTATAATTTGCAAATGTATCATTATGTTATGACTTTACTTGTTGAGGCATGTGATATGACTATTAACTAATTGTTAAAGGGTTAGTTCACCCAAAAATGGAAATTCTATCATTAATTACTCAATTCCAAACCCATAAGATATACATTCATCTTCGGAACACAAATTTCCGAAGATGGGTGTTTCAGCCAATCTTATGTTAATCTTGAGTACCTACAGACAGTGGTTGAAGTGAGATTTGGCAGGTGGGGGAACCTGTGTGTAGGTGCAACAGTGAAAAATGACTCACCGTGGGACAACATATTGAGTATTATGGTATAGCAATACTTTTTGGGATAAGGGTGTCACTGTGGCACAATACTTATTTACTTGATATTTTAATGATTTTATTTTGGTCCATCAACATCTACACTGATATGATGATGATACTATGTTAACATTTCTGAGCACCACAATATGTAACACAGCCTTGTTTTTCACAATGTAAATTCACTCTGCAGTTTGGACTCGTGACCGGGAACAAACAAACACATCTGCTGAAATTCTTTTGAAATTTTGGCATGAGAATCCAACTCTTTAACAGTGTAAATAAGTCAGAATGCATGAAATAGCATTAGACTCCCCCCTTTAAGCTTAAACCACATGGACGATTTTAACAATGTCTTTCCTACCTTTCTGGGCTTTGAAATTGGTAATTAAATTGCTGTCTATGGAATGGTCAGAAAGCTCTCGGATTTCATCAGAAATATCTTGATATCTTGATAGATGAACAAACGTCTCACGGTTTTGGAACAACATGAAGATAATTAATGACAGATTTTTTTTTTTTTTTTGAGTGAACTAACCCTTTAAGTAATGTCATTATGGTTATGGTTTTTTACATCCCCTCTAATGGTCTGTGCATAAGGCAGTTGCACATGCAGTGAATGTAATCTCAGAGAATGTGTTTGAAGGATGGGCAGCACACAAATATAAGCACACCAATTTTATCTGCTGTTACACCATCTTTAAACAACGCAACCATTATCGCAAAATGTCGCAACAGCTGTCTACACTGGACATGACAGACCATCGCAAGTCCATTTGCCCTTCGTAACAGAAGTAGTGCAAGAGCTTGGAATACATCAGAAATAGAATGTGGCATCAGTTTGCTCTCAAGGTTTTGTTGTGTCGTGTAGCGTCACACCACATCCAGTGTAGAATCACTGATTATAATGGGTTCTACTGTTTTTGTCCGGTCTAGACATGTTACGAAATAGCAGTGAAATTCAAATAGATAGTAGGGGAGCGCGGGGCACATCCTAATGTGGGGTTAGTTGTAACACACATGGTTTAACACTTTCCACACATGTCAGGATGATGAAACTTTGTGTATTTACTAGCTGCCATATCAACATTATTTAGAGGAAAAATTGCACCAAAATTAAAAAATCTTTGGAAGATATCACTGAACATTTATTTAACCATAGCAAAAGTACATTTCTTACTTAAGTTTATTTTTCATCTGTTTTTTGTGCTTATTTAAAATAAGACAAATCTGATATCATTGTAATCTTATATCTGTTATTTAACAGTCGAGATGGTTCTTTAATGCTGATCTAACAGCAGAAGACACGAGCCGCGGTTTAAATCACAGTTGTGCAGGTGGGGCATGTTGTCACACTGCGTTACAATGAGCTCCTATTAGAAATATGCTATTATATTCTATACTTTTATAAATTCTTTTGAGAAACCATGAGAAAATGTGAATAAAGAGTAAGATAAATTATTCATTATTATTATGTTTTGAACTATGCTGTATAGCTGTACTTAGCGATGTGATTGTTGTCAAACTAATTTTTTAAATATTTTTAATTATTAAAAATAATTATTTATTTTATTATTTTATTTAAAAAATTAATAATTGTATAATAATTTATTTACAAAATATTTTAGTTTGTCTTGTGTATATATATTTTTTATTATATTACAATGAACCCCACCTATGGGGCATGTTGTCACATTTCACTTCTTCAGGGTAAATCAAGAAATAAAGTATACACTGTATTAATGAAACAAAACCACATAATTGTACTAGACATGTGGGAAATTAATGTGGGAAAAAAATAAATACTCTGAACCCCAAGTGGATTTACACAAACTGAAAAAGTCAAAAAGCGTTAGGTTGTGCCCCGCTCTCCCCTACGGTCTTGGATGTCCGAAATAGCTGACTGGAGGCATTGCAAATATGGCCTCGAAATGGACTTTGTTTTAACCTCCATTGAAAAAAGACCAAATGGGGTGGGGGTGGGGATGTCATGGATTTCACATCTGTGGATTTCTTACCCCATAATGACCCCCGTAATGAAATTGGTGGATAGCAATTTCAGGGACACGTGCAAACAGTGGGACTTCATGGGGGCCCTAAGCAAAACTTTGTCTGGGGGCCCCTGTTAGTGCGTCCATAAAAAAAAAAAAATAATAATAATAATAATCATTTTTTTAAAAACTGAATGACCCCCACCCCCTTAATCTGTCTTTTAGAGCAGTGTACACTGTCAACAAACAACACTGAGTTAAAAGATAAAAAAATATATATATATATTAAAAAAGCAATAGGATAAATACAACAGAAAAAAAGATGAGTGAAATGACCAATTTAGCCTACTGCTTATAATAGCCTACCATACAGAAATGGAATAAAACATAATAAAAAATATTTAATTAAAAAATAAACATTGCATGGTCTTCACTGCAAGTTACTAATGTTATTCAGGGAAGAGCAGTGAATGATTCGCTCGTTTTCTTTTGTTGTTTGATTAACATTAAATGAGCTGCGTTTATCAGCTGCGGTCACTTTAAGATCAAATGCACAGAACTAATGCTCTGACAAGCATTCGATTACTTTCCCAGCTAACAGAATAACCCTCCTGTTCACCAAAGACATAACTGGAAGGACATTTTGACATATTTTTGAGTGTATTTTCTGTTTAAGCACTCACCCGAAGCCCAAGGTAGCCTGTACTTGTCCGTGTTTCTCTCCGTCTCGGATCGAACGGACGGAAAGCCGTCTGTTGAACAGCGTCTCACAATCTCTCTTTCACAGCTCTTTTACACGTGACGTTACATGATTCGACTGATTTGATGTTACGTATGGTGACAACGTATGGTAAAATCCTTTAAAGGAACGGAAAGCGGCATCATGTTTTCATAATCGATGGAAGCAAAAAATCAAAAACTAAAACACAGCCCTAAATACCTGATTCTTGAGAGCAAGGGGGCCCCCTGCTGGTTCGGGGCCCTACGCAACTTGCGTAGCTTACTTTACGTATAGGGAGGATCGGCTCTGCATGCAAAATGTTTAATATTATTATGATAATAGAATATAAATGAATAAATTGACTTATTTTTATCAAACAACTTGTTGAGGACAATAAGAATATTTAAAAATTGTTTTAGTTTTGTGTCATTTAACCATTTATTACACTCACTGAGCAGAGTGTGGGACATGCCAAAATCACATACAGTACATCCAATCAAAGAAAATGGTATACAATGAGAAAAACACATTTCAAGAGATTTAGCATTGTCCTTATGAATGCAAATGTTTGGTAATTTATCATAAAACCTCATAATTTAATTATTTTTCATTACGTTTATGGTGACTGGGTGATTCTGATGAGGACACCAAATATTGATTTTGTTATATTATCCTTTAAAATATTTTGTCTCAACTAAATGTTGACAATATATCTGTCAAGTTTACGTGACCCCTTTAAATGAAATGAAAGAACTCTGATGGGTAATGGAACAGCAGCCTTATAGTGGAAGAGGGGGGGAAAGGGTTGGGGTGGGGAGATGGGCTCTAGAATCATTGATCCTGCGCTGTTCCCATGTTCATGTAAGAGGATGGGTGAGTAAGGCTGGGAAATTGCTGTTTCAGTGACGTCCACGCGCAGGCAATATTTTATTGCGGCAGCAGAACAGCTCTTCTCCACCTAGCGCGAGTTCCTGCCGATGAGAACATGAATCTGTAAGCGCCATCAGTGTTATTAGGATTACCAGAAACTTCATTTCTTAGAATTGTTATATTTTTGTTTGTTATGAAAATGTGAACGAGCACCTTCTCCTCAAACCCCGTCGCTGACTTTTGGATTCCAGTAAACTTTAAAGGATTTTTCAACCAACCCCTCTCTTTTGGAGAATCATTTAACCAAGAAAACTAGAGTTTGCAAGTTCACATTGAAGATGAACATCCAAAACAGCAGTGATTTAGACAGACCTGAAGAAAACACAGGCTTAGAGGCACCTGAGAAAACCTTATTCGGCATCGGCACCGACAACTTCGTCACGCTTCTGATCTTTGGACTCATTTTTACTCTTGGGGTCCTGGGAAACTCTCTGGTTATCACTGTTCTGGCTCAACGCAAACCTGGACAGCAACGAAGCAGCACCAACATCTTCATCCTCAACCTCAGCGTGGCAGATCTGTCCTATCTGCTCTTCTGCATCCCCTTTCAGTCAACAGTTTACATGCTGCCCACGTGGATCCTGGGTGCCTTTATTTGCAAGTTCATCCACTACTTTTTCACCGTGTCCATGTTGGTGAGCATCTTCACCTTATCAGCCATGTCTGTGGACAGGTATATCGCCATAGTGCACTGCAGAAAGTCCTCATCCATTCGAGTTGAGAGGCATGCATTGATCGGGGTGCTGATCATATGGGTGCTCTCTTTCGCCATGGCCACCCCGGTTGCCTACTATCAGGGTATCGTGGAAAGTGGGGACAACAGCACGTTTTGCTGGGAAGTGTGGCCAGATCACAGCAGGAGAAAAATCTATGTGATGTGCACTTTTGTCTTTGGATATGTGCTGCCGTTGATTCTGATATCTTTCTGTTATGCCAAGGTTAGTAGCTCATCTTTAATTGTGGCATGATTATGAATATTTGCATTTAACGTGCTTTGATTATGATCGATATTAATTCAAAATGAAATGTGGATTTGGTTTAGAATCGGTTAAAGTATATGAATCAATGAAAAATAAGGGTCCAAAATCATTAAAAATCAGCAATCTTATTTAAAATACATTTGCCAAGTTATATAGTAATTTTTATACATTTATAATACATTGTTAAATATGTTAAACTACTTTTCTAAATTTTATTTATTTTCAATTTTATCTTCAAGCCCCACAAAATATATCAAAATAAATATTAATCAAGAAATTAAAAATGTATAGAAAATCCTCTTGTATAAATAGTGTTTTTTTAAATAATTTTATATATTTTTGACCAATCATTCACACATTCTAATTTCAAATTATGTGCCACTGTGTCTTTAGGTCCTGAATCATTTGCATAAAAAGTTAAGAAATGTCTCCAAAAAGTCAGAGGCATCAAAAAAGAAGGTAAGAAATATTAAGAGTGATTGCTTCAAATATTAAAATATCATCTCTTTCCCACACATGGTTATGATAATTGTTTATTTTGTAAAAAAAAAAAAAGAAAAGAAAAAAAAAACCCACCAGAAATGTCTCTCCACCTTTCTTGGCAGACTGCTCAGACAGTTCTGGTGGTTGTGGTGGTCTTCTGCCTGTCCTGGTTGCCTCATCACGTGGTGCACCTGTGGGTCGAGTTTGGCTCCTTCCCCCTGAACCAGGCGTCCTTCGTGCTCCGCGTGGCGGCTCATTGTCTGGCCTACAGCAATTCGTCTGTTAATCCTGTTATTTATGCGTTCCTCTCTGAGAACTTCAGGCAGGCATATAAGCAGGTTTTCCGTTGTCAGGTGACTTCTGAGTGCCCTACAAATGAGGCCAGAGAGATGAAGGCAGCACCATCCACCAACTGCACCAATGTGTAATTCCTGCAGCTGTTATGTTTGTCAATTTATGATGCCTTAAGTTGAGTTTTTAAGCTTGGGAGAAGGCAATATTGTTACATATTGATTTAGGGTGTTTTCACACTTTTTTTATTGGGCGGTCGTGCACGTTGAGTGCTCGAGACCACATTTCGCTTTCACTTTCCACACCGCATCCAAAGAAGCACGACTTTGAGGTGAATCCCATGCCCAACTTTAAAGCAGAAAAAAAATATGTTTACAGGTAGAAAATTAGGTTTTGGTCTATATAGCTAATTTTGCCCTTCATGACGACTGTGAGGGGGTGAATTTTTTTATAACTCATCAGTTTAAATTATATTAAGACATACAGGTCTGCATAATTAAGGGCGTGGCCACTTGAGTGACGATGAAAATGTTTAATAAAAATGTTTAGTGAAAAAAATAAGAGACCATTAATTTAGTTGTTCTCATATCCATATATTTTATTCTAATGTCACAAGTAATAATCTCAAGGTTTATTGGGTTTTACACAACTCTTTTGTAGTGTGGTTTTGGATATACAATACCTTACTTCTTATCACCGCTTATTCCTGATGGTTTGGAGGACAATTACTCCGAGTCGCCCCCTGTTATTTCAAAGAATAGTACGATGGCAAGCACGTCAAGTATCAATGCCTTGTCCGTTTAGACAGGTGCGCGCAGTCAAGTCAAGTCACCTTCATTTATATAGTGCTTTTTACAATGCAGATTGTTTCAAAGCAGCTCAACAGTGTTAACAGGAAAACAATGCAACAGAATTTGATTTGGCTGTACAGCCGCTCTGGAGAAAACGGTGATGTCATCCAGCTCATTTCAATTAGCATAGTGTCAATGCGGGCAGATCGGTAATATAGTTGAAATTTAGGTGTCCCCAACTGAGCAAGCCAAAAGCCAAAGGCAACGGTGGCAAGGAACCAAAACTCCTTCAGGGTCAGAATGGAGAAAAAAACCTTGGGAGAAACCAGGCTCAGTCGGGGTGCCTGGCTGACGAACAAATAATGTATGATTATGATTCTGGCAACATTACAGGTCAGAAATCATATTAGATCAATAGATATTCGTAAGATTATTCGAAAGATTGGAGTCGTCACACAGAAGGCGGGTTTGAAGAGGGTGTCATGTCGATGCAGCATTTACAGGGGGAGTTTAATTGCGCAGTCAGCAGAGGCTCGAGCTATGGAGCCAGGCAAAATTATAAAAAAGGCTTAAAGTGCATGCACAGAAATCTAGCTGTCACAGTGTGTAATAAACTAAATTATGTTTTAGTAACAAAGTTTGGGAGGAACACGTTCAAATTGCCTATCCAATCAGTACGAGAGGAGGCCTATATATATATATACATAGCCGATGTTCCTCAACAGTTTTCTGCATTCCCTCCACCACCCCGTTTCCTCACACTCACCTGGTTACTATCCTAACCAGAAATACGGGGCAAGAACTCTGGGTTCAGGCCAAATTCCGAGCTCGGAGCCCTCTCCTCGGACAGCACGACAAATACGCATACTTTAAACTTTATCTGTTTATTGGTGCGTTTAAATTGTCAAAAACACACAAGGTTCTTGTAAACATTTGGTTTTCAAGTGAGTGTAAACATCATGGGAAAGGAGTCATATATATGTATCCGTATATTGGCTGTACATTACTGTAGTTCTTAAAGTGACAGCAGCCTAATCTCAGAATCAACAGGCTATATGTTTTATTCATACAGTGAAGATTTTCATATAAGATTAAGATATGTTTTACAAAATAATAATAATCTTTACAAACTAATATCTTGGTTAGTGAGGCACATATAATGTAAGTGAATGGGATACAATTTTGAAAGCCATAGGGTCAGCCATCAAACACTGAACTGGACTAGACACAAAAAGCAACAGTATGAACAAAAAGAGGCCAGAGAAAGGATCTGAAGACAGGATCTGAGTCCTCTTTCAGGAAAAGACGTAAAAACAACTGGGTCCTTTTCACTTGGTTCACCACTTGGTCCACTTCAAGAAGTCTGAGTTCAGTTCTATTAAAGAGGACTCAAGTGTGAAAACACCCTTAAACTGATAAAAATTTAACATGGTTAGAAACTGGCCAATGTATTTGTTATATGCTTGGAGGTTTTGGATGGTTGGAAGGGTTTTTGACATCTTAAAAAAGCATTTGCTGTGTGCTTTCTCACGATGATGCATTTCTTTGAAGTGCAATCTAGACCTGACTTAGCACCTGCTGTGAAGCCATAGTGATGTATGACCTGTAAATACGTGCAAAAAAAAAAAAAAAAAAAAAAAAAAGGTGAAGGTCAGGTTAGGTTAGGTTTAAAGAGTGTGAGGATCTGGTTTTCCTTTACATGTAATCAAATGCTTGTTTAGTAGCATTTTACTAAACATATATATATATATATATATATATATATATATATATATATATATATATATATATATATATATATATATATATATACACACTGTAAAAATAATAATAAAATATTATAAATAAAATATATTTAATGCATGAATAGTGCTTTGTAATTCAACTTATAATGCATTGTTATCTCTCATGTATAGTTGTAGCCACAATTATAATATATAATAAGTATTATAATTTTTTACAATTATTTATGAAGATAATACATTATAATATACATTATGAATACATTTATAATACATTATACATAAAGGCTTTAAGTAAAGTATTATCAACATTTTATATACAACGTGTTAGAAATTCCTTTAACAATTTTGCTTATGATAAGTAGCATCATCAACATGGGATCAAATGCTTGTTATACTGCATGTTGCAACACTCGTCAACCACCAAATGCGACTAAAATGTTGTTGGTGAAAGAGTGTGAATCACCAGTTGGTTGGTTTTTATGAATATTTTTATGAATTCTAACAATGCTGTGAGAACATGAATGTGAACATGAACAATGCTTGGAACGGTTGACAAGCCAGTGCTGCAGCTTCACAAAAGTTTAAGCCTGGTCTTGCGAATGTTTCATATCAAATGCTTGTTAAATTGCATGTATATTCATTCTCTCTCTCTCTCTCTCTCTCTCTCTCTATATATATATATATATATATATATATATATATATATATATATTTATATATTTATATATACACTCACCTAAAGGATTATTAGGAACACCATACTAATACTGTGTTTGACCCCCTTTCGCCTTCAGAACTGCCTTAATTCTGCGTGACACTGATTCAACAAGGTGCTGAAAGCATTCTTTAGAAATGTTGGCCCATATTGATAGGATAGCATCTTGCAGTTGATGGAGATTTGTGGGATGCACATCCAGGGCATGAAGCTCCCGTTCCACCACATCCCAAAGATGCTCTATTGGGTTGATATCTGGTGACTGTGGGGGCCATTTTAGTACAGTGAACTCATTGTCATGTTCAAGAAACCAATTTGAAATGATTCGAGCTTTGTGACATGGTGCATTATCCTGCTGGAAGTAGCCATCAGATAATGGGTACATGGTGGTCATAAAGGGATGGTCATGGTCAGAAACAATGCTCAGGTAGGCCGTGGCATTTAAACGATGCCCAATTGGCACTAAGGGGCCTAAAGTGTGCCAAGAAAACATCCCCCACACCATTACACCACCACCACCAGCCTGCACAGCGGTAACAAGGCATGATGGATCCATGTTCACATTCTGTTTACGCCAAATTCTGACTCTACCATCTGAATGTCTCAACAGAAATCGAGACTCATCAGACCAGGCAACATTTTTCCAGTCTTCAACTGTCCAATTTTGGTGAGCTTGTGCAAATTGTAGCAAAATTGTACAAATAGGAAGAAGAGCTTCCTATTTGTAGTGGAGATGAGTGGTACCCGGTGGGGTCTTCTGCTGTTGTAGCCCATCCGCCTCAAGGTTGTGCGTGTTGTGGTTTCACAAATGCTTTGCTGCATACCTCAGGTTGTAACGAGTGGTTATTTCAGTCAAAGTTGCTCTTCTATCAGCTTGAATCAGTCGGCCCATTCTCCTCTGACCTCTAGCATCAACAAGGCATTTTCGCCCACAGGACTGCCGCATACTGGATGTTTTCTCTTTTCACACCATTCTTTGTAAACCCTAGAAATGGTTGTGCGTGAAAATCCCAGTAACTGAGCAGATTGTGAAATACTCAGACCGGCCCGTCTGGCACCAACAACCATGCCACGCTCAAAATTGCTTAAATCACCTTTCTTTCCCATTCTGACATTCAGTTTGGAGTTCAGGAGATTGTCTTGAACAGGACCACACCCCTAAATGCATTGAAGCAACTGCCATGTGATTGGTTGTTTAGATAATTGCATTTATGAGAAATTGAACAGGTGTTCCTAATAATCCTTCAGGTGAGTGTGTATATATATATATATATAATTTATGAAATCTGAAATTGCTGGTCTTGAAAATGTCTCGTATGATTTTATATACATCATGCATCCTGTATCATCATCAAAAGAATTGTATATATGAGTATCCCACATAAATATAACACTCATCATATCACAAAGGAAACGAGTACACCTGGGGACGTCTTTATTTCAAATCCTCCAGCCACATAAGATAACTCATATGCCCACAAGATGCCTCCTGCTGCAAACCAACATCTTGAAGTTTATTAAGGGGACTTTATTATTAGGATTACTAAATTCATACACGTCCTTAACTTTGATGGAAATGCCGAATCTCAATTTATTTGCTGTATAAGTCCACACTGAATTTTTTTTTAAATCCAATAATAAGACACTGCGCTGTCCCAGGGTCACGAAAAGACGCTGTTTATCTTATCATCTTAACAAGAGACCTGGCGAGATTACTCTTTGTGGCAAATTACTGATAATGGAATATAAGAAGGCCATGTGAGAATGGAGGGGAAGGGGAGCAATGATTCTAAATGTGCAATACTGCAGATTTATATTTTGCTGTGAAATTTATAAATATATCTGTATGTTATAATGAAGTATGTTTTTTTATTTTATTTTGTGGTGTGTAGTAAAGTTCTTTCATGTGCTGTAAAGAAGAGTTTCTGTCTCAAAGTATCCTGCTTTTGGTCGTCATGGAGACACAGTGCAGTACCTGAGTGAGCAACGGGAGTTGTAATTCTCCATCACTGGTTTGTGTAATAGGTCACTGTGATCCACAAAAACACTTGCTTCTAGAAGCTTCTATCCAAAATGGAAGAACTACAGTTCAGAAGGAGTAGAATGAGCTCTAGTCTTGAGTCTTATTTTGTAGCTAACAAGAAAAAAGTACAATAGAATTTTAAATATAGGCAAAAGTCTTAGGCACATTAATATTTTCACACACACACACACACACACACACACACACACACACACACACACACACACACACACACACACAAAAGGTTTTAAGCCAGTTATTTATATATTTTGCTGTAGTGTGTCAGTAGGGAATATCAGTTTACATTCCTTTTGCCATTAATTGTAATAATCCAGTGAGATTTTTGTATGCATAAGAAGTCTGACAACAGCCAGGCTGCTCCACACGGAGTTCTGTTCTCACCATCATCGAGTCCATCTGGGATTACATGAAGAAAGAGAAAAAATGAGACAGACTAAATCCAGAAGAACGATGGCAACATCTCCAAGATGCTTGAAGAAACCTACCTGCAAAGCTACCTGAAAAACTATGTGCAAGTGTACCTGGACAAAAGCTGTTTTAAACGCAAAGGGTGGTCACACCAAATATTGATTTTATTTAGTTAATAGAAGTTATTTGATAAATAAAATTATTTATGACATTATGTTTGAAAGCATCTCACTTTACAGCATTTTTAAACAAGTGCCTAAAACTTTTCACAGTGCTGTAGCTTTGCAGGTAGGTTTTTTAAAGCATCTTGGAGATGGTAACCGTCAGTGTGTTAAATTTAGTTTTTAAAATCTTTGAAGAAACTCACAGAAGAAAGGGAGCAAAGGATGGTAAAGTGGTCCCACGAGGACCTACCTACCCAAACACAGTAGAGCAGGAAATTGAATGCTGGAGGCAGAAGTTTCACTCTGAAGATGGGGTGCTGCCTGCATCAGCATTGGAAACTCTGTAAAACAACTCCGATGACTTACTTCCCAAACATCCAGTGTATGCTGAAAATCTTTCCAATACTTCCTGTGACAATCTGTAAATGTGAAAGGTCATTCTCTGCGATGCGAAGGCTCAAAACATGACTCAGATCTTCCATGTCTAGTGAAAGGCTCACAGGACTGGCGCTGATGCATGTTCATCAAAAAATTAAGCATGACAAGGAGAGAGTCCTTCTGGCCACAGGAGGATACAGCTAGCCTTCAATGGAAAGGTTATGCATGTTTTAAAGAGTATAGTCATCCAACATTCATTTCCCTTTTGCTTTTGCACTGATTACATACTATCTGTCTAAAGTGTTTATCTTCTTTTTTTTATTTTGTTATTTCAGTGAGCCAAGGAGTGAAGCATAGTCAACACACACACGCACGCACATGTTGTGTTTTCATGTTTTATGGGGACATTCCATAGACGTAATAGTTTTTATACTGTACAAACCGTATATTCTATCCCCCTACACTGCCCCTGCCCCTAAACCTACCCATCACAGGAAACATTCTGCATTTTTACATTTTCAAAAAACATCACTTGGTATGATTTGGTATCTGGTATGACCAAAAAATGAGGACAAGGAATTTCGGATATTGCCATCTTTGTGGGGACATTTTGTTCCCATAATGTAGGGTTTTTACACACACACACACACACACACACACACACACACACACACACACACACACACACACACTACAGCAAATAGCCTGTAAGGAGTTTGTAACATGTCTGTAAAATGTAAAACATATCAAATCACCTTTATTTATATAGCACTGTTTACAAGTCCAATTGTTTCAAAGCAGCTTCACAGTGTTAACAGGAAAATAATGTAACAGAATTTGATTCGGCTGTATAGCCATTCTGGTGAAACGGTGATGTTATCCAGCTAATTTCAAGTATCATATAGTGTCAATGTGGGCAGATCGACAATATAGTTGAAATTTAAGTGTCCCCAACTGAGCAAGCCAAAAGCCAAAGGCCACGAATAACATTGAATAACATCTTACACAAACATCTACATCTGTCTATTTTACAGTTTATTTTACAGTCTTGGCTATATGTAGTGTATATAGTGAGTTGTGAGTATTATAGCACAATTCTTAACACCCCACCTCTAATTTTCAAACTCTGGTTATGGCCTTGTATATAGGCTATATATAAAATTGACTTTTTCAAATCAAGGGCTCAATCCGAAATCGCCCCCTAAACTCTCAATCACTACTCCCTACATTAGTCCACTAATACTGTTCACTTAAAGGAGTGAATGAAAATGAGTGAGCGAGTTTGAACAGTTGTTGAGTGTACATCGGCTGTACACTCGTTAGTGCGGTGGAATATGGCAGAGAATAAGTGCACTTGATAACATCCTCATATGGTTTCAGACACCATTACAAATGGCTGTCGCCTCAAATAATGCCCTATTTGAGGGTATAGGGGGCAATTTCAGATTCAGACTGCAATTCATAAAAAAGCCTTTGTATTTTAAGGTAAGGTTAATACATTCCCTCATGACAAAAAAATAATTACAAAAGGTTTTGCCAAAAGGGTCTCTTTTTCTCTTTTATGTGATGATATGCAAATTGTAACTTTTGTAAGTTCCTCTCTATACCATTTTCAAATTCAAATTCAAGATTTTAATCCCAGGGCTTCTCATGAAGGAAATGAAGATTTTGATTACTGTGTGTGTGGTTCAGGTATACCCTATATTATGAGTCAAGTCATGTCAAGTCAAGTCACCTTCATTTATATAGTGCTTTTTATAATGCTGATTGTTACAAAGCAGCTTCACAGTGTTAACAGGAAAACAATGCAACAGATTTTGATTCGGCTGTACAGCCGTTCTGGTGAAACGGTGATGTCATCCAGCTCATTTCAATTATCATATAGTGTCAATGCGGGCAGATCGGTAATATAGAAGAAATTTAGGTGTCCCCAACTGAGCAAGCCAAAAGCCAAAGGCAACGGTGGCAAGGAACCAAAACTCCTTCAGGGTCAGAATGGAGAAAAAAACCTTGGGAGAAACCAGGCTCAGTCGGGGTGCCAGTTCTCCTCTGGCCGACGAACAAACAGCGTATGATTATAATTCTGGAAACATTACAGGTCAGAAGTCATATTAGATCAATAGATATTCATAAGATTATTCAAAAGATTGGAGTCGTGTCTAATTTTAGATTAATGAGGATGTCGTGTTGATGCAGCATTTACGGGGGGAGTTTAATTGACACGCTCTCTGCAGACATTTCAGGGATGCGTTGGTCATGTCCAGGCGCAGGTCCACCATCTTATCTGGATACGGCCCGGATACGGCTGACTGCAGTAAACCTCAGGATAAACAGAGAGACTAACATTAGCGTAAATGCCATTCTTCTTATGATGTAACGAGTACATCAGGTGTTATGGGAAGTGTTCCCGGTTCCGGCTGACCTAGTTAATGCAGCCTATCAGTCATTTAACTGATTTGAATAATATAAATTGATAATGTTTTATGTGTAAGCCATAGTAAAGAGATGTGTTTTTAGTCTAGATTTAAACTGACAGAGTGTGTCTGCTTCCCGAACAATGCTAGGAAGACTGTTCCAGAGTTTAGGTGCTAAATAGGAAAAGGATCGACTGCCTGCAGTTGATATTGATATTCTAGGTATTATCAACTGGCCAGAGTTTTGAGACCGCAATAGACGTGATGGAGTATAATGCGTTAAGAGCTCGCTCAAGTACTGGGGAGCTAAACCATTTAGTGCTTTGTAAGTAATTAGCAAAATTTTAAAAATCATAAGGGTCAATTTTTTTAATTATTTTTGAAAGCTGAATAAATAAGCTTTCCATTGATTCTAATCTGAGGGTGCAAGTCCGTAGCAATGCATATTACTACTAATAATACATTTTTAATATATTTATTGTAGGAAATATACTAAATATCTTCATGAAACATGATCTTTACTTAATATCCTAATGATTTTTGGCATAAAAGAAAAATGGATCATTTTGACCCATACAATGTATTGTTGGCTATTGCCACAAATATACCCGTGTGACTTATGACTGGTTTTGTGATCCAGGGTCACATTTCATTTATTTACAGGTTACATTTATACGCCACATACCATTTTATAAAATGATTTACATGGAATCAAATGTTAAAAGATTTGAGTAACATAGCCTTCAATTGCATTGTCTCTGGCATTAATAAACATGAATTCTCAATATCTGATTGGATAAACAGTAATAAACAGCATGTTATGTCTATTGGCATTTTTGTTTGTTTTAAGGAGCTCGCTTTTCATATATGGATTATAGAGGAAAACTTAGCGTAGTCCAAATATCAAAAATAATAAAAAAATATTAAAAGTACAAATATTATTAAATAAAATCATAGCATTTCCATAGAATTATTGTACCAAACATAATTTACATAAATCATCAAAACAGAAAATAAATCTAGCAACAAAAAAGTTGCTATATTAGGTTACACCAGCAGAGGTCAGACTTGCACAGAGTTTCAAAGATTGGGCTTCACATTATGTAAAGCCCTCTAGAAATTCACTCAAGTGTCATTTTAGTGGCACTAGAGTCGTTATAATAACTAATCAAACAGATTAATCTAAAATTATAATAATAAAACATAGCACTCATAATAAAAAGTACACTTCACTGTAACGCAATTTCCTCCTCCACTTTAAACACAATACGCCCTCAGCAGCATATCAGTGTTTTTAATTCTCGAGAGGACCCATAAGAGTCCCCTTCAACTGTTTATATGTAAAACGACGGTAACAATAATATGACAAAACAATGTTCAGTAAATAGCTTTTAGAATAAACAATTTTTAGGCAAACAGGCGCATTAACTTAATTAATCATAATTATAATTTAATTCTTTCGTGCATTCGCAGGTTTGAGTACACCATTAGGTGTACATATTTTAATTGAATAATCCTTAATAAATTATTCCATTATAATATGTAATGATTATTCAGTTCAAGTTAATGGAATTTTTCTATTAATTGAAATGCGTAAATCTTAAAAAAGGCTTTTTTGAGTGTATGGCTATTTGGGATATTTCACAATGTCTTCGAACGCGGTTCAGCCAATCAGAATCAAGTTAGAACTATTTATTTATAATTAAGGAATATAGGTAGGCTAGGCTACAAGAATAGAGATAGGCAACCGTAGGCTATATTAAGTTAAAGGGCGTTGCGCGAAGCAGTGTCTGTTACTAAATATATGGGCTATAGCTAATGTAAATATGTTCACTTCACAGTATAGCCTCAACCTTAATGTTTAAAAAAAAAAATTATACTTCAATGTAGAAATGACATATTAAAGATTAAATATTAAAGCATTTGTATTAATTTGGCCTACCACTCTTTTCGCTATTAAATCACTATAGGATTATAAAGAGGTCTAGCCATACAGGCATTGGACATTTTTTAAGCTGTTTACATCTGTGCACAAGAATGATTAAGGTAAGGGGCGTGTCACTGTCCAGCACTTATAGTAATGGATGTTTTTACAGTAAAGTTATGATTTTAATTTTCCATACTGTATTTGAATAATATCAAGGCACATGCGAAAACAGCTAATTGACAATCGATGTAAACGTTAATAACACAAGAAATACAAAACAACTGTTTGCCAAATAAATGTTTTTGTTAGAGACCATACATAATTGATTGAAATGAAAATGTTGTAAAATATACAATATTATAAGGATACGCGAAAGTGGCGCAACGCAGAACCCATTATAATCAGTGATACTGTCTACAATGGATGCGGCGTGGTGCCAGATATGTGTACAGCTCCGGTGTAGACAAACATGTTCAATTCTCGACTCAGAGAAATGTCTTAAATGATTGCATTATACGTTAATGTTTAATGGGTCACTTTTTCTAGTTTATGAGCTGTTTAATTAATAACATTTTAATAAAATGAAAAATTTATTAAAACAACATTAATTAATTAAAACTAAACCATAAAATGATCCCATAATTGGAACTCCTAAAAGCTTCTACAATGTAAACAAAAACAAATGTCATGATCATTAAGTCATGACAATATATGTTTTTACTTCAACTCATCAAAATAAGTTAAGCCTAAGTTATAGAAAGATTCAACTCATTTTTTTAAGTCAGTTTAATTTAGGTTGAAATGACTTAAACAGCCATGCTGATTGTACTTAAAAATTTAAGGCTGCAAGTTTTTTCTACAGTGATATATGAAGGGCCAGAACCAAGCGTGCTCCTGAAAAGTGAAGCCAAAACGCTTCAATCGCCCCCAGGTGATCCCAGTATAGTTCATTAACTGCATTAACTAGGTCAGCCGGAACCGGGAACACTTCCCATAACACCTGATGTACTCGTTACATCATAAGAAGAATGGCATCTACGCTAATGTTAGTCTCTCTGTTTATCCCGAGGTTTACTGCAGTCAGCCGGATCCGGGCCGTATCCAGATCAGATGGTGGACCAGCGCCTGGACATGACCAACGCATCCCTGAAATGTCTGCAGAGAGCGTGTCAATTAAACTCCCCCCGTAAATGCCGCATCGACACGACATCCTCATTAAACCCGTCTTCGGCGTGACGACTCCAATCTTTCAAATAATCTAACAAATATCTATTTGCCTAATATGAATTAAGACCTGTAATGTTGCCAGAATTATAATCATACGCTGTTTGTTCGTCGGCCAGAGGAGAACTGGCACCCCGACTGAGCCTGGTTTCTCCCAAGGTTTTTTTCTCCATTCTGACCCTGAAGGAGTTTTGGTTCCTTGCCACCGTTGCCTCTGGCTTTTGGCTTGCTCAGTTGGGGACACCTAAATTTCATCTATATTACCGATCTGCCCGCATTGACACTATATGATACTTGAAATTAGCTGGATAACATCACCGTTTCACCTGAACGGCTGTACAAATTCTGTTGCATTATTTTCCTGTTAACAATGTGAAGCTGCTTTGAAACAATTGGACTTGTTAAAAGCGCTATATAAATAAAGGTGACTGTGACTGTGTCTGAAGCACATGGCGCAGGTGCACTTAGGGCGTGTCTGAATCCACTTGGTCTAAAAGGGTTGTACCTAGTCTCTTAATGAGTCATGGGTGTGTTTTGGGCGTAACGTGCAATAAACCAATCAGAGTCTCAGCTTGCACTTGCACCATGGCAGATTCACTGTTTACATGGCAGAATTTGCGAGGGGAAAGCCTGAACGCTTCTCCAGAGAGGAATCCTTTTATTTTTAACATTTAAAAATGTTTGTGTGCTGCTGCGCGTCCCGTAATAAGCTGAGTGTACGCGCATTGTGCACCTGCCTATAGACGCATATTACTAACACGCTCTTTAAATAACACAAAAATACTGCGCTATTGACTTTAGACCAGGTTTTTGTTGGTCAATGGCACAGTCGTTTTCAGTTGCCTCAAAATAGCAACGAGCCAACAATGCACCTGAACACACCATGTTTTTTAGACCAGCACACCCATGGGCGAACAGATGGGCATGAGTGCATTTGCTATTTAAACAATGTGACGCTGGACGTGAAAATGATGCGTCGGGCTGAAACTAGCAAAAAACACTTGCGTCACGCCTGGTGTCGCATTGCGCCGGGTGTATGATAGGGCCGAAAGTGTTCATTTTTTAAATAAGTTTGGTTTTAGTTAGTTGATGCTATAAAACCGGGGGGTGTGACGTTATGATTAACAGCTGAGATTGACAGCTTCTCTGAGTGAACCAACTGACTTTTTTCTGTATTTTCGGGAGGAGATTGGAGCTTTAACTTTAATTTCTTCATTTCCATAACTGTTTATTTCACACCAACATAATGCGTTTCCGATTCTGCAGGAGTGTGGGCGTGGCCTTAATATGGCGGCTCCATTTCACGCTCACTACTGCGCAGACTCTGGTCCCGAGTTCACTACTGCGCAGACGTACAGAACCCTGTAAAGTTCTATATATAACCTTTTCTTCTAAGAGTTTTGTTGTATCTTTCAAACATATTTTGATTGTTAGGATGACATTAACAAGTGATACTGTAGGTTACATTTTGAGGCGCTAAATACAGTACCAAAAAGACATTCTGTCAGCCAATAGAATCGCTGTGGGGGTTTGGATTTTGTCATGGGGTACAATTTGGACACTTAGTTCTGCTTCTGTGTCGTTTTGGCCTGAGCCTTAAATGCCATGTGTCTAATGACTCAGGTGGCACCATAAGAACGCACACAGTCCAAGCCCTTCACAGCAACTATCCAAACCCGTGACGTCAATATGAATCCATTACATGCTTTTAAGAGCCTTCCAAAAAAATTATCTAACAGCAGAAGCTAACAAGGCCATGCCAACCAGCAAAACCTCGACCTCTTGTTCCGAATGTTGTTATGCATCAAAAAAAATAAAATAATAAAAATATTATGCTGAACATGTGTTCTGCATCATAGCTCTATACACAGGATATTAATATGGCTGGAATTAGCATCTGACTAATAATAATTGTATAACTACATGTAAAGGTCGAGATCATGCTGCTGTTGTCCCATTTCTCTCTCTTCCTCTTCCTCCCCCGCAGTGAGCTGATGGCCATACATCTCTTAAAGAGCCCATTGCAATCAATAATATTCCGAGCTAGTACTCAGTATTGGCCTCTGTAGTCATATAATACCGCAGCATTTGTCATTATTCGCCCTGACGGCTGAGGTCTGTGTTATTCTCCTGGGAGCTGTTCCCCGGTCATTACCGCTGTCATAAATAATATGCACTAATGAGATATGAATTGATTGCTTGTGTGAGCCTGACATTTTCATCTCTCACATTAAATGCTGTTTAACAATAGATTACCACCCAATCGTTCCTTCAGTACGGACCAAGCGGAAGAGTGAATTGTCGCCGCATCAGGCTGAAAGCGAAAAATATAGGACTATATTCCACTATAGATGTTGCACAGAAGCTTTCAAATGTTTCTGTCTTTACAAGAGATACTGATTTTGATTTGAATATTAAGCATAAATGGTATGTAGAGTGCAGGTCAGGATTTGTTTTCAGGGTCATTTCTCATTATATTAGTGAGAATTAGAAAATTATGTCACTAATTGATTTTTTTCTGTTAATATGCTTATATAGATGCTTTCAGAGGGCAAAACTGACCGAAAAGCTTGATTTATGAAAGACAACACTAAAAGCTTTATTCAGCCAATAGTTTCCTTTCTCTCAATTAAATCTAAAGCAAACACATTCAGTCCATCAACACAAAAAGACCAAAAAGATGAGGTGAAGTGTGTGTGCGCTTGCATGGCTGTCACTTTTACTGATTAATGACTTGGCCTGTAATGTACATTGAAGCCCAAGTGTATGTGTGAGTAAGTGTGTGAGACAGAAGAGAGAAAGTAAGGGAGAGAGAGAATGAGAGTGGAAGAGATGGAGATAGGAACATGGAGAAAGAGGGATTGGTGTTGGTCTGTCCCTTTGTTCTCAAAGGAAATGGTGTCAGTGGTTCAGTGTTGCTTGCCATTGAGAGGTAAAGATTTACTGTCATCAAAGAGCAGATTAGAACACACAGACACACACATTGATTTGGGAGAGAGAGAAGAAGGGAACGAAAGAAAATAGAAAGAGAAGGAGGGAAAATAGATAGAGAGAGATTCACATTTTTGGTGAGGAAACTCATTCCGAGCTGGGAAAGATATGATCAGCTTATTTCAGGAGAGGGGAACATGGCAGCTCCTTCCTGAATGAACGTTGAAAGAAGTAAATTGTAAATATTGATTTCTGCAATGAACTGTCAATCTCCCTCGGCCCGAGATTATGCCGATCATCGGAGACCGACAAATTCGAAAAATGCTGACAGAGACAGCTGTATGGGATTCGTTTTAGCAGTGAGTGGAGTGGGCTTTATTTTCTGATGGCTGGTAATGGTTGTTCAATTTCATCAGATAGCAGCAGAGATCTCATCGGCGGGGGAAAAATTAAACCAAGCGTGACACCACAGACAGACCTTCGCAGACAGAGGGCTTCGTCCCCCCAGAAGGATCTGAGCACTTCAGTGGTCCTGTATAGCAGGTCAATTTTGATACACCAGGAAACCTGTTTCAAACCGGGTCAAGCCATTGAACTGATGTCAGTCCTCTTAAGTGAGTCAGTTTTTTGACAGAGGAGAAGTTAACAGATTTGTTCCAAAATAAGGAATAGCTGCAGACCTTAGAGGTGCACTAACTAACTGCATTTATTTGACCAAAAATACAGTAAAAATGAAATATTGTGAAATATTATTACAATGTGATTTACATTGACAAAAAATATGTGATTTACATTTACAAAAAATATTACATTGCCATTATTGCAGTTTCAAGTAACATCTCTTATTATTATCAATGCTGAAAACAGTTCTGTCAGGATCACTATCGTCAAAGTGACAGTTAGCATATAGTTTGGATTGGCAGTATGGTTCTGTTCTGGGCAAGAACTCCCTGCCCATCCATGCAGCCTTGCATGGATAAGACCAGGGAGAGCAGTGATAAACCCCACTAGGTTAAACAGAACCAACAATGTATTGCAGATAGCATTAATGTCAATATTAAAATGTACAACCTAATTCAGGAATTTAGTCTAATTCAAGGGGAATCAGATGGCAAATCCTGACTGACAAATGGAGGAGCTGGGGATGGAGGAGGGTAATTAGCTCCGGGGAAACGCGATAGCAGCTGATAATACTGAAGGAGCTTATATATATGCATGCTGTGATAGGCATCATATTCCTATAGGTAGACGTGATCAGCTGACAGTCAGCTGACGCGAGCTTGACTAACGTGCCCTGCCAGAACTAACGCTATATGATGGATTTGTGCTGTTTTGATCAATTTAATGTGTCCTTGCTGAAAAAAAAGTATTAAAAAAAATGCGAATGCAATGAAAGCGGACTAGTGATTAGATAAGTTTACCTGTTTGGCTGATGCCGTTTAATTTCCCCAACAACTTGTTAGCATCTGACTTCACAAGACAAGTAAGTTTTTTTTTTTTTTTTTTAAATAACAAAAGGGTATTACTGCTATATTTTATATTGTAGAATAAATGCGAATATATCTCTGTTCACCACAGACATTATTTGAAGCATTTAACCAAATACCCATTCAAGAAACCCATTGACTTCAGGACGATGGAAATGGAAGTGCAAAAATGCTAACTTGCTTCTGGGTTTCGGCCTACAAAAAGCGTTTTCACTACTAAAGCAACATGTCACACATTTTTGCCTATTTTTGTTACGGAGACAATCATAGCTCTTTTCAACCAGAATAGTCTGCTCCCTTTCTGGAGCCAGAGCCTGTTCTTGGCAAGGCGAACTGGCCACGTGTTTCCACAGACTTGAGAAACGAACAAACACATAACGTGATGTGATGTGATGTGAAATGTGTTGTTTACCTGACTATAAAGAGTGTGCTTCCCAGTGTTTGTGCAGGCAGTGCAGCACTTCTGTTTTCTGTTCACAGTACCAGGAGTGATTCTAGCATATCGGTAGCTTGCATAAACTCGCGGTACTGTCCTTTTTGGAGATGTATTGAAACTGAAACCGCTGATTCACTCGCTCTTGCACACTGGGTCTCTCTTGCGCGCACAGTTATATATTTATATATTTAAGAGCAACATTACTCAATGCAACAATATTTCTCCTCCCCCCACTCCAGCAAGTTTTTAGGGCCAGAGTTAAACTGAACTTTCTAGCCTGGAACCCCCTTTACTGCAGTGGAAATGCATGGATAGGTTGGATGTACACAAAGCCGGGAACCCACACTGGAACCATGTTGATGTCATCCCGAGGTACCCAAGATCTTTCATCAGGTCCATATCCTTCCCAGTCCACCCCCACGGAGTCAAGTAGGCAGGCCCGTCGTCAAGGAGGAGCAATCCGGACCAGGCTCTGTGGAAGGAGGTGAGAGGTTTCATCAGGGATACATGGAAGGTAGTGTGAATACGATATTGTGAAGGGAGGCTTCCCCTTGCACTTTGTAGCTTCAAAAATCATAATCAAAATGGAGTCAGACATGAAAGCCACGCTGCAATGACTACTGTCGGAAAATGATACCTCAGTTGTGCTCACCAACATTTCTGGGCAGTCTGAATTAACCAAAAAGTTGACGTGAAAACGGCATACGCCAGATGCAAGACATTTACTGCGTGTGTGGTGTGTGTGTGTGTGTGTCTGTGTTTGCCTAGATGATTTACATGGAATTGAATGTGTGTGCATTGTTTAAGCTGGCTTTCAGTTCAATAAAATAACAAAAACTACATTTTGGATTTTTATTCAACTAAATGGGCATGCCGTGATCTGTAGGCTACTGAATTTTTTACTGCAACTGACAGATTCCAGCCAAAAAAACACAACACGGGAGTGGGAGGGAACGGGACTCAAACTTCTGGGATTGGGACAGGACAGGATTTCCCCCCAGTTTTTTCATGGGATTGGGATGGGACGGGATTTTTTTTGGTGGGAGTGGGACAGGAGAGGTTTGAAAATCCACTCCCTTGTCACCCTCTAGTGAGAACAAAGGTCTTATTTGCAGGGAAACTCAGTGGAGCAGGTTTGGTGGTGGTGGCCTCCATGATACTATCATCCAGGGGCCACTGGATGGGGCTGAGGATAATCTCTGGAGGTAAAATGGTTTCAGGTTCCTCTGAGGGTTTTTCAGATGAGTAAAGGTGAGATAAAGCATCAGCTTTGACGTTCTTCTCATAGCCCCATCAAGCACGTTGGGCCCTCTTATTAACTGGCTTTAACTTCTCCAATTCGTTAACATCAGGAACGGTTGATGGGCCTCCTCTAGCCAGTGCTGCCACTCTTCCAAAGTGAGCTTGATGGCAAGAAGTTCTGGATGAATCGGCAATAGAAGTTAGCAAAGCCTAGAAAGCTTTGAAGTTCTTTGATGCTGTTGGGAACGGACCAGGATTAGACTGCTTTGAGGAAGAGATGGAATTTCCTTTGCTTTTTCACCACAAATGTGATGTAAAGCCGATGTTCGGTCTAATTCCAAAAGTACACTTGTTGATATCATTGATATCGTAGATGATGAAAAACCAGTTGAGGTACTCTCAGAATACCACATTTATGAAGCCTTGGAAGATGAAAGGGGCACTGACCATGCCAAAGGGTATAACACGTTAGTCATAGTGACCTGGGGTCACAAAGGTGGTCTTCCATTCACCCCCCTGTCATATTCGAACGAGGTTGTATGCACTGCAAAGTTTTAGCTTGGTGGAGACCTTGGCTCTTCTCAACAGTTCCAGGGCAGCAGGGATGAGGGTAAGAGGATACCAGAACCAAACTGTGATTTTGTTGAGGGAGCAATAGTTGATACATGGCCTCAAGCCTCCGTCCTTCTTAGCCACAAAGAAGAAACTTGAAGCAGAAGGGGAGGTGGATGGTCTGATGCAACCTTGTTCTAGTGGCTCCATTATGTACTCCTCCATGGATGGAAAGTGGGTACACTTTCCCACGGTGTACTAGCTCACATGGAATAAGGTCACCTGGAATAGCCAGTAAACACGTCATGATGAAACTATATATTGGGTTATGATTTTGCCATTATGACATGGAGTGTGATTCTCAATTTAATCAGCCAGCATCATTTTAATTACATTTTCTTTTTTTATTTACACTATTCAGACACGTTTGAATATGTAACCCAACCCCATCCCTAAACCTACCCATTTGTGTATTATATGATATAAAATACAGGCTATAACAGGCAGATTCCAAGTGTTCTGTGGCCAAACGATTGATTTGTGTGAAGAAAATCCCCAAAAGCGATCAGCATCTCCATCCGCCAAAGATCATACACAGTGCACGTGTAACTGGTCTGTTGTCTGCGTTGTGTTGTGTATGTTTAAGGAAGAACAGGACAGCATTCACAGTTTCGCTGATCTTTATTCCTGAAGAACAAATAAAAGCAGCCTCTTTATGAATGAGAGTCACCTTTGTTTCCTCTCCAGTGCATCACCAATGCAAAGAGAATAAATCACATTAAACAAGAAAATAAATGTAACAGAAAACATACCTGAAGTCGCATCATGTTAAAGAGTCGGTGTATCATTTGAACGAGATATGACTCAGGCCCTGTCCCAAATGACACACTTAATGTGCACTTTCGGTCTTGTGGACTTACAATGGCCGCTGCGTGCGCGTGTCCGTTAAGTCCACAAGACCGTAGGGTGTCCCATTCATCATTTGTGCGGACTCAGAGGAAGACCGTGAGGGTTTAGGGTGCCATTTGGGACTGGGCCTAAGTGGAGTGTGAGTGTGTTCACGGAGCTGCGGGTTGGATCATCATTTCATGAGTTAATACTTTTATACTGTTTTTGGTCAGTTTTTGCAATAAATACCTGTGACTGTACTTTTATTTGCCTGTTACGTGTTTTATATTGTTGAGAAGTGGGTAGGCTTAGGGTAGGAGTGTGGTTAGTTGCTCCAAAATATAAAAGTAGCCTATAAATATTCATAAAGTCATGTCTAGTTATACAAATGCAAAGAATTAAATGTGTCTTGATCTGACCCTTTGGTCAAACAACTGAAGTCAAATGGAGTACCCTGTGCGTCGGAAAACAACGCTAAATAGGTACCTTGTGCATTCAAGTGACGCCAAAGTGGGGCCTGACCAAGCGTCAATATGTGATGAATAGGAGTGAGACCGTGTTACTTCAAGAGATCTGATCACAAAATGTTTTAGATCCCCTTTTGTATTATAGCTGAGCATTTGTGATCTGATCACCAAAAATCATCTTAATACCAGTTAGAAACAGGGCAGGTATGAAGCAGGAATATTCAGTGAGAACATATTTCAGTGTGAAAGAAATACAGAGCAGCAGTAGCCTGTGCAGATTTGAGCAGGTTGCCCCCCTCTGGTCAGATCAATAAGGTTTCTCTGCAGGCACAGGGCTGGTTATAATCTTCAGATGAGTTATGTTTCTGTCATAACCATGAGAAGGTTTTACCACTGACTCTTAGCCCAGATAAACGGTAGGTGGCATGTGTGGAACAGGGTCTTGAGCGACGGTGACAGCTTTTGAAAGATTAATCCAGAGGCAAGTGCCTGATACGGCTGTGTGCTGTTTGTATGCTGAACAGTCTGCCAATCTTCATATTGAATAAGGGTTCTGGAACACTGGGCGCTTTGTGGACTCTATTATATGTTTTTTTTTACTGATAAAAGAAAAAAAGAAGCCACTTTCAGATGCTTCACCTGGTGATCTGTAATCTGAGAACTTTAAAGTAAATATTAACCAGGTCGATGAACAAGAATATAGTGATATGAAACTATTCTCATTTATTCTTTATTCTCATCCCAACTCAGATTTGTTGACTATATCTGATTTTTTGACAATCAGCTTACATCTTTTATATGATCTATATCCGATATCTGCATTAACAAATACACTTAAAAACAAAAACAACCCAAGGTAGATGTACTGACCCAGAAACATTTAGAATTTGCAATGGTGGCAGACAAAATGATAATACAAGCTTTTACTTTCTGCAACATCTTTAAAGGTTAGCAAAACATTGGTCAGCAAAACAGAGCCCTTGTTGCCGCCTGTGCATTGAAAAGAGTCATGTGATCATGGTTGGTGTCCACCTGAGTTAATGTCAATCTACAACGTCGCTTTTTCAATGACGTACGACTCCATTGACAAGAGGAATATTCAATCTGTCAGTTTAAACATATATGATTTAAATCACATTTACTTCCAGATATGAATGAGGCCTGAAACTGATCTGAGAATATTGGAATCCATGTGGTTTTTTTGTGGGGTTTTTTCTGGAATTGGGTCACTTGAGCCATGTAATGTAAATGCAGCCTTATTAGGAATATGCTCTGAAATGCTTGATTATGATTGGTTAATCTTGGCATTCTGAGGTGTATGGAAGTAGAGAGCACACATATTATTTTGCGATAATGATCAACTGACTGTACACTATCCTGCTTATTTTATGGCTAATCACCAGTTGAATACATACATCGGATATGAAAAGTTGTTTTAAAAATTATTTTATAATCGTACCTGTATTAATTTAAGTCTCTCGTATCACACTGCAGAGTCGCTTACTCTTATTGCATACAAAAAAAAATAAATGCTAATGTTGAACGCCATCACTCAAATGAGATCACAGCAATAGCAAACCACAATAATCCAATCAATTCCCAATAGACAAAATCAAGTCCTGCCCTACATTGTTTTCTTGTTTGAGAAGACGTTTCACTCAGATATACGTCACAATAGGAAAGAAAGGCTATCACAACTTTCATTTTATGCCAATTTTAAGCCTCATTATTACTGTAATATTGTAACATTGTAGCATATAGCATTTCCATGGACAGCTGTGAGAGTTTGCCTCTTTGTCTCCATCTCTGTTTGAAACCTGCAATTGCAGTTATTTGTGGAATTATCATCGTGGGTTGAGGGTTGTGCATCGTCAGCGCAAATTAATCTATGTTTTGAGGAGTTTGTGTGGCTGTCATTCATTCACCACATCAGTGTGGATACTGTACTTCGGGAATCACAGATTCTACGTCTCGGAAGTATGACCAAAATAAGAACTGAACTGAACAATGTTTTGTTCTGACCAACTGAGAAAAAAAAAAAAAAAAGCATTACAATGAATTGCGCGAACAACGGTGATTGAATCTAATGATAGCTTAGTTTATTTCACATCAAACCATGCAAATTATTATTACTGTTATCCTTTGTTCTCAAATTGTTAATGTTAACAACATTAGCATTGTGTGACTGTGTATTTAGTGTGTGTTAGCATTACCTGTAGATGTCAGTTTCCGTAGATTAATTTTTTGCTTTTGACTATGGGTGAATCTCAAATTGTCACTGGTGATTGTCGTTTGAACCTTTCTGGATTACAATCCGCCATCAAAAGGATACATTTAATTATTCCAGATGCTGTGAGAAAAGACTATAAATAATCCGCCACCTGCAGCATCCTCAAATGCGATATAGCCTACCCTAGACTCCTTGTTTTATGTATACAGACGTGACATGATGATGCAAAGACGAACGGTGGCATGCTCGAATTTCCAGTGGAACGTTACCAGTACCACGCAAATTATAACACAATATTACAAGCTTACCGTTGTAAAACAGGATAAGGTAAAGAGATAGATTTGAACACGGCTGGTTATGTACTTGCTCAAAAATGTATTTTGGATCATTTTTAACCCCCAAAAAATTACAGACTGCAGCTTTAATATGTGACTGTGGAATGCCATGAATGACCAAACAGAATCAAGTTTTCCAGAAAGAAGAGTAATAATTTTTGATAATGACCACTTTCCATACTGTGCTAGTTTTATGTCTCTTATATTACTCTACGCTCTCTTTCTGTTGACATAATACAATATTGTTTTAATTAAATCAGTATTTTTATGTCAGGTTTTTTTAAATACTTTTTAAAGAAAGTATAACGGTGTAGTCACATTAGCGAAATTTTGCAGGCAAAAAGGTCCACTGTCACTATGTAGCACTATATGAAGCACAGGTCACACAGAAGTCCTTTTCATACCAAACAGCTTACTATTGGTCAGCATGGTGAATCCATGCCACCAGCTTGAATCTGAGCGGGGAAATCTTTATCCCTCACACGATATTCCCATTCACATGGATTCCTATTGAAATGACTATGCGAAAATTCGACAAAAAAACTGTAAATGTGACCACACCTTTTGCATTATTGCAAATGAACCCCCTGCAGTGACATTTGTAGGTAAAAATAAATAAATAAATATTGTTCCGCAAAGTTTAGGGAAAAATAGGTGAATACTGCTATAAAAACATGAAAAAGGAGGGAACTGTAAACTGGCGCAAAAAAACAAGCAAACGGACAAACATCTTTGCTAAATGTCTTTCGCAGATATCCACAATTCAATCAGAGAACGCTGCGCAGCTGTGAATGATGTGCAGAAAGCCAATGCTGGCACTTTGTTTTGTTAGCATGTGCACATCCAGGTCTCATAACATTAGGACCACTCAATGCGCTGCTCTTTTGAATTACTGCTCCTGGGCCAGGCCTGGGAAGGCTCATTTGCGAGCAATCGATACGGGAGAGGGATTGGGTGCAGATGGAGCGGTACATCAGGTCGGCCTTGATGGGGAAATCATTGAGGTCAGCGCTGAGAAGGCTAGAGCTGATCAGCTGTGTTAAACTCCTGCAGTGTCTCAGACTTCGCAGGACAGGGCCGGATGCATAAACAGACTGCTCACCGCCGCATTATACCTCTGAGAAACGTGCTTGATCGTGCAAAGATGATGGTGAGAAGACGGTATTAGGTTTTTAAGAATCTAGCTGATGTTAGATTCGATCTTAGATTAGTGTGACGAATGAACAATCGCCTTAAAGTGATATATGCAAGCTGACAGACTGCCCATAATATTGTTTTTGGCTGTACATGACTTCAGGTCAAATCAGATGCGATTCAGTGAAAAACGATCCTTTCTCAAGGAAAGTCTCGCAAAAACACACAAATCATACTGTATGTGATTGTTTTTTCATAATTGATTCTGTCTAACTGACTTTGGAAAAAAATAGGCTTCTTTTGGCAAATGAAAAAGACTTGTTTGGAAGGAAAGAAAACAAACAAAATCAAAATATTAGTGAAAGCCCACATACATAGACTACAGCCAACAAAATATGGAATAATAACTGAAATATGGTAATAATAAACTTTAGTAATTAAATTAAAACATTAAACACATCAACAAACAAGTAGCCAATAAGCAGCTCAATATAATATAATATATATTTCACTAAATGAACCAGTGAATTTAGCATTGTTTCTTTGTTTTTACTAATGTAAATGGTTTCACACAGCTCTTGCAGTCTCTATATTGTCAAAACAAATGTCAGCGTCGATAATTTTTTCCCATTAAGCACAAATGATTCAGTTGTGTTAATGGCATTCTTGTTTTGTGGTATGCATGCGTCCATGGCAAACAGCTGTACTTGAACTTTTGTCCGAGCGATTAGGACACAAGGACAGTGCCTGCAGCATTAGGTGTCCTTTAATTGCCATTTGCATAGTGGGTTAATCATTTTCCGACTCCCCAATTACTTACCCTCTGTGTCCATGTCAATGACGCTCTCACACAGATGCCCACATTTGGGATTATGGAGGCTTTGTTTTGCTTAAATGGTTATCGTCCCGGGATCAATCACAAAGTGTGCATTTAGAGAGCGGAACATGTGTTTTTCCATTTGGATGGTTTCTCTGAATTCTCACAGGACTTCATGCGCTCCGTTATAACGTTGTAAAAGATAGATTATAGATTTTTAATAAAAATATGTAATGCACACAATTTTTTTCTCATGATTTGTTATCACAACTTTTTATCTTTTGTCTAATCAACTTAAATAATTAACTTGGTAAGATTTTTTTTTATTTCAATGAACTCAAAATTTGAAGGCAACCATGTCACTTACTTTTTTAAAGTTAAATCAACAATATTATTTTGCAGTGCACCATGCAGTCCATAAAAATGGTACTTAATAACCCTAAGATTTATGACAATTAGCTAGTGTTTACCTTATTATAATTGCTTTCCACTAAAGTATACTCTGTTAAATAATTCAAGAGTAAGAAAACAGTTTTCAGTTTTATATTAGTCAACCAAATTGAAAAAATATATTCAGTTCCCATATCTGATATGGCAAAGCCTTTCTGAGAGTGAAAGGAAAGCAAGTATTCTGGAACACAAAGAGCTGACTTCCAAATTATTTATTGTTGATTCCCTACATTTTGGCATCTTGTTTTCTTTCCCCAGCTGTGTAGTGCCGACTTTGCCCTTTCCCTGAAAGGACGATATGAGTGTCAGATTTATGACCTGCTAAACGAGGCTGCTGGCCCGATTGAAATCTACTGCAGTGAGTAACAATGACAGAGTGAGGATGTTTGCCCATGATTAGCAGAAATGCTAGAGGTTAATTACTCAGATCTACGTTTATTGTTCCATTTGCACATTTCAGACAGACTGATCGTTATTAATTAGGGTCACCGATCCGATCGAGGCGAACAAGGAGCCCCTACAGCCATTTCAAGCAGGCAGAGACCAAGGCACCATTACCTCGGCGGAACAGTTAGCGCTGTAAGCTATTGGCTTCATCTAAGAGCTGCATTAGCGTGAAGA
The DNA here is from genome assembly GCA_018749465.1 of Paracanthobrama guichenoti. Lineage (NCBI taxonomy): Eukaryota > Metazoa > Chordata > Actinopteri > Cypriniformes > Gobionidae > Paracanthobrama > Paracanthobrama guichenoti. The sequence continues at coordinate 11,150,071 of CM031961.1, read as the reverse complement.
GCTGAGCTCATAAACAGTGTGGGCCGAGCTTTAAATGGCTGACTGGGTTTATGTGCTCTTCTGTTTGATAATGCTTTGCACTTCTAATGCATTTTTAAGTGGCCCTTCACGTACTCATTTACCAATAAAGTGGATAAGTTTGCTTTAAGACCCTGTATGAAGGGGTAAATCACCCCAACAGCCAAATGAGAATGGCGAAAATAGGTGGTTTTGCATATGGAAAGCATCACCTGCCTGAAGAACCCTTAGGAACCTTCAGAGGAGGCTTTGCAGCTAATTACAGGAAGTGTTTTTGACTTCCTGTTTTGCAGTATTGAATATTCAATTCAATATACAATGCATAAACAGCTCGCATGCAGTGCCAAAAGTGAATGAAGTCAAATAAAATCAGCCAATACACTAGTATACTAATATCAAAATGAGAGTTTGGTCCTTGACATTTACTAGATATTATTTACTTAAGCTTGAAAATTGAATCAATACATTTCGGCAATTCCATAAATGTAAATCAGATCTTTAAAACAGGATTATCCTCTATGAGGTGATGTTATTCAGAGTGAAATGACTGACCGCAAGAAATCAATCCTGCAAATTAGAGAAGGATGAATCAGACGGCATCCATGTGGACATGGAAAATCAATAAAATAATTTAAAAGATAAAGGCTCTGGGTCCTTCAAATCTCCCCTGCGGCTATACGTGACAGTTTATTCTCATTAAAGTTTTTGATAAAATGCCACGCAACGGAATCTCATGCATTATCTTTTTAAGTGTAAGCAGAAGGAGTCGTACCACCTTCCTGTATGGAGTAAGTCAAGTTGGCGGAAACCAGGTGTTTCTAATAAGTAAGTCTACGTCGAGGACTTTGTTGTATCTGATGACTCAGAGATGTTTCACAGTCCTGGCATTTTTGCTGCATTAGCTTTATCGCTATATTTAAGAGTTGCAATGCACTTTCTGGCTGAGGGATATCATATCTGAATGACTTCAATAGAAAATATGATGGCAATCATATTTCATGCCATGTGGTGGTGCTGCAGTCCAGTTCCTTGTTCTGTCAGATGGAAATACATTCTGCATTTTTAATTGTAGAACCAAGAAGCACAGAAGGTGAGTTGGATTAATGCACTTAAAAAGCCTATTTAAAAAATGGGTTTGTGCCTTAGTCCCATCCATTCTCTTCCCAGCATGCACTTGGGCATGAATAATTAATATGCATTATAGCAAATGAACATATTTGTGACCCTGGACCACAAAACCAGCCATATAAATAAAAAAATAAAAAAATTATTGAGATGTATATATAATCTGAAAGCTGAATAAATAAGATTTCCATTAGTGTATGGTTTGTTAGGATAGTTAGAATATTTGGATAAAACAATTTAAAAATCTGGAATCTGAGGTGCAAAAATAAAATTTAAATATTGAGAAAATCTGCTTTAAAGTTGTCCAAATGAAGCCCTTAGCAATGCATATTACTACTAATAATAATTTTTTTTGTTATATATTTACGGTAAGAAATGTACTAAATATCTTCATGGAACATGATCTTTACTTAATATCCTAATGATTTTTGGCATAAAAGAAAAAATTATCATTTTGACCCATGCAATGTATTATTGGCTATTGCCACAAATATACCCGTGTGACTTATGACTGGTTTTGTGGTTCAGGGTCACATTTAAGCATTTGCCAGTTTTATTTTTGTTGGGGTTTGTCATGTTACTTAATTTTTTTGTATTGTACTCTCAAATTGAGTTTGTTTTAATTCAAATGATTAGTTCATATATTGTTGAGATTGATGTACGAAGTCTTGGGTTTTTTTTTTTTGAGTGAGTGAGTGAGTTTTTTTTATGAGTGTTCAAATAATTGGAATACTTCAAACCATTCAAAGAAAGGAAATGATGTATTTAAAAGGTTCAAACTGATTTTAAATCATGGCAACTTTCCATTTTAATTTCAGTCGAGATATTTACTTCAAATAATTGTGCAAAACAATCAACAACTAAAAACATGCAAACAGTTGTTTTTTTTTTAAGTTCTCTAAACACCCCATTTTTTTGCAGTGTATATAAACAGTGTAGAAATATATGACAAATGCGTGATCACATATGACAGAAAATCTATCCAATAAAGAGCAAATATTTAGACTGACCCTAGACTGATGGTTCATTTTAATAACACTGCGGTGATGAAGGTAAATAAGATTGAAAGTTCGTCTTACTGAAGAGGGACTCAGAGTTTCACAGAACAAGTTATTTACAGGCACACTGAAAGGTCACACTAATCTCTGAATAACCAGCCATTGATTTTCAGTTATACCTTTTAATAACGTGGAGAAAGAGACACTCCTTTATATACAATATTTATTAAGTGCCTCTAAAATTGAGGAATTCTCTTAGGCTTTGCTCTGAATCTTCTTTGTAAAGAAAGATGGAAGAATTCTTCACGGTTCTTCATCAACCATCAACACAATGTAGGCACGAAAAACCTCCATAATGGAGATGGCGAAATGAGCAGATTATTCTTTTGAAAAGACTAATTGGTATGAATTACTAAAGCTATGGCTGTTTACACCCATCTTCTTGTTGGTTGACAGGTCTGGACCTCACAGGGCACCCCTTTGATTGAGAATGAACTCAGACAGCCTCTGATGAGGTCAGGCTATTTGTTGATTAATATACAAAGAGTCACACTAGGACTCCATTAATCAAATGAGAATGTCACGTTCCGTATGATTTACATGTCGCCTCTCCTCCAGCAATTCTGTTTCGGACATGGCACGGGGTGGGAACGAAAGGATGAGGGATGAGTAGACAGGATGATGAAGGGTATTTTAGAGAATGAGTTTACTGTATGTGATGTCACTCCTCGCAGCGGGACTATTCAGTGAAGTTTCATTTCTGTCATAAATCTATCTATTCAAAATATACAGTCAAATGCAGCATGCAGGCGGACATCGACTTGCTTGTATAGTTTCGATTCAGATTGGACAGTTTTTCTAAAGAAAAGTGCATCTTTTTATGGAATTTATGGAAGTTTTATTGAATTTTTTTATATGATTTGGAGGTGGAGAGGAATCGTGTTTGTTTGTTTACATGCTTATATGACTTTTCTGTGATCAGATTAATAATGATTTTGATTTTTTTTGTTCTGATTTCAAATCTGAGTGTATTTCCAATCATGTTTGTTTATTCATGTGACCCTGGACCACAAAACCAGTCATAAGTCACACGGGTATATTTGTGGCAATAGCCAACAATACATTGTATGGGTCAAAATGATCCATTTTTCTTTTATGCCAAAAATCATTAGGATATTAAGTAAAGATCATGTTCCATGAAGATATTTTGTAAATTTCCTACCATAAATGTATCAAAAATGTATTATTAGTAGTAATAGGCATGGCTAAGGACTTCATTTGGACAACTTTAAATGCAATATTCTCAATAATTAGGTTTTTTTGCACCCTCAGATTCCAGATGTTCAAATAGTTGTATCTCGACCAAATATTGTCCTATCCTAACAAACCATACATCAATGGAAAGCTTATTTATTCAGCTTGATTCAGATGGTGTATAAATTTCAATTTCAAAAACTGACCCTTATGACTGGTTTTGTGGTCCAGGGTCACATATTTATTTGTTTTCATCATATACTGATGTTTTAATAATGATTCTTATTCTGATTCTGTCTTGTCATTCACTGTGTTCACACTAATGATTATTGATCCGATTCAAAATTGCTCTCTTATTTTGATTCCATTTTCGAGTCTGATTCTGATCATGTGTGTTTACTTTTTTTACATTGATAAATTAATGTTTCTGATTCTAATTTGTCTTTGTATTTTTTTACTCTGACTTTTGATTCAATTCTGATTTGTATATTTTATTTGTCATCCATCTGGTTTTGATTCTCATTCTGATTCATTTTCTGATTTTAAATGTGATTCTGATCATGTGCATTTGTTTATGTTTTTTTCTCGTTTTTTTACGCTGTAATCATATTGTTGATGTTTCTAGTTCTGATTCTTATTTTGATTTTATATTTTGTATTCTTATTATGACTCTCAATCTGTCTCCTGACTCAATTCTGATTCTCGTCATACACGGATGGATTAATAATGACTCAATTTTATGCCAAAAAGGATCTGTATTCTGTATTCTTTTTTTTTTTCTAGTGATAAAGTATGTTTACAAGGTGCTTAAATCATGAAATGTAAGTAAAATTAAAAATGATTATTATATTAGAATTTAAACTAAATCCATAAAATGACCCCCCTAAAAGGTTCTATGAAGCACATGACAGAACCCTTTAAAGTTCTATATAGAACCTTTTCTTCTACGATCTGATTCTGGTGGCTAGAGAAGGTGATATGACCTGAAGGTTTTATTTTCCTCTCCAGATCTGTGGCCAGACTGTGACCCTGTCAGCCGGTGACCCTGAAAAATGACACACTGATTGACTCTTTGTCACCAGTGTGTCATAAGGACGGTTGTCGTGGCAGCTGCGGAATGTTCCGAGAGTAAAAGCAGAGCCATCAATCTCTGCCGGAACACGTCTCGTTCCTCTGTGAGATGATTTCAAACGCCACAGGTCTTTTCCATCAACCTTAGAAAATGCTCGCCAAGACTGCTTTCTCTCTGTATCAATGTGTGTGTGTGCATACGCACAGATACAAATACATACAGAGATGGCAATAAGAGTGTGTCCAAACTTATTTTTGACGTTTTCTTCTCCATTTAAGTTACCACTGTTTCAAAGGGACCACAGTGCATGGAAGCAGATGTAATTTCATTTATATGTGACGTTTCCCAGCATGCCCCATTCAGACGCCAGAGCATAGCAGGGGGGACCCTCTTTTATTCCCTCAGTCTCAGGAGACATTCTCCAGCGTTAAAGATCTCACCAGAAGGTGAAGTCAACTAGCAAACATCCCACAATAATGGCACAAAGTGGATTTAATGTCTCACAAAGCATCAGCCGTAATCCACAAAGATGACTCTCACAGTCTTTCAGGGAGTTTTTATGATGCTAATCAGATCGCTGACAGCTTGAAGTCCACGGCTGACAGCGATGAAAGCAAATTTAATTTTATGTTTTCACACAGCGCAACATTATTGAAACATATACTTATATCTCCACACATTGTGATGCTCTATGTCGAGCTGTTTTGAAGCATATGGTGAAACTTACATTGAGGCAAAAACCGCCTCGGCACTATATCCAGTCGGCTTTTCATTTAGCAGCTGTTTTTTTCTTTTAAATCTGGACACAGGACCCCCCACAGTCAGGCCAAGTATTTACTTTTCTCTCAACAGTTTACATTTGATAACAAGTGTGATATGTTCACTTCCTCAAGACACTCTCATGTCCCATTCTCTTGCATAATAGACCAGTAAACACAAAGTGAGAGAGTCTAAGGGACTAAAGCGAGACTTTATTAAACTAAATTGTGGCACCAATAAAGCATAATTAATGACATATTAAGATGCTTAAGTGATGTTACAAATTAAAATTATGGAACAGTGAGTAATCTGACCTTATCTAATATTTTTCTTGTAAAAGTTGAAGTTTTATGTAATAAAACGTTTTTACATTCTTTTTTATTATTATATTTTGATTCTGTTGCTTCATATAGGAAATATGGTAATACAGATGAACTTCTTTTTTAGGCCGATGAAGCACATTTTATTCTATTACTCATTGTTCAGGAAATATCAGAACTCCTTGGCCAATATTTTTCTTGTAAAATATATTTGCTGTTATAGAAAAAATATTTTTATGATATATATTTTCCTTTCTGTGTAATTATTTTTGCCTGCATGTCACCATATAGGGAACACTAAGAAATATATCTTCTTTCAGTATATACAGTATATACAATGGTAGTATATATATATATATATATATATATATATATATATATATATATATATATATATATATATATATATATATATATATACATTTTTTGTTTTAACTTTTTTATATTTTCTAAAAAAATATATATATTATATATATATATATATATATATATATATATATATATATATATATATATATATATATATATATATTTTTTTTTACTATTGTTTTACCCTTACAACACTAATAATAAAATATAACTATTATCTCTTGTGCTGATAAATCACATTGAAACACTGCGAGAGCAAGAGAGAGAGAGAGAGTGAGGGGGAGAGAGAGAGAGAGCGTCTGTGCATCCACTGCATGTTCTCTGTGCCTCAGTCATTAGTGCAGCAGTGTGAGTGAGCGTGTGAGACCTGCTCTCTCTGGCCGCCCTGCTCTCTGCTCTGTTGTTGTTTATGAGGGCCAAGGAAGGGCCGGGGAGTTGCTGAAATGACAGGACATGCCAACAAATTGCATCACTTCTGCCTCAGTAGCTGGGGACAAAGCAACGCCATATGCTCAGAGCCGGCGATGAATGGGGCTCATTTCCATGGCCGCACCAGGCTCCCAGCATCCCCTCTGTCCACCCGGGAGACAGCTATGCCAGGACATGTGACACAGATGAACCAGTGTACTCAATCTCACCAAAGAGAAAAATAACTCTAATGCCAACTACTCTTTCTTATATGTTTAAGTAAAGTTGGACGCACTCATAAAAATGCTAATAAAAGTTTATGTAAATTAATTATTTTCTGTTCTTATGACAGTCCTGCATTATGGTATAAGTATGGTATAATGTAAGTATTTACATTATTAATGAACATTTCTGGTCTTATACTGAAAAGAAAAAAACAATATTTTTAATTTAATAACTTTTTCTGCTGATGTCATTTACAGTAAGCCGCAAAGGCACACACACACGTCTGGTTTACTATGTTTGTGGGGACTCACCTTACACTCTCTAGCCCCTTACACTAACTCTACTCCTAAACCCATCACAAAAAAACTTTCTGCATTTTTACATTTTCAAAAAAACTCATTCTGTATGATTTATAAGCTTGTTTCCCCATGAAGGACTTAAATTTAGGTTCCCCAGTGTGCATTCAGGTTGAAGTCCCCACCGTGATAGAGAAACATGTACGTACACACACACACACACACACACACACACACACACACACACACACACACACACACACACACACACACACACACACTTTAACTGAATATTACATTTAACTAATAAATTATGGGGGGGATCTGATGCAAATGACAATTTTCTTTCAAACAGATTTGGAAAGAATTTCACATTATTTGGACCCAATATTAATGTATTATATGACTTTATCGTAACAATAATTGTAGTGATATATTTTGGCAGAAAAACTGTGGTTACTAATTTTTTACATTTTTGAATGGGATATTGCAATGTTTCTGAAATATGACATAGGACAAAACAAAGAAATATTACATTTTGCACATCCAAAATGAATAACAATTGCCTTTAAAATATGCCATATTTCTTGTTTAAGGACACTGTACCGTTTTGCTGTCCCAACAGAGGCACATCCCTCTCTGTAGCCAGTCTCTGCTTCTAATAATCACTCTAATTAGAGTCGTGTGCTGATAATCAATCAAAACGATGGGGCTAATCTGTTAACCTCTCTCTCATTCTGCACCTAATCCACCAGCCCATTAGCAACTGCTTACGTCACTAAAGCTGTTTAACTAAAATCGCAGAAACACTGCAAAACCTTTAACAGTGGCCAATTCATATATGTCTGCTGATTAGTTATTTTGAGTGCTTAGTGACAAAGCCAATTACGAATGGCAAGAGAGAGAGAGAGAGAGAGAGAGAGAGAGAGAGGGGCAGAGAGAGATATGATTCTGTCAGTGTTAAATTGAGCATAGAAAGTCCACAGGGTTTAGGCATGTCTGCACAGATGTTGTATGGCTGAGTTGTATTCATTACTTCCCTGAAATGATTTTAGATAGCCGACCTCCGAGCTAGGCGGACATTGATTAAATAACTCTCACATTTCGGGATCAAAACGAAAACCGACATTTAGTGTTTGCCCCTGTATAAATAAAGAATTTGGCAATAGAAAAGATCCAAGTGCTCAAACATCTGCCAAAATGCGATTAATATCATACTTCTTTACTATGGCTTCTATGCAGGTGTTATCCTCACTAACTTTTAGGCCGGAACTAGTTCAAGGTTATTTGTCAGCATATGTTTACTCCGGGGGGGCTGACAGAGGTTGGGTCGGGATCCTGAGTCAGCCTCGCTTATGATGTTCGCTGGTGTATTCTCCAACCTTCTTCTCTGGGTTCGTGCCAGATGCTCTGCCAATCCTCAGCTTGGCACAGGTTGAGATCAGGCATGCAGGTGCTCACTCTTTCTGTCTCCCGCCACTCTTTATGCCAGGAGTGTGACCCTGAGGTAATTTTAGTGCCAGGGTTGTTGGGGCGCTGCCAGACAGTGGTGGTCATGTCAGATATGGTCATTAGTGTTGTGAAGATCTTGCCAGAGGATTTCCTCCTATGACCTGCTAAATGTTTGGGCTCTAGGTTTAGAGTAAATCAGGTGTCTGGAGGGTGAATTAATCTATCGTAGTGTTTCAAATCCCCATAGTTTATGGCATATGACACTTATTTCTGACACTGAGGTTTACTGGTAATGGGTTGTAGACTGTACACTTATGGAAATGTGGTTACCTCGTAGCAGTCTTTAAAAACATATTAAGAACAAATGAAATATATTCATTTTATTCCGTTAACTAAACATCAAAAGGGTTTACATTATGGACCTGTTCTACTAACTTGTGAGAACCAGAAATAGAACCAAAATATTTATTTATTCATAATTTTTTTGAGTTTGAGATTTAGATTATTAGTTAAATATAATAATACATACACACTCAGAAAAAAAGGTACAGTGGAGGTACAGTTTTGTTCCTTGGGGAACAAAACGTATAAATGTACCTTTAAAGGTACACAATTGGTCCTTAGGGTACAATTATACCATTGTTTTCCTATACTTAGAGGTACAAAAATGTACCCATAAGGGTACCAACACTATCTCACAACCAATTTGTACGTATTTGTACGTTCTGCTTCCTGCTTAGCTACTGTTCAGACGCTCTTGCTTACTGCTCCGCGCTTTGCTCTATCGCTTTTATCTCATAATTTCAGCTTCAGCAAATCAGCACAGTGCTCAAACGACAAAGCTTGACTTCAATGATAAAATTAGAAACTCTGGTGACTGGATTACTACAAAAAAGCGGAATATTTCATCCAACCAGCCTCCCACTGCCATCAGCTTACATTCCGGAGAAGGGAAAACACAGCTGCCTACATTCAAAAAGATATGAAAATGCCTATTCTAGTTCAAGAATCTACTTGCTGCACAAATTGCCACAGACTTTTACAAAGGATTGTAGTTCTTGAAACAAAGTTACTTGTGGAACCACCAAACCAGACGAATCACACAGCAGAGCTTCATCATGAACGCCCTCAGCACACAGCTGGTGAGTCCCATAAATTTAGTGCTACTCAACAGGCCAAAATGAATGTAGAGAAACAAGTAACTGATCAACACACTAATCGATGGCACAAACAGGGAGCAAGACCCAAAGGCACTCGAGACATCAGATTGTCACGAGCATCACATATTGCCGCAGTAGCATGCTCTACCCCAGACACAAGGATTACAAACACTGGTTTCCTACCACCAACTATACATCTTGAAAACAGATTTGAAGTATTAATGAATGTGGGTGAGGAATCCCCAAACGTGATGAATGTGATCAAACACAGATTGAATCAGCCCGCAGCTAACACTGATGCTAACAGGCACTCAAGGTCGAGCAGACAGCGGCACTCAGCTCAGAGCGCAGCCGAGCCAACAATTCTGATAGTGGGTGACTCCATGATCAGAAACATTAGCAGCATTAGCATACGTGCTGCCTTCCACAAGCAACAGTTTCTTATGTAAACAGGGAACTTAAGAACATTCTGATGAAACATAAGACTGCAAATCGAATTATCATTCATGTGAGGAAGAACGATATTCAAAGAGAGCAGTCAGAACTCCTTAAGAGGGATTTCAATGAACTTTCTGAAACACTTAGGAAACTGAAAGTTCAGCTGTTCATCAGTGGACCACGTCCAGCAAGAGGAACAAATAGGTTCTCACGGTTGCTTGGGCTTAATACAAAATGGAGGAACTGGTATATGCTGGAACCAGTCTGTCATACTCGATTGCTGTGAGCCCCCAGATATCAACCAAAAAGCATCGAGCCCCACAACCACTAAAGCCTGTGGGCCCAGCTCACCCTCCCCCTCCTCCTGTGAGATTTCTTTGGTCACAACGCCAGGGCCCACACCTGTAAGTGAACCAAAAACAGCTGATACCAGCTCTCAGTGATGTGTGCTGGGTCCCGCTATGATAACAGTAACTTTATCAAATGTTTACAGAACAAGTGGGAACCCACTTTTAAACATCCGTTCACTTAAGAACAAATCATTTCTAGTCAACGACTTAACCACAAACAACCTAGATTTTTTGCTTCTAAATGAAACATGGCTAGAAGACAGCTACAGTGCAACAGTCCTCAATGAAACAGCCCCTCCTAACTTTACTTTTATGAGTGCCTGCAGAGTGGTTAGGAGAGGTGGAGGTGTTGCTGCTCTTTTTAAAGATGTCTATCAATGTAAGCAAGTATCATTTGGTGATTATTTGTGTCTCAAATATCTGGGTATTGTGTTAAAAGGTGCTCCACGCATCCTGCTTATCATTATTTACAGGCCTCCGAAATACTCTCCAGCCTTTATTGAGGACTTTACAGAGCTGTTATCAACAATTTCCTCAGAGTTTGACTGTTTCGCTATTGCTGGGGATTTTAACATTCACATGCAATGCTGAATCCAGTACAACAAAAGAGCTCATGACTGTTCTTAACACTTTTGATTTGACACAGCATGTACATGGACCCACACACAATCGTGGACACACTCTAGATTTACGTATCAGTAAGGGACTAAACATTTCATCGATTGTTATTAAGGATGTGGCACTGTCTGATCATTTCTGTATTTTCTTTGATATATCAATCTCTCCTGCCATTGAAGCTAGATCTGTCTGTTAAAAATAGATACTTAAATGAGAACACTAATGTGCTGTTTATGAAGGTTATATCTCTAACACCAAGCATATCTGCAGACTATTGATTTTCTCCTTGACTCTTTTAACTCAAAAGTTAAGAGTGTAATTGATGATATTGCTCCTCTGAAAGTCAGAAAAAGAGTGGCAGCACCTTGCAGAAACTCAACAACAGTGCAAATAATGAAATGACAATGCAGGAAATCTGAACGCATGTAGCCGAAAGACAAAACTTGTAGTCCATTATAACATCTATAAAGACAGCCTTCATGCTTTCAGTGTGGAACTAGGCAAAGCTAGACAGACCTTCTTCTCAAATATTATAAACAAAAACATAAACAACATGCACACTCTTTTTGCTACTGTAGGGTGACTAACAACCCCCCCGAGTCACATTCCCAGTGAAATGCTCTCAGACAGCAAATGCAGTGAGTTTGCTTCCTTCTTCTCCGAGAAAATCAATAAAATCAGAAAGGCGATCAGCACATCCTTGAGGTGCTCTGGGGTCAGACAGATCTGACCACAACCTCAGAAAGTTACTATGTCTGATTTCAAAGCAATTGATGGTAAAATTTTAGAAGAAATGGTACAGCACCTTAAAACATCATCTTGCACCCTTGACACACTCCCCACTTCTTTTTTCAATAGTGTGTTTAACTGTTTAGAAGCAGATCTCCTAGAAGTGGTAAACTCCTCATTTCTTTCTGGGACTTTCCAAAACTCCAAAAATTGCAGTAGTTAAGCCTTTTCTGAAAAAGAGAAATCTGGATAACTCCATATTGAACAACTACAGGCCAATCTCAAATCTCCCCTTCATAGGCAAGATCATTGAAAAAGTTGTTTTCAGTCAGCTGAACAAATTCTTAAGCTCAAATGGATACTTTGACCATTTTCAATCTGGTTTCCGACCCCATCACAGCACAGAGACAGCGCTCATAAAGATAATAAATTATATTCGCTTAAATACTGATACAGGCAAAACATAAATTCTGGTACTATTCGACCTCAGTTCTGCATTCGACACCGTTGACCACAACATACTTCTTGACAGGCTGGAAAACTGGGTCGGGCTTTCTGGGATGGTCCTCAAATGGTTCAGGTCATACTTAGAAGGAAGAGGTTATTATGTGAGTATAGGTGACCATAAGTCTGAGTGGACATCCATGATATGCAGAGTCACACAAGGGTCAATTCTTGCACCACTTCTATTCAACCTGTATATGCTGACACTGAGTCAAATAATGAAAAATAACAACATTTCTTACCACAGCTATGCTGACGACACCCAGATCTACTTAGCACTATCACCTAATGACTATAGCTCCATTGACTCCCTGTGCAAATGCATTGATGAAGTTAAAAACTGGATGTGCCAAAACTATCTTTAGTTAAACCAAGACAAAACTGAAATCACTGCATTTGGAAACAAAGGTGAAATTCTCAAGGTGAACGCATATCTTGAGGCTAAAGGTCTAAAAACAAAAAAATCAAGTCAGGAATATTGGTGTGATTTTGGACCTGAGTTTCAGCAGTCATGTCAAAGCAATAACTCAATCAGCATACTATCATCTGAAAAATATTGCAAGAATTAGATGCTTTATTTCCAGGCAAGACTTAGAGAAACTCGTTCATACTTTCATCACCAGTAGGGTGGACTATTGTAATGGTCTTCTCACCGGCCTTCCCAAAAAGACCATTAGACAGCTGCAGCTCATACAGAACGCTGCTGCCAGGATAAAAATATGACCATATCACACCAGTCCTCAGGTCTTTACACTGGCTTCCAGTTACATTTAGGATCGATTTTAAAGTACTATTACTTGTTTATAAATCACTCAGTGACCTAGGACCTCAATATATTGCAGATATGCTGATTAAATACAAACCAAACAGATCACTCAGATCATCAGGATCAAGTCAGAAATACAAAGCAATTCAAAGGGTTCATTCAAAGCAAGGAGAGTCTGCTTTTAGCTATTATCCCAGCCGCAGTTGGAACCAGCTTTTTGAACAGATCAGATGTACTCCAACAGTAGCCACATTCAAATCCAGACTCAAAACACATCTGTTTATCTGTGCATTTACTGAATGATCACTATGCCACTATACGTCCGACTGATTGCACCTTTTCTTATCTATGCATCATCTTTTTATTCTTTTTATAACTGTTTTAGTTTACCTTTGTTCTTATCTTTGGTTATTGTTATTTTATCTATATATCATCATATATTTTTTTTATTCTCTTTGCAACTGTATATTTCTATTTCTTATGCATCTGTTGATTATTATTTTTGGTTAGGGCCGTCTGACTGGAAGAGATTGGAAAAGGAGAGCAGTCTGCTTCGCTTCATTCTGCTTATGGTAGCAGACAGTTCAAAGAAGCCGACTCAAGAAAGGGGAGGCCCTGCGGGGCAAAGGTAACGTCCTCTACAGGAGCCCGTCTTGGACCGACTTGTAAGGTCCAGGAGACATTGCGAACCTGCTCCATCTCTTCCATTTCAGATCGGGGTACACGAATTTAGAGAATCAGGCAGCTAGGGATCTATTTATCAACATCTATTTATCACCACTTTACAACTGTTTTAATTATCCATGTTTTTATTTTTAATTCTTAGACATGGTATTCTTATTTCTTATGCATATGTTATCACTATTTAAATTCATTTCTATGTAAAGCACTTTGAATTGCCATTGTGTATGAAATGTGCTATATAAATAAACTTGCCTTGCCTTGCCTTGCCTTGTACGAGGTGGCTAATTCGCACAAATTTGTACAACCTCACTTGTATGAATTTGTACGATTTGTCTATACTGATGGGTAGGTTTAGGGGCAGGGTTTGAGGTTAGGTAATTAGTACGAAATCATACGATTTGACCAACACGGTAAATACGCACGAGTGAAGTTGTACAAATTGCATCGAACCTCGTAAAAATTGCTGTGAGATCGGGTTGAGGGTACCACCCCAGTGACAGTGACCTTAAAAGGTACAATTTTATACTCTTTTTTGAGAGTGTAATATAATATAATGTAATATAATAATATATAAAATATACGTAATACACAAATATTATTTTACTAAATTAGTGAGTGTTACAGTTGAAATTACTGGAGAAATTTCCCATCAATTTCTCCAGTAATTTCAACAGTAATGCTAATAAGTTATTTATTATATAAATAAATTACATAAATGTATTTATGTATGCGTTTCTGTATAATAATATTTAATAAAAAAATATCTAGACTAGACAGACCGTAGAAAGGACCTCAGTTGAATTCCTAGCCTCTTTAGGGACAAAACTTGATTTTGTTCCCTCATACAAAAATGAATTACTATTTTAATAACATCCAAAATTGTTGGTCCAGGTGCAGGACAAAAATATAACACAAAACAAAGAAGGTCCGTACACTGAAAATAAAACTCCTAAATAAGTAAGTAAATAAATAAATACAATTATTGCAATTATTTTGATCTGCGTGTGCACTATATCTCTAATGTGTAAAGAGCACGTGCTGCATCACAGATCATTTCTTTTTTATTTGTTGGGAGTTTTTTTTTTTTTTTTTGCTTCAATTAATGTGACTTTCACACTTAAAGAAATGTTGTACAAGGGGAACAACAACTAACTATAATGTACTCTTTGATACTGCACAAGTAATAAAGAACGGAAAATCTCATGTTGGGATTTCTTTCCCCTCTCCCTCTTTTATTTTCTGAAAGGAGATTAAATATTTCTGCATGAGGAAGTCTTTTTAAATCCTGCAGTGACTACTGCACTGGCCCCACACTTATTGCTTGGACAAACCGAGATGCAGTGAAATCCTGAAAAGCTCCCCCTGCCCCAGCTGTCCACAATGCATGGGGGGGAAAAAATCAAAGTCATTTTCATGGGGAAGGCACAGAGCCTGTAGTAAGTGTTTTATGACCTGTTGCTTCTTTACAGGTGAGATGAAGCTGCAGATTGCAATACATGTAACAATATTATTCTTAATGAGGGTGTTCAAAAAACATGACATCACTACAGCACAACAGAGTTCATATGGAAAGATGTAAATGCTTTGACGTGTTGCGGTGGGAAAGGGGCGGATATGCTTGTGTTCAGAGATGATCTCCTGACATCTCCATTGTGATCTGACGGGAAGCCGAGACTGCCAGAGTAACTCAGGACACGCATTTATGGCTGTGTGAAATAACGACTTAATTTTGGAGAAAGGCAAATGTTTTCCCACCCACTTTTTTTTTTCCTCCGTCTTTCAAGCACACCAGCTGACTAAATCCATGAAGTCAAACACAATGTTTATCATTGCAGTAATGCTCTGTTTCGGATGAACGCCGGTGTTATTATCACTGCTGCATTTTTAGCATAACTCCACTTATACAAACAGCTTTTTGAAAGACTTCAAGTCATCAATCTCTGGGACCCACGTCCAGCTTTACAATGGTTTTTTATGGCAGATGGGCTGTCCGGGAAACTCAAAGGCTTTCAAAGTCAACTTTTATTCCTTCGGGATTTTTTCCCCCCAATCTTCTCCAGCTTGGATTTTAAACATGATTGGTGTTTCCAAGGAAAATTTTATTTCGAAGCCTCACTTGCTAGTGATTCTACCCATAAGCCCCTGCACCTCCTCACTATGAACACTTAATCTGCTATGGAAACGTCTGGCAGTGCTGTTTCAGTAGTCATATTAAACATACTAAGCCGTATCCATGTTGTCAATTTAAGTTCCCACAATACAATGTCAGGAGATCATCTCTGAACACAAGCATATCCTCCCCTTTCCCACCACAACACGTCGAAGCATTTACATTTTTCCATATGAACTCTGTTGTGCTGTAGTGATGTTATGAGAATCAATGTTTTGTTTTTTGAACACCTCATTTCACAGTTCACCCAAAAGTAAAAATTATCCCATAATTTACTCACCCTCAAGTCATTCTAGGTGTATATGACATTCTTCTTTCAGACAAATACAATCAGTTATATTAAAAAATGTCCTGGCTTTTCCAAGCTTTATAATGGCAGTGAATGGTAAAATGTTAAGCCCAAAAAGTGCATCTATCCATTATAAAAGTAATCCACACGGCTCCGGGGAGTTAATAAAGGCCTTCTGAAGTGAATCGATGGGTTTGTGTAAGAAAAATATTCATATTTAAAACTTTATGACGTAAAATATGTAGCTTCCGGTGGACCGCCTTCTGCAACTTACTTTATAATGTGTTAAATATGGATATTTTTCTTACAAAACCCATCGATTTACTTCAGAAGGCCTTTATTAACTCCCCGGAGTCGTGTGGATTACTTTCATAATGGATGAATACACAAATTTTGGGATTCACTGCATTCACTGCAATTTTAAAGCTTGAAAGAGCTAGGACATTTTTAATATAACTAAAGAAGAATGTCATACACACTAAGAATGGCTTGAGGGTGAGTAAATCATGGGGTAATTTTCATTTTTGGGTGAACTATCCCTTTAAGAAAAATAACACTTTAAGGTGTTACTTTTAAGGTTTTAAGGTGATGTAGTTACACATTACTTCATGTAATGTGAATTATGCATAGTTAAAAGTAACTAACCCTAAACCAAACCCTAACCCTAACTGTAACTCTATAGTAAGTACATGTAGTTAATAATATTACTCAGTTCTTAGTTCAGTAAGTACGTTGTAACTACGTCACCTTAAAATAAAGTGTAACCGAAAAATATTGTTACATAGATTGCATTCTGCAACTTTGATGAAAGTTAACAGTTAAGTCTGTAATGCAAAATCAGTATGTGAACATAGCGGAGTGTATATTTCTGTTTTTATAAAGTATCAGTTGTGCAAATTAATGACGTCCTAACTCAGCTCACAGACGCTATTGTTGAGCCACACTTGTTTGTGACACCAGCCTATCAAACGCATCCCGAGATCCAGATCGATCCGGTGTGGGTGTCTGCTTCTATCCCATTATCAAAGCGCTCATACTGTACCAGACTATTGGGGATTACGTCTAGAGACCGTAGACTATATAGAAAGAACCTCACCGGCACCCCTGGCCTCTTCAGAGACACTTGGTGGGGGGACAAAAACTTGCTTTTGTTCCCTTGGACAAAAATTAATTACTATTTTAATAACACAGCCAGACTAGCTGAAAATCGGCTTAGAGAAATGGTGATGTAATGATTGCTGGAGAGGAGTTTTGTAAGGGGCATTTGGGGGCTGCTTTGAGGGCCCTCCAAAATCTCTATTTGCCACATTGAAAAAGTGCACAAATCAAAGTGATCTGCAGGAAAATGAAACCCACACAGTAGGTTTAAGAAACCCCGGCTCATTGAGTGAATTCCTGTGTGTCGTTGTGACATCTGCACACAGTGTGTGCTTCCTTTACGTCTCGCGCACTTCAGATTACGCAGCTGAAAGAAATCAAGTGTGTTGAAATTTCACAAATGCAAATAAATTTTCAGTTTGCCCCCATTTGAAGCACTCGGGGCTTGCGCTGGCCCGCCGAGTCTGCCGAGAACAAGAGGGAAAGTGATAAGCTCGTTTTTGATGAGCAACATTTCAATTTGCATGTGAACACACACGAATGGTGTTCTCTCTCTCTTTTTCCCTCCCTCACTCACTCGCTCTCTATTTTCTCTCCCACTCTCTCTCTTCCTGCCCCTTTCCCCTGACCGTGATTAATACACACATGTTGTACAAAGGGCTCCTTGTTAGCTTAATGGCAAGGCCTAAATGGAGACTTATATTTCCAGGATTATATCTGTATTCAATTGCAAATGATTTTTTGGGGGGACTTTTAATACCCTGCTCTCTTGTCTATGAATAATAGTATCATTTAAATGTAGCAGACACCTGGTGCAGGGAGGGGGGAGCTCAAGGCACCGAGTCTGGCTGGGCACTACTGCCAACTTCCCTCTTTCCCAGCCTTGCCTTATCCCCAACGACCAGCCTCCGATTTCACTCGCTTACCTTCAAATGCCATGCACTTGAAACTTTATTCTCCCTTCGGTAAAAAACGCAGGCTCTCCTGAAAGGGAGAGAGGGATAAAAAAAAAAAAAAAAAAGCTGAAGAGATTTAAGAGAGGGAGGAAAGAAATTCTTATCAATCTTTTCTTAGATTTGGGGAAAAGTCATCTGAAGGAGCCGTGTAACGTTTCAAGGGACCCTTCCAATTAAATACTTAAAAAAAGGTACAATAACAGAAGCGTCTCCTATACTCAACGGAGACATTAATGCTCTTTTGTTGATTTATTGTACATTACCTTCTGAGGCAGAAGAGAAACAGGGGGTACTTTAGACTGGGGGGCCATTTGTATGCACCCCGCGTCCGCCCCGCGCACAATCCGGCCTGTATTGCGTTTTGCAAATTTATACCAGGATGTTGGTTTAGAGTGTTTCCCTGAAAAAAAGGAAAGATTTTCAAGTAAGTGTCTGCTTTCATGAGCACAAGTGACTGAAGCTTTACAAACAAAGCTTTGTTTCAAAACTCACAGATGTATGGCCGGAGCATGCTTTTGTCCTCCAACCCTGAGATGTTTTTTTTTTTTTTTTTTTTTTGATTTTCTGAACGGGGAGAACACAGACAAAAAAATACTGGTGAGCACAGATATTAGCTTAAGCTTTCCCAGGGTTATATTTTCCCCTAAAAGGCTTGTTCGTAGTTTTTGAGAGTAGAACGGGTGAATACTTTTTCTTAGATAATTGTCAGGCGCTTTGGATAAAAGGATCTGCTAAATTAATAAATGTACATTTTTAAACATGAAATCACTAACTATAATGTACAGTCTCTGGGAATTTTATTCTGGCAAACATTTATAAAGTTTGTGCAATAAAGCAACAGAAAACCTTGAAAACAGTATCTAAGTGCACCACTTCTGTTTTGGAAAGACCTGCCAAATATCGTTTTTTAAAACGGTGGTTGATATCAACACCCCACATTCACATTCTTTCTTCCTTAAAAGTTTTGTCGCAGTCCGTTAGCTGCTATGCAAACAGCATGTGTTGGGACTAGGCTTGCCAACGCTTCTTTTGTTGTGTCTAGACTACAGGAAATGCAAAATTGCATTTGTTTACAACCGTTAGGAAGTCAAAGCCAAGGCAACGATTAAAGAGCTGCTCCCAGGAAAAAAGGCTTGAACACGGAGCGCAGATTTTCTTAAGAAAGAGAGGGCGAGAAAAAACACAGGAATACACGAAGAGGGACTGCCTCATAAAAACATCTGTAAATCTTATCGCACTGAGCTTCATTGTTCTTATTCACCATCCTGACATTTGCTCCTGAAGCTTGTAAGCGCTGCTGTTTTCAGATCTAATCTCGAATCAGTCATTCTCTCAGCTTTCTTAATGAGTCACATAAGGATGTGAGGGGAGGAAGTCGATCCCTAACCAGAAATTTCAGGTTACCACAGTAGTAGCCTTCACTTCAATTTTTTTTCTATTTTAAGAATGCTCTTCCATTATGTGCGGATTACGGCCTGTCATATATACACCACCGCCTGCTTCCATTTGTTTGTTTAAGTTCCCTGACCATGTCTCACATATGGGACTTTACGTTTTTCACCCTTTGGGAAAATAACAGTGAATGACGGTGGCCTTGTTCTGTGTTAACGGTGCAGTGAGATATGTGTCTTCTCTGTGCCATGAGAATTAGTTGATATGACTGAGCTTCACCAATTCAATGTCGGACCAGACGGACAGCAAACAGAACACTGTTGACTGACTCGGTCTACATATTTTACACTGTCTGGTTATTCTGCTTGTTCACTTAAGTAACAAAGTTTTATTTTAATTGTCAAGGCTGCTGAAAAAAAAACAAAAAAAACAAAACAACAACTAGTGACCCCAAAAATGAACTGGTAACTTCAAGGAATTAGCTACAAAATATCAAACCAAGTAGCAAGAAATGATGCCAGACATTTTCTCAGAACTAACTTCACTTTTCTATCCAAGTTCTGCAATGACTTTTAAATAACTGGTCTCAAGATCATTTTTAGTGGATGTATGAAATCAGTTCCTCTCAAGTTCACAAAGGTGTCCTACAAGAATAACCACAGGTAGTTCATCACATTAACTTTGAACAATATATTAAACAAATATTTTCTAATTTAAAATCAACAAACTTTAAAACAAACTTGTTTTTGTGAAATGCTTTGATTGAAAATTGTTCTATTTTCTATTTTTAGTTGTGGCCTAAATACCTTTTTGGGCCATATATATATATCATTATTATAATGGAATTTCTATAATACAACCAAGAATTTAGCGAGGACACAATCTGAAATGATCTTGTTCTTATGTTTTGGAGTCTCGAGACCACCTCTACTGGACAGAATTAGTTCACATGCCCAAATGATAAGTATTCGGAAAAATAATTGAATCATTTCTGAGGACATTCAGCGAAAGCTTTGCCTCCGTTTACATAGCAGTGCACAGAGAAACAGGAAGTGCCCTGAGTGACCCATAACAGCTGATTTAAAGCTATTTTATCTACTTTTAAACAAAGCCTTCAGACTATAGGTTTATCAGATCTTAATGTGTGATATAAGATGTATTCCTTACTCTGAAAGCATTCCAAGAACGTTCAAGAGAAGAGCATCTTATAGGCTATACTGAGGTAATCTCAGGTCCTCTTCCATCAGGGACATGTATGGTGACTTCTCTGCGGTTTGCCTCAAGCGTCTGTTTAAGACATGGAGAGGAAGTCACTATTTCAGAGAGTTTACACAGATGGAGCACACTCTTCAGTCAACACTCACATAAAAATCGAGCAAAGACTTGTTTTTTTCTTTTCATTTCAGTGTACACAGATGCTTATGGCGACATAGAGGTGCCAGTTTGTTATGAACAAGCAAATGCACAAGGAGTTAGGCTCACAGTAATAAAATACCATGGGTATAAAGACAATCATAACAAAAGATCTTGATTATTACTAAAATGAGTTTTTCTGTGTGACCATATTAGATGTTTACTAATCAGTTTAGATCTCATTACAGCAATCAGACAGATCTTATACTGTACTGTTCAGGTCAGACTTTGCCTTTCTGTTGCTTAAGTGAGCGTCTCTTGGTTTACTGAACTTTTGTTTGTGGTTTTACTGCAGGATGCTGGGAGACTCACATAAGAGGTGGCTCATAAACTAGGCACACACGTCTGCTAGTCACTGTCTGTTTACTTCTGACAGCTCTTTACAATCGTTAACTGTAAATGTCACATGCATCTGTGATCTAAAGCCAGTGGCATGCAAGAGATTGTGCCATTAATTTCTTTTACTTTGTCAAGACAGCAACAATCATGGCCCCGAGCACCTTTAGTTTATGCATTCAGAGGACTATTCAATGGCAACAGGCTTAAGTCAAAGCCACTAGATGATGGATGATCATGCTAACCTGGTTTTGCATCTCTCTCAGCATGTTCAGGGAAACAGCTTCCTAATCGTTATCTTGTCCCCAGCCTCCAACTGAGAGAGTAATTTTGGACATGGAAGGTTAGATGTCCTCCCATATGCTCCTTTATTGAGCTGTCAGTGGGGTCTGACTTACAGTTTTGTCACAGTGTCTATTTAATGATAGTATACATCCAAACTAAAAAAAAAAAAAAAAAAAAAACGGTGACACTTCACATAACTGTGTTACAATTTGTAATTTCCACATTGTTTATTTTATTGCTATTATAACCAATCTTATATGGGCCAATGCTACTATTTTTTTTTTTGCCTGGGATCTATAAAATTAACAAGTTTCACACATAAACCATTGAATGACCTGAATACACCTCTTCTATGATTAACAATATGTTTTCAATTTCCTGAATTAAATGTTATTTTATATATTTGTTTATATATTAAAGTGTAGTGTAGGTAGTGTACCTGGCAGATTAGATTTTTTTAAAGTCTCATTAAAAGGCTAAAAGTAAAAAAAAAAAAAAATAAGGTAAAAAATGGCACAAAGAGTTTAAAATAATTTATTTTGAAAAAAGGCATTATAATTAAAACACTTCTGTCTGCCGAAATTGAGTGTAGTGTACCAAAATGCAGGAAGACATTTTGTTGTCATGTGACAAGAAAAAACAAACCAGTAAACTATTTCACAGACCCTGTTAGACCCTTATAACGGTTTTTCAAGGTCAGTACGTTTTTTTAAAAACATATATTATTTTTTGAAAAAATATTACATATAATATATGTAAAAAAAAATAAAAATACCCTGACAATACTTGAAAACTTTTTAAAACCAAATTCTCATGTGTATAAATATTTTATGTGCATAATAATATAATATATTTTATTATTATTTAAATTTGATTACTTTTTACATGATGCTTAACCACAATTAAATGAAATAGTTGAAAATGGTATATATATATATATATATATATATACATACACACACACACACACACACATTCTCTCTCTCTCTCTCTCTCTCTCTCTCTCTCTCTCTCTATATATATATATATATATATATATATATATATATATATATATATATATATATATATCATAATGTATTAAAATTAAAATGTATATTTCTATGAACTTTCCAAATTGTACAATTGCATTTGTAATTCGATTTTTAAAAGATTTCTCAGTTTCATCGTCTCTGACAGCCTTATTTGTCATTGACCTATATACATTTACTGTTGCAAAGACTGTGTGTGGCTATGAACTTCAGTCTTAACACTGAGAAGACATATGCAGTGTTTTACTCTAATATATTCCCCCATCAGGACCATCAGTCTACATTCAATTACTTCACATTGATCTAATGCACAGATATTAAATATGTATAAAATATGCCCTGTAATCTCAATAATATATTTCTATACTCACAGACTGTCCATCTCTAACATTAGTTTTACCCTTGGATTAGATTTCACATCCTATGTCAGAAGATACTTCCTGTGAAGCGTTCAGAGAATCTGAGCTGATGGAGATTAAACTCATTCGTTACATGCTTTTCCTCTATAGCATGCCAATAAATGCTAATAGCAGGGTCTGTTCTTTTTCAGGTCATAAATGCAAGTGAATTACTTTGCGCCTGAAGTCTTCCCTCTGCCATCTCAGACTGCACACACTCACAGCCAGTAATTAACTACTGTTTTTACTGGCTTTACTCATGTTTTTGCTCGTTATTCCCTCGAGAACATAGAATACATAATATCCTGTTTGTGCCTAAAATTTGCTGTCTTTCATAAAAATAGTCGGTTGTCATGGCGACTCGTGTTAACAGAAGTGAAACATCTTCTTTGCACGGTTGTTTACAAAGCAAAAACTTTGTGTACGCATTCAGTGAAGCGCTTTTGCAGAAGTGTTTGTAAATGACCGTAAGTACAGGGGTGAAATCACTACGTGCGGTTGCATATCAAGGCACACAGAGCAGCGCAAGTACTGATTTCCATGCAGCTTTGTTGTGTATATAGAGAAAAAGTACAACAGTATTTTTTTTGGACGGTCGGATATAAGACTGTACGACGGTACCGCCAAGGGACCCGTATCTCACGGCTAAAAACTTTTATTTCGCCTTAGATGTATCAGGTCCAACTGCCCCCACAATAGACCCTGACTCACCCCTCATACATTGAGATTCAGTTTCTTTTCCCAGCTCAAGTCTCTCCCGCTAGTGTCAATCACAGGCTTTATTGGTGGAAGCGGACCTGACACCCCGGACCTCATGTGAAACCATGGTCGACAGGAGGCAATAAGCCGGAGAATAGCAGCCATCTCAAAGTAGTCCTCCATTTAGCAAGTGCTTTTTTTGCTCTCTTTGCTCCAGTCCTGCATTAAAGATAGAGAAGAGAAATCAATAGAGGTTCACAGCATTAGATAAAAGTCGTGGACTTGAGAAGCAGCCGCGTTAGATGTGGTAAATTAAACCAATCAGAAATTTCCAGAGGCCCTCGGCACATAGAACAGTGCTATCTCACATCTGTCCATCTCTCTGCCCCGTCTCTGCTTTGTTTGTTCTTCATGTAGTTTCGCCCTGACACTTCATTTGTTGATCTATCTGTGATGATGTGCTTTATACTCAGAGTCAAACCCTCTTCATCGTGTTTAGAGTAGGGAAAGATGTTTTTTAGCTGTGGGATATGTTCTTGGTTAAAAAGATGCATTCAGGGCTAAAAGGAACAGAGAAACAGCATGGACCATGAAGAGATTCTAAACATGATTTCGGTTTAATAGACAGAAAATGATAAATCTCAACAAACACACAGACTTGGGCAGAATTCTTCCTTTTTTTTCCAGCAGAACACAACTCTTGATTTCCATGCTTGAACAGAAACAGCATTTTTCTGAAACACGTTTTTTTATATTAAAAGCTAAGATGTTCATCATACAAATGTTTCTGAAGAAGTAGAAAAAGCGATCTTATTCCTGTGAAAGCAGATGGGGAATGTGAAGAAAAACAGCACGAAAAAATAAAACAAAAACACAATTAACAACCGCACAGGCAAAAATTCCCTGTGGGAACAAACATTAAGGGTTTCATATGCAGAATTTTAAATATTTTGTCCTTCTAGGCGCTCGTCTTCATCTGATCATTTCGTTTCATTTTGAAAAGCCTGTCCCTAATCCTACATGGCATGGATAACAGAAAAGCCGGGATAACAGCAGCCGTTTTAGACTTCCCTTGGGGGTGGATTTTGACAATTCCCACCACTTTGTAATTTTATTGATAATGAAGAGGATGGCGAGGAAGGGACTTTTGATTTTTGCCAGAAAAGCTAGTTAAGGACAATCAATAGTACATCATTGGGAGAGTTTTGTGATAAAAGCCCTCGGTTACCCTGGCAATCCATCACTTGGCCATACAGATAGGTCAAACGAAATTATATTGCGCTTATCTCTCTACACCAGAAGAGTAACAGAGACGCCGATCAATAGGCTTATATATTGTTCTACTTGTGTTGTAATGGAAATGATGTATCGCTGATTTAGAGCCCTTTGGCCGCTATACACCAGCGATACTGGTCAGATGTGAATGTTGTCTGATCCCATGAGAGCAGCTCAATATCATGATAGACACATAACTGAAGTTTTACTGTGTTAAATTTATACGGTGCTACCACAGATCACAAAATAACTGCCATATCCTATTTGTTTGTTCCTTTTAAATTCAGCATCATAACAGATGTGACGTTATGTGAAAGGTTAGCAGGAAAAAGAGCAGGTTGAATAGGGGTCCATCCTAGTGGTCGCCTCACGCAATAAGCTTACACAGAACAGCCCTTCCACATTCCTCCAGGACTTCTGCTGGGTTTTACACGCACATTTGCAGCGAACTCTCGTTTCAGTTCAGCTCTTATACATCAAGACATCCTCCGGGACTCTGGAGTCTGAAAGAAAGCGCATAGTTTTGAATCGGATGAACTATATGGGAGGATGCGTCCTCGGCACGAGTGAGAAGCAGACGGACCGACAGAGAACAGAACGAACAGTGTTTGTTGTCACCATACTTTATAAACAATCTGCGAATCATTAGACTGCGTTCTCGACGTCCCTCAGTAGCCTAACTTTCGGGATTTTTCTCGCGCGTTTTGGGCAGGTTCGTCTTGCGAAACCGAATTGCTTTTTTTTTTTTCTAATAGAAAAACTTAAAACATAAACGTGAAAAGTTTTAAACAGTTTTTGTGGTATGTAAACGTATAGGAAGCCATAAATTATGACAGTTATGTTTTGCGACGTACCGTCCCATACAGATCCTAACGGAAAGCGCTCGAGCAGCCTGCTGTTGCTATGGTGACCTCCTCAGGCGAACGCGACGTTTGCAATTGTCTAGTGCACTCTGACTAACTTCTAATCTAACTTTTGTGGTTAATGAAACATTGTGTGAAAGAACATAGCTTATATGTATTTAAAAGCCCTCAACATTTTGTTTTGACGTTGACTCTGGGGGTTTAAGCTTTAATTACACTCCCAGAAATATTAATTTGCTTTAATATCCTATATTCGCCTGTCAGAACAAACTTTTCTGTCAAAGATATAACAATGAAACAACTTATATGAGGGAGGAATATGCTTAAACTAGAATCAATACACTTTGAAAGAGCCTGAGAGGTGCTTGACTGTTATTCATACTGTCATTTATTTGAAAAGAAGGCGTGTGAGCGTGACAAGACTGGTTTTCCGTACTCACGGTGATGTTTAACAAACTACGGATGGACTTTACGCCATGTGAAGTGCCACCAGAGCTGTAGGCGCACTTGTTTGCGTCCAGTTTGTGGTCCTACGTGAACAGAGAGCAAAAGGGGGAAAAGTGAGGAAGTGAAACGGGCTAATTACTCAGTCCATCCCTCATTTCCATATCCAAGTGTCTACTGGCGCGCGGCCAATCACTCATGCAGCGCAACGTAATACATGACCCTCTATCATTATAACGCCGACATGCGCAATCTGCACAACGGTAACAACATCTAATATCTCTTATTCACTGACCCCGGGACTGTACGGGACTGCCTGCGTCCGATGTTTCTGCAGATCGGAGCGCCGACGCGAAGCGCAGAGACATGTCCCGAAGAAAGCAAGCGAAACCTCAGCATCTCAGATCGGACGAAGAAGGAACACAGTCGGATAAAAGTCCGGATAACGGTATGTGAACTGAAATGCGAGTCTTTTATTTGGCTCTTTAGATAGGCTACAAGTTTCTTTTGTCAGAATTTCGCGATGTTTTATTGTTAGTTCTGAAGACACGCTATAGAACATATCACAGAATGGACACTCGGAGAGAATCGGAGAATATAAAAATAACTTGATTTAGAAAGGATGTGAGTTTATACGATGCTGTGTTCAGCTCAAGTAGATGGAACTCACGACAAAGTTTTACACCCTTAAAAATAACGTTCTTCGATGGTTGTTGCGCTCCGCAAAGAGTCATTTTAACCGGTTATTTGGATATGTTAAAAAGTTAAGCTTCTTTGTTATTTAAAACACCGATGCTTTCTCTAAAGAACCAGAGAATTTAAAAAAGTTACTTGTGGAGGTTGTCCCATGGCATGATTGTAAAATTATATTCTTTATTTTTAATAGTGTATAATGAATCACAAGTTAAGTGTGTTTATATATCTAGCCTACGTGAAACCTACAAATATGTGCTTTTGGAAAATTCTTGTCAAACGTTGATTATGTGTCATTTGACAAAAATGCCGAACACTCCCCCCCCCTCTAAATAATGCAGTCGTAATTCATAGTCTTTTCAGTCTACTAGCTGTTAACTAGCAATTTCTGTTCAATTCATTAGAAATAATTCAACAATTATGAAAAATAAAATGTTCTCATTATTTGCGATTTAATGTGCTTAATTAGGAACTGTTCACGTATAGGCCCTATGTTTATATTTGTTTGTGTTTCATGTAGACTTTTTTTTTTATTTAACATGATTTCAAATGAATTATTAATTATAATCAGTAACGGTGCATCTATTTGTGCTTTTCACAAAGCACCAAAATAAAACCTCTGCAAAACATACAAAACTGTCCCATTGCAAGACCCAAACAAAACCTTCAACATTCGTCTGTTTGCGTGAGAATAATTCCCTTTGTCATGGTAATGAAGTTACTTATGAAAAAGCCTCACACTTGCTTTGGTGTCGAAGTTGTGTCTTCATTTAAATCGCGTTAAAGTATTTTCTGCAGCACAAAGATCGAACTAAAGGAACTGAATTAGAGTATGGGTTGAAAACAGACAGTGAAAGACGTGTATTGTTCTTCAGATCAGTTTTAATCAGATGAATCCATAATCAGGCCTGATCTGTTTGAAGAGTAAAGGATTTGAATGAAAGTGAAAACCTGATGCAACAATATTGATGTAGAAATAATTAACGTAATGTTTCAATCTTGGTCATTTAGCCTACACAAACAGTTTTTATTTATTTTCTTGAACCAGTTAATCAAATAAAAATGACTGCTTTATTCATTAAGCAAATAATTTAATATCAGTTTTTTTGTTTTTTGTTTTTAACTCTGAACAAATTTCATTTTTAAAACATCTGCTATATGTTTTCTGAAATGTATTAAAATTAAATGCAAACATTTCAGAGCAAAGCATTTCAATACATTTTTTAAAAATGTATTATTAACAAACTTGAGTAACTTATGGGCCTACCTACACCATCTAATTAGTTTTAAATATATATATATATATATATATATATATATATATATATATATATATATATATATATATATATATATATATATGTGTGTGTGTGTGTGTGTGTGTGTGTGTGTGTGTCTTAATTTTTACTTTAATTGATATTAAATGATGTTATATTTTAAATTAATTAAAAAATAAATCATGATGATGTGACTTCAGAGTGTTATCCATGTAAGCAATAGTTTTAGTTTTCTCTCATTTTGTCGACGCCAACACAATTGACTTTAGTGTTTGCCCTTGTACGTCTTTCAGTTTGCCATTCTTCAGGCCTCTACAGTAACGACTGTCTAATAGCATTTTAGCTTTCTTCTTTTGGGGTCTGAGAAATTTATTTTAAGACTCTCATGTTGTAACCTTTGTCTGTCTCATGTCGAAATAATCCAGCTAGCTCACAAAACCACGGTTACCAGCTGAGCACCCTAGGAATCTCCCAAGTTTTTCATCTTTGTAGAGGCTAATGCAGTAGGGCCCCACATGCCTTTTTTCTTGTCGTTTTTGAATTTGATACAGTATATCTATCTTATGAACATAGTTTCGCTTCGCCATAGTATTTTTTTTCTTTTGTAAATCTATTTGGACTCAGTGAATGCTAATATCTATGTGAACTATATGTATGAACATTTCAAGATGATTTGCAGCACGACCTTAAGTTAATTGGTCGCCTCACTAGATCAGTTTCAGTTAGCTCTCACCTTTCGGTGTTAAGAGTTTTCCAGACCACCCACACAGTTACTGGAATTAGACGAGCAAATGACCCACATTGTAACTCCTCTGAGGAAGGCTCACAAAAGAAGATACACAACAACACCTGACCACAAAATGATTTCAGATATTCTGTCATCCTCTCTTCACTCATTTCTCTTTCTCACTGTCACTTTTTCGGAATTTTTTATCCGATAATATTCTTAAACTCTGAAGTCATAAACATTCAGTGTGGCTTTCAAGGCGATAAAGAGGGGTAATCATACAGCGAATACACCTATCAATCTTCTATGGTATCTTCTATTACTATAAGAAAACTATAAAAGAAAAATAAAAAAGAGAAAAGAAAAAAACAAGTAATGGCTTAATTTTGTTTTTGTTTTGTTTAGACTATACACTTTGCCATCTCACTAAACCTTTTATGTGTAAAACTATTTCTGTTTATATTTTCCTCTGAACATTTCTGGCAAGTGTAGGAATTAACCCAAACCAACCCCTTAAGCGCTCATCAGCGAGCCAACGACTAACAGTTTAAGGTCTTATCTGAACTTGATGTAACCTATATGCTGTCTATATTTGAATATCAGAACAAAAATCTCATTGAATGCTGCTGATTTATTTTAAGACAAATATATTTTTTTGTAACTTTTTTCAAGCTGTGTATTCTCGCTCATTATTGATATGCTTTACACTTAATTATATTCTTGTTGTTAAATATTTACTGATTCCATGAGAAAATGGCACTGAACAGATTTATTTAATGATAACGCTGTAAATGCTTTGACTTCTAGTAAAAGGATGTCTTTTTTTTGACAGTTTTTTTCCTTTTTAAATGATCAAATATGACATGATTTAAAAGTCAATTGTGCAGTTTACACTTTTAAAGCTGAAACCATTTTTCAAGGTTGTACACCTTTAGTAGTGAGAGATAACTGTTTCACTCAACAATGTCAAGTGGAGGAATTAGTTCTTCAAATTCATCAGGAAATAAGAGTGTTTGATAGCAATGGAGAGTTCAGATTAGTCAATCAAAGACTCAATTTGCCCTCAACTGACAGTGCAGCTGTGAATTGTATAAAAACATTGGAAATCAATATCCCCTATAGAATTTCATTAAGCTCCCGTATATTCAATAGATAGGTCGCATAATTTGATGGATTGTGCAAAGAAAATTATCGTCTGAGTCTTTGGAGCATGAGCACAAAGAGGCTGGCTTTCAGTAATTGGTAAAGTGGTACAATTGATTTAGTTTATCTATATTGTTCACTCCTCCAAGAATAGCTGTGAAAAATCTATCATCTCAGAAATTTCTATTCACACGCTTTCTCTCTGTGTCTTTATCTCCCAGCACTTCTGTTGAGGGGAGGCGATGAGGAGGACAGCGGCACAGAGAGCCGCAGCGGGGGTGAAGAGACACACGTGTGTGAGAGGTGCTGTGCTGAATTCTTCAAGTGGTCCGAAATGCTGGAGCACCAGCAGAAGTGCACGGAAGACCCCCCTGTGCTGATAGTAAAAGAGAATGAAGAGAAGGTCGTTTCCCGGGGATCACCGACAGAGTCCCTTTTGAGTGCCCACAGTGACTCAGCAGAAATGGAGGCCAGTGAGCTCAATTCTGAGCTGGCTGAGAAAGTCGACGAGATGCCTGAGGAAACTCACATCATCGACCTGGATGAACAAATGGATATAAGTTTGCCCGAACATAAAACATCAAACCTCAGCCCTCTACAACTTGACAATGAAAACACCACCTCTTCTCCTGCACCACCTATAACCAATCACTATGACATTCCTAGCACCAATGTGACCCTGGAGATTCTTCACAGCACCCGAGTGGCCGTTGCTCAGTTTTCCCAGAGCATTCACTGTGCAGGGTCTGCAGGCAAGCTGAACTCAGCTGCGATACCCATGATTCTGGAGCAGTTGATGGCACTGCAGCAGCAGCAGGTTCAGCAATTGCAGCTCATTGAGCAGATCCGCAGCCAGGTCGCTGTAATGAATAGGCAGCCTACACAAGCCGCCCTTAATCCTGCCTCAAAAAGCCTGCCCTCTGACTCTAACACTTACAATTTCCAGGGCATCGCTCCACCCCCTGTACTTCCATTATCTGGGGTCATGCCCTCTGCAGTGAATGGGCAGGCCTCTGTATCCCAGGCGTCTATGCTTGCGAGGCCACCATTGCTATCTTCCCAGCCAAGCAGTGGACAAATCAGCTCTAGAGCATTGGAGAGTGCCACTGCTTCCTTAACAAGTTCCAGCCCTCATCTCTTCAGCTACAGCAGGGCTTCCCCACTCTTACCCACTTGTAGCGGATCGCTCTCTAATGTTAGTAACACCCAGTCCGTAAGCACTCCCAGTCCACTATCAGCTTGCCAGAGTAGCCTCCTTAGCCCTTCTGCCAACCTACCATTACTACCTCAAAGCCCTCCCAACGGAGTCATATTTCCAAATCCACTGGCCAGTATCGCAGCCACTGCCAGTGCATTAGACCCACTTGCTGCTATGATGAAGCACCGTAAGGGCAAACTGCCCAGCGTCTCCATTTTTGACAACAAGCCCAATTCTGAGGACCCATTCTTTAAGCACAAGTGTAGGTTCTGCGCTAAAGTGTTCGGCAGCGACAGCGCCTTGCAGATTCATTTGCGCTCACACACAGGTGAGAGGCCCTTCAAATGCAACATTTGTGGCAACCGTTTCTCAACAAAGGGAAACCTCAAAGTCCACTTCCAAAGGCACAAGGAGAAGTACCCTCATGTTCAGATGAACCCGTACCCAGTCCCAGAGTATCTTGACAATATCCCTACCAGTTCTGGGATTCCCTATGGGATGTCTTTTCCTCCGGAGAAGGCAGGACCTACTTGGTTAGACAGCAAACCTGTTCTTCCAACGGTGCCGTCCTCAGTGGGTCTGCATTTGCCGCCCACAGTACCAATTATTGAAAGCTTAAGTGATTCATTTACAAGCACACCCTCTGAAAGATCTCCACACAGGCCCTCGCCAGCCAGAGGTGAACTTGCACCATCGTCACCCAATCCCACCGGCACTGAGACAGATATGTCTACCATTGCGGCCTCCCCTAACTCAAACAGAGAAGGAGAGATCACACAGAGCTTCAATACAGAGGAAGTGCACCTGCCATCAAACAGTATGACTAGAAACGGTAACAACCCCAACAGCCTGCTTTCACAGTCCATGTCGACAGAAACACCTGTTAAGGGGACTATATCAGAGTCCACCGATGTTCCTTCAGCTGTTAAAAAGTCATCCTCTCCTCCACTCATCTCAGATCAGTTCAGGGCCAAGTTCCCATTTGGTAGTCTCCAAGACTCTATGCAAACATCTGAGACATCGAAGCTCCAACAGCTTGTGGAAAATATTGACAAGAAGATGATGGATCCCAATCAGTGTGTAATCTGCCACCGCGTGCTTAGCTGTCAGAGCGCGCTGAAGATGCATTACCGCATCCATACCGGGGAAAGGCCATTTAAATGCAAGGTTTGTGGACGAGCATTCACCACAAAGGGTAACTTGAAGACTCACTTTGGTGTCCACCGTGCAAAGCCTCCTCTTCGGATTCAACATTCATGCCCAATCTGTCAGAAGAAGTTCACAAATGCTGTTGTGTTACAGCAGCACATACGTATGCACATGGGTGGGCAGATTCCAAACACTCCGCTGGCAGAAACCATCTACGAGAAAGATACAGATATGGAGAGTTTCGACAGCATGAGCACTTATGATGATGACTGTCTTGATGATATTTCATTTGAAGAAGAAGCAGATGTTTTGGAGAACAGTGAAAACACCCTGAGCTCTTTTTCAGACAGTCCACCACCTATCTCATCTCTTTCAACCAGTGTATCAGAATCTCAAAATGTAGGGGGTGACTCATCCGTCAGTCTCAGCCAATCAAATGGAAAAAAGATGGTCAGGTGCGGACCTATGGAAAATGATCTTCATGCTCTGGGCTCGACCACCACCGGTGAGATGGAGAACCATAGCATGGGAACTAGATTAATGCCACATTCATCTAGTTCTATTCACATTCCACCCTATCTCAACAGTCAACCTGAAGGCCAGCATGAGCACCCAGTCTCTCTGAACCTCTCCTCTAAAATCCCAGAGGAAACAGCTATAGTAAAATCTGAAACAACAGATTGTCCTGCAGTCAACGGGGTGACTCTAAATCAAACAGGAATCCAGTCTATCAAGTCTACAGTAAAGAGAGAAAACCCTTTCAATGTGCAATGTTTCAGCAAGGAACATGGTAAGCTAAAACTGCTATGTGATACCCATAAAACACACTCAAAAAATATTTGTTCAATGAGTTTAATTAAACCGAGGAAAGCTTTTCCACACAATTATTTTAGGTTAGCACAACAAGACTAGAATATCTGAAATAAGCACAAATGCCCTGGCATGTCAAAATAATGAGTCCACCTCTAAAACAAAATAATGTTTTGTTGAACAAACATAAATTTAAGTTCTTGTGTCAGATAAATTATAGCTAGCATTAGTGTATGTTAGCATACTACATATAATTTATTATTATATGCAATGTATGGAATGATCAAGTAAGAAGAGACTGGTCTCAGTACTGGAGTTAGCAGTTATTGCTCAACACACTTAAGCACAAGCTACATTCTATAGCACAGCAGTAACCACACAAAAACTACAACATAACAGAAACTATAACATAACATTAAACACTATTTCCCTTTACACATAAACACAAAATAACTCCTAGTTTTACCATTTACTTTCCTAATGCAGTCTCATGTAAAGTCCAGTTAATAATGTAAACAAAAATTATTCATGCAGTCTCAACACAAAAGGATTAAGTTAACTTCAATTTTACAAATGTAAGTGATTTGAACGTAATGAAATTAAGTTGTGGTAAAATGTTCAAGAATGGTTATACTTTGGCTTATTTTTAAGTAAACTGAACAATCAGCAAAACCAGTTTTTTTTTTCTTTAGTGTAAATTGAATTACTTAAATTTTCATTTTCATTTTTTTATAAATTCCTACACTAGCTAAATATGCGAATACAACTGAAAGTAAGCTGTATTCATTCACCTGAAATGTGTAAACATTGTGGTGCTACACATTGCCCAAGACTGTAATATAGCTCAATTAATGCTTTGTGATTGGGGCTGGACTGGTCTGTATATTGAAATTATTACATTATTATTAATTATTAAAGATTTAAAAAATATATTTTTTGCAGTTCTATTTGGCTTTGGGAGACACACTTCCCCTTTAACACTCAATGCATATTATTGCAGTATTTATTTATTTGATTTCACTTTTTATTCTTATTTTTTATTTTTATTCTCAGAAAATGCTCAAAGGTCTACTGAACAGGATACAAAAAATTCACCGACTGCAGTGAAACTGGAGATGAGTGTTTGCAGTAGACCATACATGCTAAAAGAAGGGCCTTTCCCTGCATTTGGCCTGCAGTCTCCCACCTCACGCTCTGAGGTGATGATACCGGGCGTCACCTCACTCACTGGACCACCCCCTCCCCGACGGACCCCTAAGCAACACAACTGCAGTGCATGTGGGAAGAACTTCTCTTCTGCCAGCGCCTTGCAGATCCACGAGCGCACACACACAGGCGAAAAACCTTTCGGCTGCTCTGTCTGCGGTCGAGCATTCACAACCAAGGGTAATCTCAAGGTATGTGATCATTATTGATTATGTAATTTCAGATGTATTCAGATTATAATTAATACTTGTGAAAAAGTGTACATCTTAAACAAATTAAATAGAAATGCACTTTTCAGATCAGTTTACATTTTATAATTGTGACCTTGGACCACAAATGTTGCGTCTTTTTTGTGAAAAAATAAATAAGCATATGGTTTGTTAGGATAGGACAATATTTGGCTGAGATACAACTATTTAAAAAAATGGAATCTGAGGGTGCAAAAAACCTAAATATTGAGAAAATTGCCTTTAAAGTTGTCCAAATGAAGTCCTTAGCAATGCATATTACTAATAATACATTTTTTATATATTTACGAAAATATGAAACAAAATATCTTCATGGAACATGATATTTACTTAATATCTTAATGATTTTTGGCATAAAAGAAAAATCTAATAATTGCCATAAATATACCCATGCGGCTTATGACAGGTTTTGTGGTCCAGGGTCAGAATTTTCATGTAATGCTTACCAGTGTTGGAGTTTGCTGTTGCTCCCAACATGTCAAAAGCTGTTGTGAATGTTTCATTTCAGTCCTTCACCATTCTGTCATTTAAAGGCAAAAATAAATAACAATATATCACATCTGTCACAAAAGACATAAAAAATATTTGTTATTGATTTCTCTTTCATTTCTGTTCATCAACAGGTGCACATGGGCACCCATATGTGGAATAACACTCCTGCCCGTAGAGGTAGACGATTGTCTGTGGAAAACCCAATTGCCCTTCTGGGCGGTGACGCCCTGAAATTCAGCGAAGCGTTTCAGAAGGATTTAGCAGCGCGGGCCATGAATGTGGACCAAAACTTCTGGAGCAGATATGCAGCAGCTATAACTAATGGCTTAGCAATGAGAAACAATGAAATATCCGTCATTCAGAGTGGAGGAGTCCCCCAGCTTCCTGCCATTACTGTGGCCACGGACAAGGCTAGCACTGGAAACAGCCCACCAATCACAGCCATGGAAAAAACAGGCTTAGAAAGGGGTACTGGACAGCACTTCTCCATGATGATTGAGGACAAAAAAGACATCGGGATCAATTAAAGTAAAGATGACATATTCTTTCTCCTTGCATAAGGAACATTGAAAATAAACGTGTCTTGATTTTTGAAAATCAGAATAAACTCTTTAGAATGTGCTTGATTCATGTGGGAAAAGATTCTTTATCTTTATCTTATGCTGTAATGGCACTTGTTTTTTTATTGTATTGTTTAAACTGAGGCCACGGTTAGTTTTTCAATTATGTCCACTGACTGAAACCTTACACTTGATTCAAGGGCATTGCTTTGAGATAAAATTATTATTTTATGTTGTAAATATGTATTTTATTTTATTTGTTTTTACCCTCTGATTTTGATGTCAAACATTGCTTAATTCTTGGGAAAGGGAACATGTTTGCATATATAATAGAAACGTTTCATTCCATGGTCTTAATATAGCTACAGCTGAAAGTATGTAACTTAAATCCCAGAGCAAAAGATAAAGAGACATTTCAGAGATTTTGAAAAGAGATATTCTTCTTTGACATCCCACTGCTTTGCTGCTATGCATTGGATGCAAACCGTTTGTTTTCATGCAAATTAAGTACACCACCATGAAAGCTAGTGTCATTTTAGCTGCCATCAAAAATCAAACGTTCCATCTTATACCAGCCTATGTTTTTTATGTTATTAATTCAGATTATGTGTTTTATGCTATTTTCTGCCTTATTTACTTTTACATGCAAAATGAATCAGTGGGCCAACATGAGACTATGAAGTATTATATGAGTGCTAATAAAGATCTTGCATTAAAAACATCTTTACACTTTACACGCAGTTTAAAGTATAGTTATCAACAAAAGCCCTTGTGTTGCGGCACAATTCTATTTCAAAGTTTAGAAGTGTTTTCCTATTAAGAACAAAATAAATGTTTCCAGAAACATTATAGAACACGGGAAAAGAAAAAAAGTGAAAACAATATACTTGTCTATAATGGTAGCTTAAGCGTGTCATGTCAGGTCATTTTAGTGTTTTTTTAAATTTAATTTTATTTTATTTTATTTTGTAGTGCTATTTTCCTTATATAATATATTGTTTAGTGATGGGGAAAAACATAAAAAATATGAACAAGCAGTTTTTTCATAAAATAGGTAATGGTGAAAAGGGACGGGGTATTTGATGTGTCCTCTGCATGAAAAAGAGACACTATTTTTGTACTCAGATATAACGAATACAATGTACACCAGGTTTTCTTTTCTGTCTGCACATCAGTATTTTTTCATGGAACAACTGAGGTGGTCTCTCAAACACACTGACTGAACTGGATTTATTTCTAAGATGCAATATTGCAGCCACCCTCAATAAATAAATCTCAAACAAAATATTTTGTGTCACCTTACTATTGTGAGTCTATGGGAAATGGCTTTAGTCTCTATCTCTTTCTGTCTCTCGTGTGTGTCTGTGTTGTGGCAAACTCTAGGAAGACATTGTTATTAACCATGTTATTTAAATAATAATAATAATTAAATAATTTATTAGTGTTAAACAGTGTTGTAATTTATAGTAGTTACTATATGGTAATATAGATAGTAATTTATATTAATATATAATATATTTATTATAATTATATAGTAATTTATAATAGTAATTTGAGTTATGTAATCAGATTACTTTTTAAAGTAACTAGTAAAGTAATGCATTACTTTTAAATGTACAACAAAATATCTGAGTTACTTTTACAAATAAGTAACGCATAAGTTACTTTGTTTTCCCATTTATTGACTGACAGCACTCCTGTCACCATGTTGAGAGAAGTGCAGAGGGTTGTGTGTAAACATGATGGTTATTGTAGTTCTAGACAAAATGTGAGCATGCATTTCACTTGCAAAAAAAAAAAAAAAAAAAAACAGATTTAGTAAAACTGTGAAATGCAAACTCAAATATTACTCAAACATGCAATAATTAAATCTATTCAATTACGCAAATATACTTCATGTACTTAATCTCACAGGGATAGTTCACACAAAAATCAAAATTCTATCATCATTTACTCAATTTGTTGCATGAGTTTATTTCTTCTGTTGAACTCAAAAGAAGATATTTTAACTGGAAGTCAATGGCTACTGTTTAATTTTACTTAAGGTGAGAAAAAGTAACGCAAAAGTAATGTAACGCATTACTTTTCATAAAAAGCACAATTAGTTACTTTTTTTAGGAGCAACGCAATATTGTAAGGCATTACTTTTAAAAGTAACTTTCCCTGGCACTGGTGTTAACTGCAAAATATTAAGTCTTTCTTATTTGGGTAGTCAAGCCCTCAAAGAACAGCAAGACAACAATGGTAAGATGCCTAACGTGAAATAACCAAAGACAGCCGATGAATTCAACCAAGTAAGATATTAAAATACCTTCAAAATCATATTTCCAGATTACAGCAGATATTTCCATCACTTTAGTCCGGACGTGACGACATTCATACGTAACCAAGTAAAGATGGCAGACAGCATCCCTTTGAATCCTGTACGGACGAATTCAAGAAAAACTGCGTATTATAATGCTGGCAGACTTTCCAGGTATGCAGACGATTGGGTATTGATCTTAAACACTTCTTTTTTTTTTTTACATAAAGCCGTCAGTTGAGTTGTTATAACAATGTATGTTTTGATATTGGGTTTGTTTATACCACGGTTCCGGGGTTGAGTGCTAACAGGCTAACAGTCTAGCCTAGCGGCAGTGTAAATTCAGCAGCGCGAGCTGTCAGTGTCAGATTACAGCTGATAGGACACGAGAGGATACAAGACTCCCCGAGAGATGCATGTGGTGATTAAAACGTGATATAATCATGTGAGATATTTGTCATTCCGGTTCCTTCTCATAAGACATCTTCTTGGGTAACGTTACATTACATCAATTGAAGCGTAAGTTACTCCTACACGGCTATGTAGCTGTTAGTACATTTATGGAGCATCTCATAAAATCACATAGAAGATGTTTATAGAACATCTTATGAGACTTACATTCATTAAACATCACACGTAATATTTAATGTGCATTTGGTACACAAAACATAATTCACGTGC
This sequence comes from Paracanthobrama guichenoti, assembly GCA_018749465.1. Classification (NCBI taxonomy): domain Eukaryota; kingdom Metazoa; phylum Chordata; class Actinopteri; order Cypriniformes; family Gobionidae; genus Paracanthobrama; species Paracanthobrama guichenoti. The sequence goes on along the minus strand of CM031961.1, from coordinate 11,111,391 downwards.
ATCAGGTACATTCATAGAACATTATCATGAGCTTTTAGTATATCAATAGACCATCATATGAGGCTTTGTTCCTATAGCATATCTTGTACAGCATCTAATTTGCCTTAGGTATATACATCACATGCCATGGTCTGCTGATGCCGAGCTTGTCAAGATATCTCTGCAAACTGTTTTCCCACGGTTTATGCGAGGCAAAGATACCAACGATGTTCATTTAGAAACGAATGTCCATCTGGTTTTCCTGAACCACATAAACAGTCTAACAGCAGACAGGATCTGTATTTATGGCATCCAGCTGTTTGTCAAATACTGACAGTCTAAGGACCACTTGTGGCATTGCTGCTTGAGAGTATGGACCTAAACCAAAGTGATTGCTTAATTTGATTTCATTGTTTGGCGTAATGCTATTGTGCATAATCACTTTGTGAATCGTTTTGTGTTTTATTGAGGAGGAAAGAGAAGAGCAGAAAAACTGACCACAGTTAGGAGAGATGAATTGGACCACCAGCTATGTTTGGCTCATACTTTGCTTATTCTGTTGTCCTTCTTGATTTATATGGGTGGTTAAGCAGATTTGATGGTGATCTGATTTCTTTTATCATACAATTGAATACAAATATCAGTGGTGGGCCTGCAGGCTACAAATGTCTTACATCGGCCCTGCTAAGACTGTGTCGGTTTATGATTACAACAGTCAGCTAACTTGGTTGCCTCTTTTATTACACCCATTTCTGCTTGACCACTGCTGAGACAGTTTAACCAAAAAGAGTTTTTAATGGACATCAAAGGCTAAAATCCACATAGACACATGTCAGAGTGATGTGTTTTTGTTGACATACCTTAATAATAACTTGCCTATTGTGGCAGGAACCGATTAGACTTTGTAGAGCTAATATTTGTCATTCGTCTCTTATAATGGTGAATCTCACGAAACTTGTCAAGAACATGTCTGGACCATATTTCACCCCAAACTCAAAATAAATCAATTATAAATGATTATGCAGAGGTAGGTCGATTGTTTGAGCAGCCCAACTTTCTCATTTACTCATGTCATTTCCAACCCATAAGACTTTTGTTCATTTTCAAAACTCAAGTTAAGATATTTTAATGGAGCCTGAGAGATTTCGATCGCTCTGTTGAAAGTCCATTCCCCCCAAACTTTCACGATTCAGGAAAAAATGGTTATTTATGAATCATTTTGTGGCAAAAAAAAAACCATGGAAATAATTTGTTGTTTTTATCCTATTGTTTACTAGGCTATATTTATTTGCTTGGTCAGTGTCATTGTGGGTTTTCATTCTTTTGCTGTTGTAGGCTGTAAGGACCTTTTGAAATAACTGAAATCATTTGATATGGAACTGTAATACGGTCTGTAATAGTTATTTATGACTCGTTTTCCACTGAGCAGTATGGTTCAGTACAGTTTGGTACAGTACGCAATTTTTGCCTTTTCCATTGTCAGAAGTTTTTAATGGTACCCTAATTCTGAACCGTACCATAGCACTTTTTTGCCACCTTTCCATTGGAGTACCTAGCACAGTAGTCTGGTACTAAAGGGTGGAGTTAGACTCACCTCAGAACACTGATTGGTTGACAGAGAATTGTCACTTGCGCATGCTTTTTCGGCTATGTTTTTACTTGCAGCCTGCAGCCTTGGCTCAAACAAACCATGTCTTCTTGTGACAGCCAGATGACGAGATGCAAGAATAAGATCTGCTGTATGTCGCTGTTGTTTGCTGTGTCGCTTTCTTCTTCTTCGCGTGAGAATTACGTTGATGGCTACACCATTCCTATCATAAGGCCGCTGTTGGTGGTGGAAACGCAAGCCGGATCAGGGTTTAGCATCCCGAATCATACTAAACTGTACTGTATTGAACCGTACCGCTCGGTGGAAATGAGCCATTATACTACGGGGTGCTTGAATGCTTGAAATCTGATTGTTTGACGAACGTTCTGAGGTGTGTAATCGTTTTTAGGAAAACGCATGGCTAAAGTAGTTCCAGACAGGTCTTGACTGCATTGCAGTTCCATATCAAATGATTTCAGTTATTTCAAAGGTCCTTACAGCCTACAGCAGCAAAAAAATTATTTGCATGTGTTTTTTTTTTTTTTCTTGGAGCAGATAAACGTACAGTTTCGCTATCAGTAGAGGCGCTGCTGCTGAACACCGTTGAGAGACGCACATACGCTTAATCTCTCTCTCTTGAAATTAGTCCTTCACACGAGCGTTTTAATAGGTTAGTTCACCCAAACCCATAAGACCTTTGTTTATCTTCGGAACACTTTAAGATATTTTTGAAGAAATCCGAGAGCTTTCTGACCCCTCCATAGACCCAGAAAGGTAGGAAAGGTAGTAAAGACATTGTTAAAATAGTCCATGTGACTCCAGTGGTTCAATCTTAATTTTATGAAGTGACGAGTATACTTTATGTGTGCAAAAAATAACGACTTTATTCAACAAATTCTTCTAGCCTGTGTCAGACTCTTACACTGCTGACATGTAAACAGTGCATTGTTTCCTAGTTCTACAGCAGAGCGACTCGCATGCGTCATGGTGCTCACGTGAACAGCGTCGGCCAATGGTAAGCCAGCGTTCTGGAAGCGCTGCACTGTTTACACTGCTTCAACAGCGTAAGAGTCTGACACAGGCTAGAAGAAATTGTTGAGTAAAGTCATTATTTTTGCTTCTTTTTTTTGCACGCAAAAAGTATACTCGTCACTTCATAAAATTAAGGTTGAACCAATGGAGTCACATGGACGATTTTAACGATGTCTTTACTATCTTTCTGGACTTTGACAGTGTTAATTAAATAGCTGTCTATGAAAGCTCTCGGATTTCATCAAAAATATCATAATTTTTGTTCTGAAGATAAACAAAGGTCTTACGGGTTTGGAACATTATGAAGGTAATTAATGACAGAATTTTAATTCTTGGGTGGACTAACCGTTTAAGGACAAAAACCTGACAAATGTCTTCATCTGAAATACATCATCTAAAGTTTTCTGAACAATGTTTTAAGGTGTGGTAACCATAGTATAAGCAGAATGATTGCTTCCGTCTCCAGGCCTTTGAATTATTGAAAAATAATCGTCTTTGTGTCTTGGCCACATTACCACCTCAGGTGTGCATAATTTTTCTAATAATTTAACGGCCTGTCATCAATTATGCCTTACATAATCCATATGAATCAAGCAGTTTAAATCCAAGCCTTCTCAAGAGACACAGTCGCTTTATATGATAAAAAGATTTATTTTGGACTACTATTTACACATTGATCATGCATTTAGCACATTAAATATGGTAAACAGAAGATTTTTAAGCAGATTTGATAGTGATATCATTTTGTTTCGTTTTTTTTATCAGTCAGTGCAGTAATCTTCACTATACAATGTGAGCGTTCTGTCTTTCTTCCTTGTTCATTCTTTTTGATTAAAAAAGGACTGTTCCTTTTAAAATCCTTAGGACTAGAGTTTGTAGGTTGTTAATGTCTGGCATTGTAAGTGTATTATGCTTCTTTAATAATTTATCTAACATGATATCACTAGCTTAGGAGGGCCTGTTTAGTCAGCATGGTCTGAATCAGGTTTTTTTTTTTTTTTTGGCTTATTTTAGTTTTCAACTGCAAAAGGCTGTCAGTGTTTACAGTGATCACGAGGCCTAATTGCATGAATTAGCTCTATCCACGGACAACTCTAGAATGAAAAGGGAGCGTGCAGGTTTTGACGCTAATGCTAAAGTGGATCTGGTGCAGAAATGGCAGGGCTTTTGTGTGGGTGGAAGCTGATATCCTCTTGGGACGTTGGCTGTTTCAGAGTGTCACAATAGCATTCTGCTGATCTGGGTTTGAGACTCGTCTCGATAAATAAGGAACACCGTGTGAGAGAGGAACAGTTCCTTTAACTTCTGCATTTTTTTTTTTTTTTTTTTTTTTATTCCACTCATTCATGTAGACGCCTTTAAAAATGACCTTGTTTCATTGCATAATGTCTTTTTATATTTGAGAGGTTATATTGAAAGTAGGAATGTTTTTTTGGGTAACAAACAGTGTCTATTTATAACATTTTAGATGTGACACCTTAATTTGAAATAGAAAACCTATACCATTTTTGTAGCGTAGCAGGTTTTTTAGCTTTTTGTTAATTTATATAAAAGAGAAATTAGCCTACACTAAACTTTTATTACTTATAATTTTGACTAAATATTATGACGCTTAGCTTGTCAGAGGTGTAATGCCATCCTTTTTTGTAACAATGGTTCATCAGGTATCAGATTGAAGACGAATCCTCAAGCCTTGATGAGATGCCATTGATGATGTCAGAGGAAGCTTTCGAAAACGACGAAAGTGAATATCAGACCCTGCCCAGAGCCAGAGTGAGTCAGAGACGCAGAGGACTGGGCTGGTTCCTCTGTGGAGGATGGAAGGTCCTGTGCAGCAGGTAACGGCCTACATGAGAGCTTATGTTAATATTTAAGCATAGTTACTTCTTTTAATATCTGAGTGTTCACAAATGATCCGCTAGACATAGTATTCATTTCTCCAACGTGAACCACTTTTTAAATTTCACGCAAAAACGTGATTCTCATGGTGAAAGATGCTGAAAAGAACAAAACGTAAAAAATAGCACAGAAGGAATGTAAGAAGCTGTTATGTGTGAATGCCCTCATATTTACAAACTCGACTGCAAATTAGGTATGTCAAAGTGAGGAAATTTTCACACCGGTATAGGCCTGTCGCAATAATCAATATATCGATATGTCGCACAATATATGTACATGACCTCAATAATTTTTGTGATGCAATATATCGCCCATTATGTTTACATGATAATGAATGTTACCAACATTTTACTCGATTGTGCTGTCATCTTGTATGTTTTCCGTGACGGAGGCGAAAGTGGTTCTCGGGCAGTTCCTTCATACACAGAGAGGTTATCGACAGGTGAAAAAAAGGCACCATTTGAGGCATTATAGTGTTTTCCTGACAAGTACTGACAGTTTGGAAGTATAAGCCCAAATGGACTCGATTTCAAAGCCGCAATCCCCTGTTCCGATGCACATATAAATGTCAACGCAGAATGACGAGTGTTAAAGCCGTTTCACAAGGGAAATTGTTTATTTACTATTTATTCATTTTTTTAAATTTCTTTTATTTAGGAGAATATATTTTTTACCCTTAATTTCCATGATCTAAAGAATTAAAAGGTTGTCATTTGAAAGTGTGTAGGTCTACTTGCATTATTATGCTGTTATATTAGGATTATATATTCAGTGGCATAAAATAGTCTTAAAATGACAATAATATCGTTTATCGCAATTATTTCTGGGACGATATATCGCGAAACAAAAAGTAGTTATCACGACAGGCCTACCGGTATATAAACTTGCCACAACACTGATATTAAGTTTTTGTATGGCTGGGTAAAAAAAATATTGATTTCTCGATTTTAATTGATTCTCATTTTTATGAACCGATATCGATTCTTAAATCCCATGAATCGATTAGTCTATCCTGTTTACAGTTCATGAATGAACGGTACATTGTTGCACGCCTCCCATCTAATAAAGCGCAATAATATTTGTGCTTTGTTACTTTTTCGATATGAAACAAAGTCTCAGATTTCAAATTTGGTCCATTTTATTACGAAATTCCAAAAATAAAATACCGTTTTGGCGCACTATAATGTGGCGTGACAGATCGCTGTAGCGCCTCAGTTCAAGAGAAGCGGCAACGCGCAGCTCATGTGAACTGATCATCTCATCCGCTTTAATAGCAGTTACTGCGCAAAATAAACATAAATGAACATCTTAAGTTAAAAGATATAGTACATCTTACTGAAATCTGTATCATGCCTCATGTAATCACTCAATCAGCGTTTCAACCGCAGAAAGACGTCAATAAAACAGCTTGTAAATAATATCACATAACATCATATTTACCTTCAGAAAAACCATATCCAGTGTGACCATAAACTCGTTAGTGAGCTAGAAATAGGAACTCTAGAGAGGAGCATTTTGATAAATGTATATGCACCATATTACATATTCATTATATTTGTTTATGTTCTTCAATATTTAATGCATGTTTGAATAAATCAGTAAAGTTTTTATGACAGCCACCATTTAAATGTTTATATTTTAAAAAACTATTTGGAGTAGAAATTGATTAAAATTATTATGTAATTGTAAAGTTATTATTATGGGCCAGATTCACTAAACAGGGAAAATTAGCGTGAGAGCGCAATTCCAAAAAAGTGCAGATGGGAGTGAAAAGTTCTGCGCGTGATCTACTGACAACGCTCAAATTAAAGAACACAGACGCAACCAGATCATTTCCATAATGACCAGCGCAATCTACCCGTTGGCGTCTGATTTAAGATGTGCCTTTTAGGAGCGGTAAATAATGGTGCAAACATCAGTAAATTGACATGGCAAACCATAGTAAATCACATTGCGTGATTCATTTAAATACTCTCCTCCAGAAATGTTGCGTCTGAAAGGGAAACTCCTACAAATGCATATGCAATATTGCAAAAATAACTCTGTCCACGCCTTTTCAGCACTAATTCTTCACCATGTGTCTTTAGTAAATCCTGACAGTAGTTTTTTTTTAATGCCAAAAGAGGTCTATACATACATACAAAATAATCGATATTGAATCGGAATTGAAATCGAATCGAAAGCTTGTGAATAGAAATCGATTTGTGAAATTTGTCAATACCCAGCCCTACTTTTTACCAATATAAGTATTACCTATAACACTGGTTCACTTTTGAATGTGCACTCGCTTTTCAGTTTCATTTTAATTTTGCGCTCACACGTACTCTGTCTATATAGGCCAATAGTTTGCGGGCATAAGGGTGCCACTATCAATATGTGGGGTATTGAAATCGTTTTTGAATGCATGTTTGTTTTCCCTTCCGCTTTCGAATTTGTGATCACGCATGCTCTGCGGCTGTAGTGATGGCACGTTTTACAAGATAAGATATGTCAGTGACGTTCATGATCTCTTGTGCACCAAATCCTCTGCCATCATCCTGTCAGTCATCAGTCCTTACACTTGTCATGTGATAAGTGAAATCTGACTCCTGCTGCACTGTGCTGTGACTCTGCAGCTCCTGCTGTATATGGAGAAGAGCATACGCTTTCACTTTATAATTTTAGCATCCATTGTCCAACTGAACTAAATGTTTTTTGGTTTTGAGCTAAGACAGCCAATCAGTATCCATCCAAGCTGAAGCTTTCAAAGTGGCAGACAAGATAAATGCAATGACCGCTTATAATAAACAGAATGTTACTATATGTTGGTGTGGAAGCTAATATAGATGTTCATACTGTTGTCTTTATAGTTATTATTCTTGGTCTAAGTCAGTAGTAATATTTTATTAAATAATATGAAAATAAAATAATGTCTTTTGAATCTTATTGATGTGTGATTCATTTGATTGATATATTTATTAATATGATTTAAAATTTGTTTGTAATTGATTGGCAGTCATAGACGGATGGATGGATGGATGGATGGATAGATGTTTCGCTGAAAAGATTTAAAAGATCTTGGCCTTCACCTTTGTTAATAAAATGTCACCATTGTCATGCAGCCTATTGTGTGTGTATGTAGTGCTTGTGCCAGGTTGGCTCAGCTCCTTTCTAACGCACCGGTAACTGTGCATGAAATACATACACAAGCACAGGTTGTGTTTTTTGGTTGAGGTGCTCTCTGCGCATCATCAGTCAGAAGGTCAAACGCGCCAACCGAAAATTTGCTTATCTAGCCAACAATATCAACGGGCTCAATGTCTATTTGGACGTGCATTCCCAGAATATCTCAATGCCTTTTGTGTTGCATCAATGACATGTGACGCAAGTGTGATTAAAAGATATATTAGTCATTTATGGTTATGAAAGTGTGTGCTTGACTCTTCTCCACTTGTGCACTAGGTTATCAGCAGCGCATCTCAATTGTAAGCTGGGTATTGATTTTTTTTTTTTTCTTCTCCTAATGAACAAATGGGATTTCACACAGCTGACCAGTTTGCTGCTTTCCAGTAATTTTCTGTGTGCTTAGGCAAAGGATTATGAAATGAACAAATAATTCAAGCAGAATAACTCTGCTTATTCAAACGGCTCTATTATTTGAACTACATTCATTTGAGCAAATAATCTCTCTTATGAATCAGGGAGCTGGCACTTACAGACAGGAGACAAAAGGGGCCAACACAAATATTATTATATATTTTTTTCAAGGTTTATGTAATTTAGTTCAGTGCCAGCCAAACCAATCGGCATGACTGTGTACACTGCGCAGAGTACCGGCAGAGTACCGTCACGCCGTTCAGCAGGGATGGCAACCGCTAGAATATAAAATGAATATGAAGGTCAACAAAGTGTTTGGCGCTCTCTCTGACCTTCACAGCGAATCGGAGCATTCGTTTTACTAGGGAAGGGTTTATTTAACAGGGGTGTTACAGAGGACATAATCTACAGGTTTGTTGTTCCCTTTAGGTATCAATAGGCCTGCATGGAACCCTCGGAACCTCAGAAGTTTGTCATTGTTCATAAAAACTATACACATCTTGCTTATGTGCTTGTTTTTATTATCAATATGTGTAGTATCCTCAGTTGACATGAAATCAATGATTCTTCAATACACGAAAATATATTACGGAAGTAAAAGGAGTTGCTTGTTAACATTTAATTACTAAATTAAACTGCTCTTTTTGAGGGTTTCGAGACTCTTCTTTTACTATTTTCTGGCTCTATCGTTTCACTGTTACTTCTTAGTGGAATTGCTCTGTGTTGTCTGCTTAAAGTTCAAGTGAAACTAGACTGAGCTAGGCTGCCTTCGCTCTCTGTAACATCAGTTACATTAATGTTGCATTAACGTCAGTTGTATTTCAAGTAGAATCAACTGGATACGCGTGACTGGTGATGAATTCCGCAAAAGGTCTTCGTTTTCAAGTGCATTTTAAGTGATTAACAGGGTGATAATTCAACAAAATCGCCGGTTTTCAGCGCAACCCTTAAATTAGGAGTAATGGCCGGCCTTGATATTTGTTAATTATTCGGTCAGGGATATTTTTAAATGAAGACCTTTTACTGGAATCCAGGCCTGAACTGCGCCTGTAGCACTGTGTCTCCTTTAAGTGAATTTGTCTAATCACTGGATGATCTTTTTCCTCCCGTGGTCTCTGTCACGCAGCTGTTGTGAATGTCTGGTTCACACATGTCGCAGGAAGAAGGAGCTGAAGGCTCGGACAGTGTGGCTGGGACATCCTGAGAAATGTGAAGAGAAGTACCCCAAAAATGCCATCAAGAATCAGAAATACAACATTGTCACTTTTGTGCCAGGGGTAAGGCCATATAAACAATGTCTCAATGCAAAAATCTCTGATGCATGTGTTTTTTGAGAGTGCTAAAGCTGCAAACTACGGAGTTGTTTATCATTTGTAAAATGTTGTATTATTTGTATATGTTTGTCATTAATATTATTTATAATATTATTTGTATATTTAAGTTCAAATAACTTTTTTTGTGCCTGCGTTGATTCTTCAGCTCTCGCTAGGCTGTTTAAAGTGAAATCTCTACCCATTGTACGCACAGCAGATTTGCTCAGTAATCAGGTTAATGTGTAACTAGCTGTGAATTAAGGGGGTGTAACAACAGTCTAACGGATCTTTTTCCACTGAGTGTGTAAGCGATCTACTGTATTATGACTGCTGGCGATGTCTTATTCAGAGGAACGCACCTTGTGTATGTGTCCTTGGCAAAGTATTTGCAGCTTGTATGATGAATTATGTATAAGCCAATCAGGTGTGCCTCCAAAAGCTGTGTTAGGATGTTGCGTGTATTACTGTCATTACAACACTGAGTAAATGTTTTTGATTTCATATTGTCATTTATCAAATTTCCATCAAATATATTGCTGATTTATTTGTGGTGCTTTTCTCTTTCTTTTGTTTTAGGTTCTTTACCAACAGTTTAAGTTCTTCCTCAACTTGTATTTTCTGGTAGTGGCTTGTTCTCAGTTTGTTCCATCGCTTAAGATAGGATATTTGTACACTTACTGGGCCCCGCTGGTGAGTACATCTAACCTTATGATGGTGGAGATTGAACTCTAAAATGTAAATTCATTCATCACTTTTGTTGTTCCTTGTCTTTCAGGGTTTTGTGTTGGCTGTCACCATGGTGAGAGAGGCAGTTGACGAAGTTCGCCGCTGCAGGAGAGATAAAGAGATGAATTCCCAGCTGTACAGTAAACTCACAATGAGAGGTGACCACAATGTGACGTTGTGTCATATGCACATGTTTTGCGCTCCATTGACTAACTCCAAGAGTTATAGCCTTTGGAACCTGTGAAAAAAACGTAATAGTGAAAAGAATTGACACAGAGTGTAATTTATATCTGTTATAGGGTGTAACAATATATATCGTGTCACAATGTATCGCAATACAAAAAAGCAACAATATGTATCGTGGATCGTGACCATATGTATTGTGTACAGTTCACCCAAAATAAAGAAAAAAATACAAGTTCACAGTTTTAGCGTCAGTACTGCATTAAACTACTATATTTAATGTTGAATATAATGTATAATAATGTAATGGGGGACTATTTAATGGTCCTGATAATGGCAAATGTCTTATGTTACCAATGAAAAGTGGCCTACATTATTTTAAATGTATCTAGTCTGTGACAGAGTGCAAGCATATTTGTCTAAAATTCATTTCCACTCCTGATTTAATACCAAATTTAGCATTTTAATCAACAGTAAAAATTTTGTTAACCTTTTACCATATGTCTTGTAGTATCACAATAATATCGTATCGTGGGATCAGTACCGTGATATGTATCAAATCGTGACATGAGGGTATTGTTACACCTAGTCTACTGTGTATACTTTTATGTATATTTAAATACACACACACATACATGTATACATTTCATTTATTTCCATAAATATATATATATACACATGCATGTGTGTGTTTATATATACATAATAACTATACACAGTACACGCATATATATTATGCAAACACAAAGTTTTATTTTGGAGGCGATTAATAACAATTAAAAAAAAAAATTAAACATTTAGTTAATGTTTAATGTAAGTAATTGTGCAAAAAAGATTATATTTCTCTAAATACGTCCAATGTCATAGAAAATATGGAATTTAGCAACTGCAAAATATGCAATTTAATAATTTTATGAACATAATATTATATTTCTGTGAATAACACTGTTTCAGTCATGAGTGATATGCAACTTGTTGAGCTTCGATGATAATTAAATTTCACCATACAAAGAATACAAATGACTTTTGTTAAACGCCCTGTCTAGGTTTATTTTATGAATAAATGATCCCTAAAGAATGTCTTTCTCCATCTAGTGGGAAACGAGTATCTCGCTAGGGGCTTTTGTGTGCATGTTTGTGAAATCTTAGCAGCTCTGTTCAGTCTCAGCCAGTTCTGAATGTTCTGATCAATTTGTAGAAAAATCACAGAGAACAGAATGAAAGCTATAATGACAAATTGAACAAATAAAAATACAAATGTGCTAACTGAATTAAACACTGTTAATCCATCTTGATATGTTAACTTTTACAGCCCTAATTTTATTTAATATTTGGTGTTTTTATTAAATGTAAATTTCTAAGGCTTAATAATTAATTTCTAATTACAATTATTTGTCCATCTTGCTTTCCAGGAAAGGTCCAAGTAAAGAGCTCAGACATACAAGTCGGAGATTTAATCATTGTAGAAAAGGTTTGTTGTCCTTTGTTTTGTTTTTTTGTTTTTTTACCCCTTCATCTCTCTTTTGTTGTTCAAGGTATCAGCATAAACTTTCTGCTATGTGATCCGTCACATGAAATCCTGTCATTCTTTCAGTGGGACATTGTGTCTGTCTCTCCCCTCACTGTCTGTGGTTCGCTTTAATTGCTTGCTAGGGAAATGACCTTGTTCAATTATTCAACCCAACACTAAAATAGGACTAACGTTACAAAACTGGAGTCACTGACATACATACATATATGTATATATGGATGTATATATGTGTGTGTGTGTGTGTGTGTGTGTGTAATGTATGTATGTAAAATTAATTATTATATCATTTATTAATCTTACATATTTGAAATAACATTTAATAATGTTTAGTTAATGTTTTGTATAAGTGTGTGCAGAAATGATTACAGCATAACTAATACATGAATATCTCTTAAGATTATAAGATGCGTAGGTGGGCAGCTCACTCAGTTTTAAAGCAAAGATAGCATGGAAACCCTATGTGCCTCTGACCAATGTCTAATGTTTTGTTTTATAGAATCAGAGAATTCCTGCTGATATGATTTTTCTGAGAACCTCTGAGAAGACTGGTAAGTTTCACTCTTCACGTACAATCAGAGCTTTCAGTTGTCCCTGGTACTTGTCATTAAGCCAGTGGTTTCCAACACTGTGCCCGCGAGCACCTGCAGTGCATATGCAGTCTGAGTCACTTGTAAAGCACATTTTAATTTTATTTCTTAATGTTCATTCTTTTATATTCATTCATTCATCATTTCACTCTCTCTCTCTCTCTCTCTCTCTCTCTCTCTCTCTCTCTCTCTCTCTCTCTCTCTCTCTCTCTCTCTCTCTCTCTCTCTCTCTCTCTCTCTCTCTCTCTCTCTCTCTCTCTCTCTCTCTCTCTCTCTCTCTCTCTCTCTCTCTCTCTCTCTCTCTCTCTCTCTCTCTCTCTCTCTCTCTCTCTCTCTCTCTCTCTCTCTCTCTCTCTCTCTCTCTCTCTCTCTCTCTCTCTCTCTCTCTCTCTCTCTCTCTCTCTCTCTCTCTCACACTCACACTCACACTCACACTCTCACACTCACACTCACACACACTCTCACACTCACACACACAGTGAAACCAAGTGCCACTTGGTTTTGTTATTTTGTTGAAGTGAATATGGCTGATGCTTTACTTGCTAGTTTGAAAGTGGCACTTGCATTCTGAGAAACAATGTTCTCTGTGTGAGAGTGAGTGAGTGCGTATACGATTACCAGCATTTGCCTTGACGCTGAGCAATATAAATGACTTAGTCACATTGACACATTATTACAGTATTTTTGCGTGTACAGTTTTCACCAGAGCTGCTGAAATTGCTGTGCTTTTTATAGTGAAATTAAAATCAGAAAAATATTAAAATTTTTATCTGATGAGCTTAACTGTCTTTAGCTGTGATAGACTCTATGGCTCTTTGGATTTACTTTAAATTGGAGCTATTTAGCAATTTGGATAGAATTTTAAAACAATTCAAACTGAATTGTTCACTAAATTACATTTCTCCTGTTTGGTTTTTAGATTTTCTGTGTCTATAAATATATTCCAGAGTTCATTATTAACCATTTCTTGCTAAGACATTAACCATGCCTTATTGAGCAGATGCTTTAATCTGTTGTATGGTTGAAGCAATGTGATGTCCATATTTCACTCCAACCTCAAAAGACTTTTTTTTTGTGTGTGTGCAGAAAGTCAATGAAATCTATTTTAAGGACCAATTTTATTTATTTATTTTTTGCATTGTGACTATCTTTTTGAAAATATCTTAATATTATAATGCAAAAAAGAAAAATTCAAATTTTGTATTAAAATGTGTGTGTGTGTGTATGTGACCCATGCTGACAAAATGAGTCACAATGCACATGGGCTAATTGCGAGCTACAGGCAAAACAAGTGGAAAAATATAAATGTTGGTTTTCACAAAAATTACGCCCTCGTCTAGCGACCCCATTGCTCCAAATAGCAATTAAACCTCTAAAAGTATCTTTATTTGTACGTTTTCTGAGAGGAGTACCTTTCCCTTGTCCATGAAAAATGCTCAATCACTGCCGCTTCCACTCAGCTCAAGTTATCGTTTTAAAGCGCGGCATTCCAACTTCATGAATATTCATAGCGAATTCTCAATGGCATGAGTCTGAACCAATGAAATGTGATTTTCAAACTCATGCTGAAAACAAAACGATCTTACTCGCGGCGACTGACACGTCCGAAGCATGCGCAGAAAGACGCCGCAGACAGTGTGCGATCCTGATATACTTACAAAATTACAGTATTTCAAAATAGCTGTCTTGGCAAGCATTCACGCAAATAGAAACTGTTATGTTTTAAGTGAACGTTTGGTTAACTGTTGTGGAAAAACATCTGATGTGTAACATTTATATAAGATCCAAGCGGTACAGTAGGTCTTAATATATAGGCTGTCTGTTTCATTAATGTTAATCAAACAATTGTGGTATCAAATCAAATTTGGTGTAATTACCAGGGTTTTTACGGTATGGTTGCTGGGTGATTTTTGTTTTGAAACCTTCAGAAAACTTTAAATAGTTTTTTCTCAATTAGCTTTGCTGACTCCATCGACAGGTGTAGCGCAGTCATTTTTTTTTTGTCTGATTCCAAAGAATCGTACATCATTTTGAAGGTTTTTTTTTTGTTTTAATAGACAATGTGAAAATATTAACTCATTGTGCTCATTGTGACTCACGTGCAAGCATGGGTCATATATATGTATATTTTTCAAATAAATGACAGGATATGATTTGACAGTCAGTGCTTCAGTAAGGTTTGATGATGTAGGCAAACTCTGTATACGAAGCATGATGAACACTGAAGCATTTTCTTTGAGAGCTTAAAGACGGCGACCTTTCTTGTCTACTGCCTACTGTTATATCAGTCTTGTCTGAGATCAATATGAACAATATGTTAAGCATTCAGAGTTCTTTAGTGTATAGGGGCCCAAGGTTTCGGCCCATAACAAATGCGTCCTTCACACATACATCTCTAGCCCTCTCACGTTTATGTCTGTAAACTTCAGGACAGATCACTGGATGTTGTCAAGTTAAACTTGATTTTTAAAAGAATGTGAATTGTATTCTGTCAGATTTAAGATGCAAATGTTTTGTTTTTCCAGGTTCGTGCTTTATTAGGACAGATCAGCTGGATGGAGAGACGGATTGGAAACTGCGAGTCACTGTTGCTTGTACTCAGAGACTACCTGCCTTAGGGGTATGAACATCGTCTTGCACAAAAACAGTACATCCTCACTATTGCTGTGATCTTAACATGTGTTAATAATAAATTATACAAATATTTGCTTGAATAAGATTTGACTTGACTTGTATGAAATATGATGTTATGATCTAGTCCTAGTCTTTCACATTTTAAGTCTAGTAATGGTGCATTCATGCTTGGCTCATGTAAATGTTTTTTTTTTATATATACCAAAGTAGTCTGTGAGGTATGACGAAAAAATGTCAATGTTGACCCCAATGCACCCCAATGACCCCAATTTTTTTTTAACCCGTCAAAATAACATATATTGAACAATATAAATAATATAAAAGTAAGATGATTTGAACCGTCAGACACATCAGCACCCATCTACTTCTGGAGCGAAAGCTGCTGCATCCAAAATCACATTTCAGCTCCTTCTGTCCTGTTCTCGGATGGGTCGGTAACTTTACCCCCGTAGGCCCACACTCAGACTCTCTCAGGCTGATGATACGAAGGCTCATGTTTGATATCACTGTGTATCTGATTTACTGGCCGGAGGGTTTGTTTCACATGGGCCGGTAACTTTACCCCAAGAGACAACTGGAATCCGCCGTCTCCCAGTGCCATCAACGTGGAGATGACACTCACCTCGAGCAAGGGTTCACGTTTGTATTTGTCTTTCCGAAACCACTTAATGTGATCACAGAATTAAAATTTCAGCAAGTCGACGAATGATTGCCGCAGTAAAGAAGCGGGAGCGGTTGGATCGGGTGTCTGGTGGGCTTGACTGTCAGATCGCTAAACATCCCTGTTTTTCATACTTGCAGACACGTCATCAAATGCAAAAGTCATTATAATTTGTAAGCAACCCGTCAAAGTTTAGTTTCGTTTTAATTATGTTGTTTTGTCTGCATTATCTGTTCTGTTTGAAATTCAGACTTGTGGCAGGATGTCAGAAGGGGCTTATTTTTACGAGAATCAGTCTGATTGCTAGTCACTTTGAGTCCTGCCATAATACTTGCACGAACAAGAGGTTGGGTTTGGGCCGAGCCCAGAACTTTGTTCAAGGGATGACATTTCTGTTACTGATTTATTGCGTTAATGTTTTTCTTGACCTTTCCGTTTGCTTCTCTGCAGGATCTCTTCTCCATCAGCGCGTACGTTTACGCCCAGAAGCCTCAACTAGACATTCACAGTTTTGAGGGGAACTTCACAAGGGTAAGAGAAACTGCTATTAATAAAGGAATTTTTACAAGGCTGCGTTTAGCATGTGCTGTGACGTCACAGCCTCAATTTAAACCCGCTGTTAGGTTTTTGTAGAGGTATTTAATGTTGTGTTGTTGCCCAGTAAACTAAACCTAACCGCTGTTTTTAATTGCACATTAAAATAACATGGATTCTCAAAGTGTGCCTGTTCACATGACTATGAGCTGAAGTGTCCCTGGAATGTAAAACCGGCCAACGAGGCGCATTCCTCACAACGCTGATGACATCACGGGTTGTTAGGCTCACTCTCAGCCCATTGGCCGAGCACAGTTCCTTATTAACAGCAGATTAGCGCAGTACCGGAGAAAGAGAGAGGGAGGAAAAAAAGCTAAAAAGGGACACCCCACATGAAGCCTGTCTTTGTTTGAAGTCTTCGCTCTTGGCCACACAGCATGCAGGGGCAGAAGATCACTTCCTGCGCTGAGTCACCCTCCTGAGCCTGCTTTCACAAATCTGCAGCTATAGGGACACACTTCCAAACGCTGTTTCCCATAGTTCATTACTGCACACACACTTGCTGCACCTTATTGCCACTTCAGTGCTTTATTTATTTAAAGGAGTATGTTGCCAGACCCAGACCCATTTCTTGAATTCTTAAATTTGAATTAAATTCGTTATAATTGCATAGAAAAGTGCCACCAGTACATTATTCAAAATTAGATGAGGGTAAGTAAATGATGACACAATTTTCATTACTGAGTGAACTATCACTTTAATAAAGTTTTATGATTCAGACATCAATACAGGCCCTTACAATGACATTTTAGTCCATTGATTAACCACTTGATTGATCGCTTTTGCTTTTATTATTCTCATTTGTCACTTTGGATAAAACAATCTATAAATGTAAATGTGAATATGATTATTCTTAATGTCCCACATGCACATACATCTGTGTTAGAATCAGAGAGGTCAGCCCATTTAAAACATGTTCACTCTTGATGTTTTTACACTTCTGCACGCCTGTGTATTTAAACAGATGTGTGTGTTTATTTAGCTACATTTTGGGGAAATTTGATGACATCCTTGTTTGAAAAAAAAAAAAAAAAAAAAAAAAAAAAATATATATATATATATATATATATATATATATATATATATATATATATATATATATATATATATATTATATATATTAATATATATATATATATATATATATATATATTGTTCTAAATTAAAATATTTCTTTTGTAGGTTTTGGTTTAGGTTAATTTTTAGTATTTTTTATTAGCTTTATACTAGCGTAGTAGCTAGCCCAAAATTTGGGGTTGGTAAAATTTTATCACCAAGAATGCATTTAATTGATTGAAAATTTGTTAATATCAGTAAGATTATGAAATATTATTACAACTATTTACTGTTTTAACATATTTTAAATCATTCTAATATGCTGAATTGTGCTAAAGAATCATTTATTATTAGCAATGCTGAAAACCGTTGTGCTGTGTGGTACTTTTTTGATTGGTTGACTCCAGACTTTTGAACGGTAGTATAAAAATAATTGTTCCAAAATATACAAAATATTTTCTTATTTATATAGCTAAATAAATGCATATGTCCATATATTTGTAGGAAAAAAGTGGATTTAACAAAATTTAGACATAAATCAACCAGTTCACATGTTATAGATTAAAGGGTAGTTCACCAAAAATTAAAATTCTGTCATAATTTATGTTCTTTCTTCTGCAGAACATTACATTACTGCAGAACATTACATATCAGAACATGAAGATATTTTGATAAATATTGGTAATCAAACAGGCCCTCCATTGTATGGACAAAATCACAGGGACATTTCACAAAATACCATCTTTATGTTCCACAGATGAAAGTCATACAGGTTTGAGACAACATGAGGGTGAATAATTGATGACAGAATTTTAATTTTTGGGTGAACTATCCCTTTAAGTTATGATGCAGCCAAATGTTTCTCATTAAACTGTCACATTCACAGCTGCAAAAAAAAAAGATGAATGCTCATCTTGGAACTTTTCCTTCCTTGTTCCATTTGAACGAAAACATATAATTATATCTAAAAGTTTTATATAACTTTTATCATAAGTATGGAGTTATGATTTATGGTTTAAAACACTCCCATTTCTTTAAGCCTGGCTTTTGAGCCTTATCGTTGATAAAAGGCCCTTTCTCTTGATAAACTTCTTTCCAGTTTCTGACAGGTTGGCATTGCTACATCTGTTGGCCAGAAAGAGACAAATGACAAAAGCAAGTGGGCCGTCTTGAATAGAGGACACATATCTCTCGCTATCTGCATCAATGCGCATGTCTCCGCAGCCGCGATGTGTGTGGCCCTCTTTCTCACTGTATATTATGCCCTACTGACAGTGGATAATTAGATATCATCCGTATTCACCCAGCCGCAACATGTTATGTGGAAGAAAGCATTTAAAGATTTAATTTCTGCGCTTCTCCCCTGATTTATGGTCTGGGGTCAGAAATTCTGTTCTTTTCTGCTCAGCACAGAGCGTGCTAACACTAAACGACGAGGTCTTATTATGATGTTCAGCATGGCGCTGTTTTTGTAAACAAGGCAAATCAAGTCGAACCGATTTCGCCATTCACTCTAAATGGACTGTGTCGCTTAACCGGGCATTAGTGTAATTCAATCTGTTGTCTAATTCCCTACTTACCATTCGTCGTGATGAAAGTTCATCGATTCATTATTTGTGCTTTGAGTCTTTGTCATTTTTATTGACCTGCTTTTTAAAGGGCATAATTGATAACCGCTTTTTCCCTGTGCTAGATAACCATGAAATCAAAACAGACTGCGATGTATAAACCCAGACTAATGTACGACCTCTGTCCCCAGGAGGACTGTGACCCTCCCGTCCACGAGAGCTTGAGTATTGAGAACACCCTGTGGGCCAGCACTGTGGTGGCATCTGGTAAGCAAAGTCTTTTTCAGTGTGAAAGTTCTTTTATAGAAATATAAGAAAAACACAAGCCTCAGAGGTCTGAAATATTCATCGCAGGTCAAATATCTTTCGAGTTTATTGTGTTGTAGAAGAGTGTGCCGTTGATACCAAGGCAATCCGCCAGCATCACTCAAGACCCCCTTCGCTCTCCCGTTTGTTTGTCACTTGAGATCACCAGACTCATCTGCTACTATTCAAACAATCTCATGAGCTGAGAAATATGAGGAGCCGTTAATGGGAAGCCAAAGTGTCTGGCTTTTTGCAGTCCTATCCCTGCGGTGTCGATGAAACGTGTCCCCAAAGAACAGGTCCGAGATCGGTTTTTGCCGCTACGCTTTCTCCGACATCTCCTAGGGGTCTGTTGTTTAGAATCTGATCCCAGTTCAACAATAATAGCAGGGCTATTCCTTCAAGCGGCATGCGTTTGTGCCAGCGATCGGCCCTTCATTGATCTGTGGTTGCCCGTGTCTTGGTTCTCCAGGGGTTTTTAGAGGTTCTTCTTATTCCCCAGCATGGTGTGACCTTCAGCCAAAGAAAGTCCTTCCATATCTCCCCGCAAAACACAGTCTGGTGACGTCATCCCATCCAACCAAGCAGACCCAACACAAAACACCATGGGGCGAGAGACCGATATGCCCTGTAGTCCTAGCCCATTAAAGACCCCCTTGAGAGCAGCCTAGGTTTCGTTGCTTTCCAAACATGAAACGATATGTCGAGCTTAAAGAAAATGAGAAATATTTAAACTCGGTTGCAACACGTTTTATGTTGTGTTACTGTGTTTAAACAAAAGTTGAACTTCGACGCTTCCTTGTTTAGTGGTGAGACTGCATACTCCATCAGTAATTAGTTTACTTTAATGAATCAGTCCATTACCAAAGCAGCACCATTGATCTGACTATAATAGGCCTCATTGTAACGGTTTATTTCTGGGTGTCCCACATATTGAATCATTTGTCTGAGTCTCAGCTGCATCCGTTAACTGGAAACACACTTTTTGAGCTAATTGTTCATTAGGCCGACCAGAGACACGCGGCCTGTTTATTTATTGTTGTCCGTTTGCAATCAGTCATCCAATTTTTTTCTGTTTTTTTTCCAGGTACTGTCATAGGTGTGGTCATATATACAGGAAAAGAGATGCGAAGTGTGCTGAACACATCGCAGTCCAAAAACAAGGTGGGTTTGTTTGGCTGGTTATAAGTGAAATACTTGGTTTCTTTTCATTCGTTTTTCTGATTGTCTGGAGAAAAAAAAATACTGACATATAAGTATGAGTTGTGATATCTACAGTTGTATTGTCAATATTTACTTGACATTGCCAAGGGATTTTTTTTTTTTCTTTAAACCTTTCAATATTGAGGAGGTGGTATTGAGGCGAACAGTTGAGGTGGTTTTCAACCCTGATCTTAGTGATGAATTTGGACCTGTCGATGTGAAAGGACAACCCCAGAGAGATTAATCTAGAGGGAAATTAACCAACCAAGGGCTTGCGTGACATTTGTGGCAGAGCCTTAATCCTGCAGAATTCCCCTTAATGATTAGATACAGTGGACGTCAATGCTGTAAAAGTAAACTTAAAAACGTCAAATCCCATTACACTCATTACCCCTCCCCTAATTGACCCCTGCTGTCTTTGGCCTTTTTTAAAGTTATCCACATAGTTCACAGTTCTGACATTGTTCTACTCATATGTACACCTACTGTTCAAAAATTTGGGATTGGTAAGAATTTATGTTTTTGAAATTACTGGCTTGCACTCACCAAGCCTGTATTTATTTGATCAAAAATTCTGTTAAAGCTATTGTGAAATATTACTATTTAAAATAGCCTTCTTTCTCTATTTTTTAAGGCATGGTAGGCAATTTCTTTTATAAACACTTTTTTTTAGCAATCAATAATAGAAGTGGTCTAAATATTAAAATGGCAACACGTGACGTTCTACCCAGAGCTGTTCACGTCCTCAGACTCGGATTTATGCGTTTCCATGTCAACACTATCAACAATGAAATCAATCTGCAACAGTCAGGTGTTACAAGTAAAGGCCAATTCACACTGCACAGAAAACCGCCAACAAACAAGTTGGCTGTTGGATTTAGAATTTTATGTTCACACTGCCCCAACAGATACTGAAGAACTTGAGCTTTGACACGTTTTTCTTCTCGTTTTATAGTTAATTTAAGGCAGTTTCTATGGCGTTAAATGTTGTGAGCACATTGTAGCGCGAACGTGCATCCATGTAACGAATCTTTCCGCACGCAGGCGGATTTCTTTCACCTAGCACAAAACTTAATGGACGGGACGCGCACTTTCAAATATGGCTCTGCTCTCACTCAGATTTTACGCGTGCACCCTCAAGCCCTTGTCCAGAAACCTGCCATTTATAAATGATAATTTACTAAGCTCGCCCAGTACCTACAAGCAGCCTTTGCAAGGGACTTGCCTCATCGTCATGGTAATGGTTCGTGTTCGTGTCCAGGTCAGATTACATCAGGGTTTGTTGTCGTTTGTTGGAAAATCATACCACACTGCTCAAACAATCCACGACCCAACATACACCGATTGAACATGTTCAGTTGGGTGAAAACAAACTCTGACCAACCGCAACAGATGCCGACAGGGGTAACACATTGATCCAACAAACTCCGACAGACTTGTTTGTTGGTCTTTGTCTGTGCAGTGTGAATTGGCCTTAAGAGCTCTGTAAGTTGTTTACGTTCATTATTATTGTAATGTTATGTGCTTTGAGACATGAGGTAATTTAACACCGTCTCTCGTCTTGTGACACGTTGCAGACTCTGCCGTATGCGTTCATGTGTTCTGAAGGAGGCGTGGCTTTGGCGAACGCTCTCAAGGGAGGGTGGGATCTCATGCTTTCAAATCTAGCTTGCTATTGCTAGCTTCTCCGTAATTGCCTACCCTACCTTTAATATATATATAAATGTAATTTATTTACCCAAACTTATAAACCTGTTCAAATTCATCTACCCAACTTAATGTCTTTAAATCTGATATTTTGTCAATGTTAAAATTATTTTTCTATCGAGTGTAGTTTAATATTGTTTAATATGCAAAGTCAACTATAATCTTAAGGTTATATATAACCATAGCTTGATTTCTCCAAAAAAGTGTAAACACTGTGGGGCTGTCAAAACATAAAATACAAACATTATTTAATCTTCCCAATTAGCCTGATATGTCGACATTGGCTCGACCAATGGTATAAGTTTAGGGTGGGACTATCTGTTTTTTGACAAATGCCAGACGAGGAGAGTGTTTGGGGAAACCTGTGTGAAAACAATCATCACTTTTGCAATATAATTTGGCTCCCTCTGGTGTCAGATTTGTCAGTGCATAATGTGTATTTTAAATATTAAACTAAATGTTTTAATTATATGTATTTTTTTAATCACTTAATTGAGTGCTTTTATTTTCATCTAATTTGAATACATCATTTTATTAGCCATTAGCCTGTGTGTAAGATATCAGCATCACAAAAACCCATATTGGTTAACCACTATTCTCCATGTCATGAAGTGTTTCAGACCCTGTCATGGATGCTGCAAGATGTGTGTGATAGCAGCAGCTCTAGCGGAGCTCATAGCTCTACCATGTTCTGTGTGCGAGAGTGGAATTCAATATCTCAAGGAGATGATGTCAGAGGTGCCAATACAGGGAACGAGACGGGGCGGGAAAGTCGATACGACTCGGCGAAAGTCACTGAGAACGTTTTCGCCTCTTATAATCTGTTGTGACATTCCTTGCACAAAGCTCTAAGCTCTCACTTGAAGCTGCTGACAGCACATAAGCTATCACTTTACACTGTGTGTGTGTGTGTGTGTGTGTGTGTGTGTGTGTGTCTGTCATTGTTGTAATATGGAGCGATATTCTCTTTGAGGATCGAAACCTTGGTGGTCTGAAGTATGTGACAGAGGGTTGGACAACCCTCTTCGCTGACCAGACATCTCACTACTTGAGGTGTTATATTCACTGCTATATTTAGATGCTCTGTTGGATTTTATTATTTTATTTTATTTGTTTTGTTTTAAGCAATGTAGATGCTCAGTTGGATATTATTTTATCTATTTTATTTTAAGAAATGTAAAAGCTCATTTGAATTTTATTTTATTTTAGGCAATGTAGATGCTCAGTTCGATTTTTATTTTAAGTAATGTAGATCAGTGATTCCCAACCTTTTTTTGCCCACGGCACACCACTATATACAAAATATAACAAATTTGCGCAAACATGCGTTGCTTCAAATGGTATATTAAAACTAGATATTATATTAAAAGTAGTACTCCCATTTAATGTGAAACTTGAGCTTAAGTCAGGTAGGAAGTAGGAACACAATAGCATGATGTTGTTGGTGGTGAAAAAAAAAAAAAAAAAAAAAAAAAAAAAGCATTCTTGTGCCTTTGTATACACTATCTTGCCAAAAGTTTTGGGACGCCTGCCTTTACATGCACATGAACTTTAATGACATCCCATTCTTAATCTGTAGGATATGGAGTTTAATATGGAGTTGGCCTACCCTTTGCAGCTATAACAGCTTCAACTCTTCTGGGAAGGCTTTCCACAAGGTTTAGGAGTGTGTTTATGGGAATTTTTGACCATTCTTCTAGAAGCACATTTGTGAGGTCAGGCATTGATATTGGACGACAAGGCCTGGCTACAGGATGACAAGGTCTCTGCTCTAATTCAATCCAAAGGTGTTCTATCGGGTTGAGGTCAGGACTCTGTGCAGGCCAGTTAAGTTCCTCCACACCAAACTTGCTCATCCATGTCTATAGGACCTTGCTTTGTGCACTGGTGCGCAGTCATGTTGGAACAGGAAGTGGCCATCCCCAAACTGTTCCCACAAATTTGGGAGCATGAAATTGTCCAAAATGTCTTGGTATGCTGAAGCATTAAGAGTTCCTTTCACTGGAACTAAGGGGCCAAGCCCAACCCCTGAAAAACAACCCCACACCATAATCCCCCCTCCACCAAACTTTACACTTTACACAATGCAGTCAGGCATGTACCATTTTCCTGGCAACCACCAAACCCAGACTCATCCATCGGATTGCCAGACAGAGAAGCGTGATTCAACCCTCAACGTCTCCACTGCTCTAGAGTCCAGTGGCGGCTGCATCCGACACTTTGCATTGCACTTGGTGATGTAAGGCTTGGATGCAGCTGCTCGGCCATGGAAACTCATGCCATGAAGCTCTCTACGCACTGTTCTTGAGCTAATCTGAATGCTACACGAAGTTTGGAGGTCTGTAGCTATTGACTCTGCAGAAAGTTGGCGACGTCTGCGCACTGTGCTCCTCAGCATGCGCTGACTAGTGTGCCACGGCACAGTGGTTGGAAAACAGTGCTGTAGATGCTCAGTTGGATCTCTTTTATTTTGTTTTATTTTATTTCAGTCAGTGTAGATGCTCAGCTTTTGGTTGATCTATTGTATTGAAAGCAATGTAGAAGTTCAGTTAGATTTTATTTTAAGCAATGTGTTGTTAGATGCCCATTTAAATGTATTTTTTTTATTATTTATTTTATCTTATTTTGAAGACTTTTTGCAATATTGTTGGAAGGAGAGTGGCAAGAAGACTGGAAGAGGGTCATTATTGGAAATTGTTGCGAGTCAGATTCAAACCCTCAGCCTTAGGCATGAGCACCACAACTCAATAGCCAGTAGGCCATAGTTATGACGAAATAAACACTAACTACCAAATTAATTAATAAATGAGCGTCAAATATTGATTTAAGTAATTTTATAATGTAAGAGGAGATTGGTTGCCAGGGACAACGGCCAATTATGGAGTTTAGTGGTCGTTATACAAAATTATTTGACCACAGAATGCAGTGATTGACCAATCAGAATCAAATATGTGAGGCATGTATCACTGCATAAGTTGTGAAATATTCAGTAACTTTGACATTTTAGTTCATACGTTCTTTTTCGTCAAGTGAAGAAACTTCTTTTAGGCCTCGTCTGCGGCCCTGCACCGTGAATGGCATGTTACATTTAGTTGTATTGCATATCCAGTTTCTGGAGCACTAGTATAATGCCATATTGTTGTAACAGCCTCCGTATACTTGATGGATTTCAACCAATGAATATTCATTATGCAGGCACAAAGTCGTCATCAAATTTCACACACAAAACATACAGGCAGCGAGGGCAGGTTGAATCATTCCTTTCACTTTAAACGAGGCCCGGTTGAATAGAGTAAAATATGCACTCTCGATTCATTGATAGCATCTTCAGCTTGAGGTAATTGAGTCGCTTTTTCCTCTCGGGCTGAATGAATAACGGCTTCACCCGATCCCTGGCCAGCTTTGCAAAATTCAGCCTCTGCATTGTTTTGCCCCCATAAAGGGGGATTCCTCCCTTTCAGCTGGGGAACTATGTCCTCTGTCTTAATTTTTCTTCATTTTAATCCTTCCATTCCCCCCTTTTTCCTCACTAGCTGAACCATGAAGCTCGGAGGGGTTTTAAACTACAGCTGATAAATCAGACAGCAGCTCTTCTCTCCCAGTGTCTCCCAGTTTACACAGTTCTCCAGGGACTGGGGGGCCATAGCCAGTTGGGGGATTAATTTTGCTTGCATTTTTTGTTTTTTGTCTTTTCTGTTCAATTTGTCCATCCCCTCTCCCCCCTTTCCCCTGTCCCTTTCACGCAGATTCCTTTTCTCAGGGGACGGTGTTATGTGTTGCTGTTTTTATTAGCGCGCTGCCGAGATGAAAGACCTTAGTGTTTTCGTGCAGGCCGCGCTGTCGGCCCTCGCCAGAGGGAAACAAGAAAAACTTCTTTTTTGACATCATTTTCCCACATATTCCATTGGCTGAGGGGGACATACTTGAGAGAAAAAGGGGAAAACTCCAGCTCTTTTGTCAGGGGGCCGTTTCTATGAAGAGGCGTTCTGCTTTTATTTTTCCGGTTTTGCCTCCTGTGCTTTTCACAGAGAGACGACAACAGCAGTGGGCTTCTTGGTTAAATGCCTCTCATCTCTTCTCTCCTCCACATACACTATTAGCATGAGAAAGGTCTGCGGTCTGGAACGGGCCTAGGGGGCATTGATCAGTGCTGGCTTATGGGCAGGTTGTTTTATTTTTCATAAGAGTAACATTTCGGATCACTCCAGTTGAGAGGAGCCCTCAAGGTTCTTTTTCTCGGAGGGGATATCACATGCTTTGGCTAAGAGCACTTTAACCACAAACTCATTAATTTTGTTAATTTTTTAATGCATTCTAAACAAATGGTAAAAATACTAACTATAATAATAATAATCACTGTAATAATCACTCTTTCCATCAAGTTTTGATGAAAATATTCATTACTTAATTTTCTTAAATATTGCAATATGTATTATGCATAGACTACTACACACGACTCTTGCGCACAGAAAGCCGCTTCAGACAGTGCTTGAACGGACAAAAAAATGCTCGTTTTGTTGAGTATCCTTGCAAGCACAGTCTTCAATTAAGTCTTAAATGAGTGTGAGAAAATGGGATGTGTGTCAGATCCACGTAATGTGCAGCAGCGGCAGGTCTTAAAGTGACCGCAACCTAATAGACCTGCTACTCTCTGTCATTTAAGGATAATCAAAAAGACAGAGAAAATCACTCTCTGCTCTTGACTGAATAACTTTTGTAGCTTTAATAAGAAATAATCTGTATATAATTTAAATTTATGTAGTGAAAACTGTGAAGTGGTCAAAAACAACGAAAACAATAACATTTTGTGCATTTTGACAGGGCAAGTAAAAATCTGAACTGGTCGGACTGGGCCAATAGAAAAAATTGAGCCCTGATATTTATTATAATGGGTTTATGTGAAGATTTTTTACGTTCACTTAAATTAAAAGTTATGTTTTTAACACCTAATAAATGTTAAAATTGATAGCTTACAATTATACTGTAATGCTGAATGGCTATAATTAATGCCTAAAATTGAGAATTTCATAGAGACATCTAACAGTATTGGTATCAGTGAAATTGGCCTTCTTTCATTTTCTTTTTCCTTTTGTTTTGTTTTTTTATCGATTGACGGCACATGTATAATATTTAAAAAGCATGTATGTATGTAATTTTGTTATATTATATTATATTATATTATATTTATTATACTTTAAAAGCATCCATTAGTTTTCATGTGGACTTTAAAGATGCCATATTGTGCTCCTTTTACTTGTCTTGATTTTGTTTTTAGGGTATAGGTTTTCATGCTTGAATGTTCAAAAAACACATTATTTATTTACTTTGTTGCAGCACCTCTCTTCCCAGTCTGTCAGTAATGCTCTGTTTAGTTCCTGTCTCTATGAAACCCCTCCTTCCAAAAAGCACAGTATGCTCTGATAGGTCGGCTGGACCAGCATGTTGTGATTGGTCAACTGCTTTAAGTGTGTTTCAGAAATGTCACGCCCCTTACTATAAACGCAAGTTTTAACACACCTCAGCCAGGCCTCCATTTTTTTTCCCCCATATGCTTTGGGGGCGGGAATTATTTAAAAAAGGAATATTGTGACACGTTCGTTCCTGAAAAAAAAAAAACTTAATTTCAGGGAGTTCAGAAACTTGCTTACTGATTTGGAAAATAACTCAGTTGGAGTTGACTTTGTGCTTTGTTATTTTTTGCAGACCTCATGCTCAGACAATAACATTACAAAAGAAAGCATAATTGGTCCTCTTCTAAATTTCTCCGTTTTATCCTCTGCAGGTGGGACTGTTGGACCTGGAGTTAAACCGCCTAACAAAAGCTCTGTTCCTGGCTCAGGTGGTTCTCTCAGTTGTTATGGTCGCTTTGCAGGGTTTTCTTGGGCCCTGGTTCCGAAACCTGTTCCGTTTTGTGGTTCTGTTTTCATACATCATCCCCATCAGGTACAGCTATAATATTATCATCCAGATTATACTGATGTAAAATATTACAGAAAATCATTAAAGCTTCAGCTGTGTGAAATAAGAACTTATTTTATAAGGCCTTTGTGTTTTTGTAGTTTAAGAGTAAACCTGGACATGGGGAAGTCAGCGTACGGCTGGATGATTATGAAGGATGAGAATATTCCAGGTACGGTGGTTCGGACAAGCACCATCCCAGAAGAGCTGGGCCGCCTGGTCTACCTGCTCACAGACAAAACTGGTACTTTATGATGGCTTTTTTTCCATTTATAATGGCATAAATACAATCTTTTGGATGGATAGTTTCAGATGAATCATGAATCACCTAATGTACCAGAAATATTTCCAGAAGTATAAATTAAAGCACCTATTTTTTATATATATATAAATATAGAGAGAGAGAGATTTTTTTCTTTCTCTCTGTTGCTTTTTTATTTCCTTTTGTGGGAACTACTCTGCCCATCCAAAAGATTTATAATAACTATTGATTTCTTTCCTGATCTTAATCTTTGTGTGCTGTTTTTCCAGGCACTCTGACCCAGAACGAGATGGTCTTCAAACGCCTCCATCTCGGTACTGTGTCATACGGAGTGGACACCATGGATGAGATCCAGAGTCACATCATCCAGTCCTACGCTCAGGTGTGATTGACATCTGTCACCTTATACATCACTGTTAAGACATTATCTGTCATCACAGTGGAAACTTCACATCCTTCACAAACTGCTGTCGTCTTTGTGTGTGTGCTCTTATGTTTTGTGCCAACAGCTGGGTGACACAATGTTAAAGCCACAGTAGCAATTGATTTTCATGCTTCACGGTCCTTCATTACTGTGATGATAGAGTGGCAGGCAGGTTTGAAATGTACCCATGATATGAGCGATCATAGCCTTATTATATCCCCCCTCAGGACATGTCAGAGTCCGTGTCCAACAACTTGTGTGAAATTGAGTTTGACAGGAATCAATAAACATAATGTAATTTACTGCTTAACATGCTTTGTTGTGCACAAGGCAGTTATAGCTCCAATTCTCTCTGGAGTGTTATGAGTATAAAGAAATTACTATTAAAAACAGCTGCTGTTTTGTAGAGGGCAACCCCTATTGTTTTATTTGAGATCTTGTCTGTCCTACTGGGATTTTGAACTGGAATTGAAATAGCAAAATCTGATATTCCTATGTAAAGGATGTGGTTCAGTTTAGAACTTTCAGTTCACAAGCTTTTTTAATAGCATTGTCAGTTAAAATCTTAAAATGCTCGCACTCATGCACCCGTAACGTACAAGAGACTAAATGTGATTCAATGCCCAAAATACTCATGGTGAAGTTTTTTTCGTTCTTCGAAGTTGGAAATACCAGTAACACTTTCTATGAAGCCCATGCTTCTAATGAATTATAGCCACATTTATACATGTTTATAAGTAAATATTTGTAACAAGTTTTTAGTTACGTGAAGGAGGAGGCAGGAACCGGCGAATGTTCAACAACTTTAATCAAAATTAAACACAAACTGAAAGTAAAAATGGCTGTCTCACGGGCGACTGCCGCGCACAGAGTTACCCCAGGCAAGTATCGCCACGTTATTTTTTTTTTTTTTTTTTTTTTTTTTTTTAAATCTTCATTATTGTTTCAATGCAAATGAACAAGTGCACCGTTATTTGTTGAGTAGTGACATGTATGTTTAAGTAAGCCATGTGCAGATTCTGCGCAATATGCTGTATTTAATAATTTAATATGCTGTAATTAATGCTGACTCACGAGTTGAGTATTGCCCTTTGTATGTGCAAATTTGGCTTACACAAACTTCCTCAGCAAAGAATCCTTAATACCATGTATCTGAACAAGAAGTCCAAAAAAAAATCAGCCCACAACATTAAAGATCCAGCATACTTAACCATGAGCATGGGGTACTTTTTATCCCTGTTTGCACCAAAGCCATTAAGTGGGTTTGCTGCCAAAAAGCTCCTTTTTTTCTTTTTCTTTATCTGAACATAGAAGGATCACAGATGGAGAATTGCAGAGCTTAGTTGAGTCTTGGGGTCAGAAAGCCTAAAGAAAAAATCAAACAGCACCTACATCACCACATTTGTTTGGGAGGGTCCCAAGAAAAATCCTCCACGCTCAGCCATAAACAAATTCCAGCAAATTCAGTTGTCAGTCCCATTTGAAGTTCTAGTCGTGTCTCACAAATTAATATGCTGGAATTTGTTTTTGGATGAGCAAGGAGGATTTTTGTTGAAACCCTCCCAAACAACATGTGGTGATTTATATAGGTTTTTATTATTTATTTTTGTATTATTATTTTAATTTTTTTCTGACCCCAAGACTCAACTAAGCTCTGCAATTCTCCATCTGTGATCCTTGGAGAGTCTTTGTCCACTCTTCCAGGCAGTTTCGTAGCATCTTTAGTTGATTCTAACTTCTTAATTATTGCCCTGATGGTGGAAATGGGAATTTTCAATGCTTTACGGCCACTTTTTATTTTACTATTTTTTTGATTCACATCAGAACTATATTCTTTGGTTTTACTCATTGTGATGGACGATTAAGGGAATTTGGCCTTTGTGTTCCTCATCTTTATACTCCTGTGAAACAAGAAGTCATGGCCGGACAGTTTCATGTTCCTAGTCACCCAGGTATGCCAAAAAAATACGTAAATATGAATGGGAATATACTTCAGAGATATTTTAAGAATTTCTAGGAATTATGCCATTATGAATTTATATACAATAATTTGTGACCATGTTTTCAATTTCCACTTTCAATTGTTTTACTTCAATGAAAGGTTAGATTTTTTTTTTTTTTTTTTTAGATAAAATTAAAAGATACATTTGAAGAGAATACCAATATTAAAATTCTGACCAATACCAATAAACTGATGATAATTTTAATGTTATGGCTAATAACCAATAAATTAATATTATAATTCTCTTATTTAGAAAAAAAAACACTGTTGTTTTAATTGCTAAAGTGAATTTAGGCATCACAACATTATAATGTCCACTATAAAAATGTATATTTATTTTGAGATGCTAAAGATCACAGTGTTGTTAAATTATTGTTTTTGATTTTTAAAGATGAACTTTTAAGTGAGCATTAGATGACAACATAGGTAATCTAAATGTAAAAATAGGGGAACGTTCTTAAATCAATATTTCATTCCCAATTACAGCTGGCTTTTTGTACATTATCCCATCACAGATTTACTGTATATTTATTTTGTCAAATGCTGGAATCTAGCATACCTTTTTGAGAATGAGTCAGTGGTGGGGTGTCTTTATGTACCTGCGTCTGCAATTTGGAGGCTATGTGCAGGTTGTCATCTCTTCCCCTCAGCAGAGCTCTGAGGGAAGAGGAGTTCATCAAGAGAAATCTCCTGCTCCAGTGGAGCACAGCAACCCCTGTCAAACACACACACACACAAAGGCTCACAGCGGCGCTTATGTAAATTGATAAGTTTCAGAGACAGTGTGAGATTCCGACATTGTGTGGGGAGACACTGATGAAATCTTCATGCTTTTTTGCCCAGTGTGAAAGGTGAATTATCAGCATGTACTTCCTGACCCAGTCTGCCTGTTCTTATACTACACATAACGTTATCAGATTTTGGCATAATTTAACTGATTTTTGAATGTGTTCTACTGAAACCTTTTTTGAAACGCATATTTCTTGTTGTGAAAGTAAAGATGTTTTATCTTTTTGAAGGGGATATATGAATTATAGGAATAGTTGTGCTGTAAGTGATTATATATCATTATATCACAATCACAACAGATGCTCGATTGAATTGAGTTCTGGGGAATTTGGAGGCCAAGTCAACACCTCAAACTCGTTCTTGTGTTCCTCAAACCATTCCTGAACCATTTTTGCTTTGTGGCAGGGCGCATTATCCTGCTGAAAGAGGGCACAGACACCTGGAAATACCATTTCCATGAAAAGGTTGAACATGGTCTGCAACAATGCTTGGGTAGGTGATATGTGTCAAAGTAACATCCACATGGATGGCAGGACCCAAGGTTTCCCAGCAGAACATTGCCCAAAGCATCACACTGCCTCCACTGACTTGCCGTCTTCCCATAGTGCCTCTGGTGCCATGTGTTCCCCAGGTAAGCGACACACCCAGCCATCCATGTGATGTAAAAGAAAACGTGATTCATCAGACCAGGCCACCATCTTCCATTGCTCCGTGGTCCAGTTCTGATGCTCACGTGCTCACTGTTGGTGCTTTCGGCAGTGGACCGGGGTCAGCATGGGCACCTGACTGGTCTGCGGTTATGCAACCCCATTCCCTGTGTGGGAAGTTTAAACATCCGAAACGCGCTTTCAGGGTGCATCTCAGCTCTCTTTCATGCCTTCCTGTGCCTAAATGGACAAATTCACTCAAAATTAAAAATGCCCGTCTCCATAAGTATCCTAGTAAACATAGTCGGTTATGTCTTAAGTGAATGCAAACACAAAACGCATGATCCGTGCGTGTATTTGGTCTTAAAATGTTAATCAAACAACAAAGGATTGAGGATTGAGGACTGAGATTGAGGATTGAGGACTTCCTCACTGGCAGGCCTCAGGTGGTGAGAATAGGCCAGTCCACCTCCACCTCCATCACCCTGAGTGTGGGAGCTCCACAGGGCTGTGTCCTGAGCCCCCTGCTCTACTCTCTCTACACGCATGACTGTTTGTCCACACACAGCTCCACCTCTATCATCAAATTTGCTGATGATACTGTTGTCCTGGGCCTCATTTCCAACAACAATGAGACGGCATACTTGGACGAGGTGGAGCATCTAACAGCATGGTGCCAGGACAACTGTCTCTCTCTGAATGTTGGCAAGACCAAAGAAATGATTGTGGACTTCAGGAAGAGACAGCAACGGACATACTCCCCCTCATGATCAGCGGGTCACCAGTAGAGAGAGTGAGCAGCTTCAAGTACCTGGGAGTAAACATCTCCGAGGACCTGACCTGGACTGCTCACATTCAGACACAGGTGAAAAAAGCCAGGCAAAGACTGTACCACCTGCGCCAGCTGAGGAAATTCAGGGTTTCACCAGCTATCCTGAAAACTTTCTATTTAGGGGCGATAGAAAGTGTTTTAACTCAGTGCATCACAGCGTGGTATGGGAACAGCACCAGTCATGACCGCAAAGCCCTGCAAAGAGTCGTGCGCTTATCCGGCGTATCTCAGGGTCAGCTCTCCCGTCTCTGCAGGACGTCTACACCAAACGCTGCAAAGGTAGAGCTACCAAGATCATCAAGGACTCTAATCACCCTGCAAACCCTCATTTCACGCTGCTACCATCTGGTAAGCGCTTCCAAGCCTGATGGCCAAAACTGAGAGACTCAGGAGGAGCTTCTTCCCCAGGCCATCAGACTCCTGAACTCAGTCACTTAACATCACGTGACTTCACGCCAGGATAAACATCGATACACTGACATTGCACTGCACTTTCTGTTCTCGTTGTTACTGTGTAACAACCTGTCATAAACCTGTTTGCACATTATACTCTTTATACATTTGTTAACCACATATTTATAAGTCTACAGTTTACTCACTGCAAAGTCTACTTCAATTATTTTATTCCACTTTATCCTTATTTGTTACCTTTTTTTTCTCTTGACTTGATTATTTATAATTCTACAGATATAGACATATATATATATATAGATAGTACTTTTTTTATATCCTATTTCTATTATAATTTCTTCCTTGTGTTTTTAACTGTGAATTTGCACTGTCCATGGAGCGGACCTGTTTACATTTCACTGCCGGTTGTATATTCTGTATATAACTGTGTATGTGACAAATAAAACTCTTGAATCTTGAATCTTGAAAGGACAAAGAAAAAAAATCACTCACTGCTCTTGAACTTTAAAAAGAATATGAAGACTATGCAGTGTTATTTATTAAATTTCTTTATTAAATTTCAGTACCTGAAAACTATTAGACTAGCTTGAAGAATAAATGTTTATTTCATTTATTTAGCGAATTGTGAATTTTCACTTTTGTGCCATGGCTGGTAAAAAATATTTTTGGCCAGTAAATTTTCTTAAGTCACCGTCCATTTGTGAAAGAATGGGTCGCTCTCAGGAGCTCAGTGAATTCAAGCTTTCAAAGTCCATTCATGAAATTTCCTCACTACTAAATATTCCACGGTCAACTGTTAGTGATATTATAACAAAGTGGAAGCAATTGGGAACAACAGCAACTCGGCCACAAAGTGGTAGGCCACGTAAAATCACAGAGCAGGGTCAGCACATGCTGAGGCACACAGTACGCAGAAGTCGCCAACTTTCAATAGCTACAGACCTCCAAACTTTGTGTGGCCTTCAGATTAGCTCAAGAACAGTGCGTAGAGAACTTCATTGAATGGGTTTCCATGGCCGAGCAGCTGCATCCAAGCCTTACAACGCTAGTACAACGCAAAGCATCGGATGCAGTGGTGTAAAGCACGCCACCACTGGACTCAAGCAGTGGAGACGTGTTCTCTGGAGTGACGAATCACGCTTTTCTATCTGGCAATCTGATGGACGAGTCTGGGTTCGGCGGTTGCCAGGAGAACTTGACTGGCCTGCACAGAGTCCTGACCTCAGCCTGATAGAACACCTTTGGAATGAATTTGAGTGGAGACTGCAAGCCAGGCCTTCTCGTCCAACATTAGTGCCTGACCTCACAGATGTGCTTCTAGAAGAATGGCCAAAAATTCCCTAAACCTTGTGGAAAGCCTTCCCAGAAGAGTTGAAGCTGTTATAGCTGCAAAGGGTGGGCCAATTTCATATTAAACCCTACAGATTAAGAATGGGATATCATTTAAAGTTCATGTGCATTTAAAGGCAGATATTACAGGCAGATTATTTAAAGGCAGATATATTACACACAGATATTATATGAATAAATTTGTCTATAAGTTTGTGGCGAGGTAGACGAGCGAGAGACGTGGGAGGAGCGAGCGAGACCGGTGCGCGATTGAGAATGACACCTGCGAGTCCTCTCATGAGGGAGCTCGTCTACCACGCCACATAGTTTAATTAGACTTTTTTTGGAAATAAGTTAATTGTTTTTTATTCAGTAAGTATGCATTAAATTGATTAAAAGTCTCAGTAAAGACTTTTTACAAATAACGCTGTTCTTTTGAACTTTCTATTATTCAAAGAATAATGAAAAACAAAGTTTCAACAAATTTTAAGCAGCACAACAGTTTTCAACATAATAAAAAGATAATAAGAAATGTTTCTTGAGCACCAAATCAGCATATTAGAATGATTTCTGAAGGATCATGTGACATGACTACTGGCTACTGGCTACTGAAAATTCAGCTTTGCCATAACAGAAACAAATTAAATTTTAAAATGTATTAAAAACGTGAAAAGTTATTTTAAATTGTAATATTTCACAATGTTGCTGTATTTTTGATCAAATAGGGTGCAGCCTGGGTAACCATGGGATGTTACGTCTGAACCTGGAGCGCACTCTTGATATTTCTGCTTTGTGTCTCTCCAGGTGAGCTCAGCGCAGTCTAATGGAAGTAGTGCGAGTTCAACACCGTCCCGTAAACCACAGCCACCTGCACCAAAGGTCCGCAAGAGTGTGAGTAGCCGGATCCACGAGGCCGTGAAAGCCATTGCCCTCTGCCACAATGTTACACCGGTATACGAGTCCCATGTTAACGGTGCTAGCACAGAACAGGAGAATACAGAGGCAGACCAGGACTTTAGTGATGACAACCGCACTTACCAGGCCTCCAGTCCTGATGAGGTAAGAACGATGGGACATCCTGAAAGATTACTAATATATTTGATTACTTCATAAAAATGTGTTTATTTAAAAAATAATAATAATAATAGTATGTTTTTTTTAAAGAGAATGTTTCATATTTGCTTTTTTGATTAGTATGTTTTTGTATTTAGAATTTTACCTCTCTTTGTATTTGAGCGGTTCCAGAAAAAAAAGTGCAGTTTTTTTTTTTTTTTTTTTTTCTCAATTTATTTTATTTAGAAATCAGACAGATTGCATTGACACTGCTCTTCTCATTCCTCTAACGGTGTAATCCTATATATCGCTGCTTTAGTATTTATGACTCCCCCACTTTAGCCTTGAATTTACTGCCTTATTGGATGGTAATATAGACCCTGTGTTAGTAGAGAAATCTGAGAGGGCTCAATAAATATCAGAAGCAGAGGGGGCATGGGTAGGTCACACACCAGGAAGGACTCGGTCATCATTTGTGTTGAGAGATCGTAGATATTTATAGATCCGTTGTAGAGCAACAATATTTTGAATGAGTTGTTGGTAAGAAAAGCACTAAATAAATGGCGAAAAGGCATTGAGGCCAAACATATGTCACAATGGCAGCAGTCCTCAAATAGATGGAGGGATACGTCAGACTCATTATAGTTAAACATTTTTTTTTTAATAGAGAGGAATGAAGAACTGTTCATGGCTCGACTTTAACGAATAATTCATCCAAAAATTACATTTCTGTCATTGATTACTCACTCTCATGGTCTTCCAAACCTTTGTGACTCTCTCTACTGTGGAGCACAAAAGGTGAAGTTTAGCAGAATGTTTGCACTGCTTTCCACCATATAATCATAGCAGTAGTCTATATGAAATCCAGGCATACAAAAGTATAACCCATTGTATGTGTCTCCTTCACAGCCTCGTTTTTAAATTTTATTAGCATGTGATTTTATTTTTATTTTATTTAATTTTTTGGTGCTTTTTTGTCATTTTTGGACCTTCACAGCTTGTGGAGTTTTTCTTTTTTTTGTCTCTGTAATTAAAGAAAACCATATCTGTCTTGAACAACATGGGTGAGTGTTTAGGTGAACTAACCCATTCAAATAATTCTGTACAATGTTTGCGGTTCACTTGCAGGATTTAATGAAGATGAACTAATGAAGGGCAGTCGTTTTCAAAGCATTGATTGTTTTCAAGAAAATGCGGCAGTCATTAAATAAATTGAGAATATTCCGGTGCTCTTTCATTTTTCCTTTATACAACCCAAGCATCTTTTTCTTCAGGACCTTCTGTAGACGTAGATATCTTTTGAGAGTGATAAAAGGAAAAAGAAATCTGTCCATCTCCCTCTTTAGTGGAATTGCCTGTCCTCTCTTCTCCCTTGATGTGTCTACTTATTTATTTTCTTTAATGCCCAGGTCTTATCTCTCCAACGTCTTCACTCCGGGATTGATCAATATTTAATTTTCTCTGAGAGACTAGCGGTTAACACTAGTCTTTCTCTACGTGTCACTCTCATCGGCGCCTGTGTCTATGTGTGCTCTCTCAAAGACCTCCAGCCTTTTCAGCCTTTAATATGACAGACGCATAGCGATAATATTCCTAAAGAGAGCCGAGTTCAGGGATTGAATAACCCAGATGCCTTTCCGCACACTTACTTTAAGTCATTTATGACCTTTGACCCCACAGTGTCAAGGGTCAGAGGTTTATCATGACCTTTAATGATCGGACATTCTCATGAGCAAGCCCGTTTGTTATGTCCGATAATGAAGTTTTACTTATGGGGGGGTAATAGAACTTCACTGATGGTTTTATTAGTGGTTTTGGCCTATTCAGATGAGATGACAGTGTTCAGTGGCTGTTGACCTTTGGTTCTTCTAGGAAAAATATAGTATTGACCTCTAACCTTTAGCCTATTAAATAGAAGTTGTCACAAAAAGATGGGCCACTCGTACAAGAGAGTTATGGCATGTTCAATTTTTTTGGGTTAGAATGAGGTTAAAGTAAATGTGCTCTTGGTATGGTTTTGATTAATAGAATGATCCAGTTTAATTTTGGAAGTAGAATTTGTGAAGTTAATTTAGATTTTGAAATTGTTATTCTTTAAATTTTAAGTTTAACGTCATTGAAATAACATTTAATTCTGGCCTAATTTTCAGGCCTAGATGATTTAATCATTTATAATGTATGACAAAATATAATTAATTGTAATATAATTTTTCTAGTTATGCCCAGCTCTAAAAGCCAGTAATCACAAACAACTGAAAGTCATGGAAAGTCATTGCTCAAAAAGACTGAAAAATATATTGTTATAATAACGATAAGCGAAAGATAGACTTTCAGATAAACTTCTCTCAGCATATTCCTAGATGAAGCTGCTCTGTCAGATAAAGCCATCTCCACTATGCCTTCTTTATGACGTTGTATCATATTTCCTGTCACATCTGGTCTCTTTATTAAATAACAGCCACGTCTTCATGTGGTCGTAGGTCACATGGTGCGGTTCCAATCCTCTCCGCTTCTTGAAGGCGCAGTGATCTTGGTTTATGATTACAGCTTTTCTTCCTGTACTGCTGAAATGATTGATAGAGTGTATTAAAGGCTCTCCCCTGTGTCGTAAAACAGTTCCCTGCTCGTCTCCTGAAGGCATTTCCCCACCACCTGAGTTACACTTGTGTGTGTGTGTGTGTGTGTGTGTGTGTGTGAGCTCTTGAGGGCATCATTTAGCACTGTCAGGTTGATAGAAGCCTGGATAATTAGTCATATCACATTGAAATGTCATAAACGAGTTCTAGCTGTGTTCAGATGTGTGTCAGGGCAATGAAAGCAGATTTAATCATAGGGCTACAAATGAATTTAAAGGCATAATTTGCAGGGATGGTTACGATCTTTCAGCCTTGAGATAAATAGTACATACAATAGGGTCAAGAAGTCTGAGACCGAGTAAAAAGGTTTAATTTATTACATTTATTTCTGTAATGCTGTATTTTCATTATGACTTATATTATCAGCGTAACAGCTAGATCAAAAGCTGAACTATTAACATGAATTTCAGAAAGTCTCAGTATTTGGTTTGTCACACTTTTGCTTTAAGCACTAAAGCTGCATGAGCGCAACAAGTTTGTGTAAAACCTGATGATCATGTTGATCTTGAGCGTGATTTGAGAATGATCCAATCTTGTGCTCCAGTGGAAGCAAGAAAATCTGACTGTACAAGAATTAACATGATCAATGTCTAAAATTTCAGAAATGTAATTAAATTTCCCCATTATGCTATTTTAAAGGTTCCTAGTTTTGTTTTGTAGGTCTCATACAATAGGTTTCTATGCATCCAAGGTCAAAAAACATACAATTTTCTCATACATTGCAGCATCTCTAATTTTTCAAATAGTCTGAAATGGTTTGATAAAGGATTCAGTCCCCTCCTTTTTGAGAGCCTACTCTGCTCTGATTGGTCAGATGGCTTAGTCTGATGTTATTGGTCTACCGCTTACAGCATGTATCGGAAGCAAAATGTCCATTACGCTGTATTCATACTGCGCTTGATGTCTAAAGCTTGGTGCTAACGCGACCGTCATAGTGACAACAGCCAGTCACATTACTTTTCCGGTGTTGCATGAACCCAGTTGGCTAGCGTCAGCACTAGGGTATTTGCATAAGTGATCTGATTGGCGCTTGAAAAGTTGAAATTTTTTCAACTTCTGCTGCAAGCAACGCCAGTGATGCAACGCAGCTGAACCCATAGTTCGGTTAGTAAATGAGAAGCGTTAATGCCCTGTGTGAATGCACTTGAATATCAGCTCCAGAGACTTCCTCAGTGATACGAACAGTAATGATGGTGTTGGTTTTACCGTATCAATTCAAGCCAGAGTTCTCACTCTTAGGAAGTGCTTTTGCAGCACAGAAAAAATATTTCTTGACATGAACCAAACTTTTCCAGGCCTCAGC
Organism: Paracanthobrama guichenoti; assembly: GCA_018749465.1. Classification (NCBI taxonomy): domain Eukaryota; kingdom Metazoa; phylum Chordata; class Actinopteri; order Cypriniformes; family Gobionidae; genus Paracanthobrama; species Paracanthobrama guichenoti. The sequence goes on along the minus strand of CM031961.1, from coordinate 11,071,602 downwards.
TACTCAACTACGGTGCTAGAAGGCGGGTCAAAGTAGACGTTGTTCGCTAACAGCCAGTGCGTTACGCACGTTTGTTACATGTAACTGGTTACAAAACCACACCTCTTTCACAACAAAACATTCATTCACTTGGTGTGTAGGTGGCTCTGGTGCGCTGGACTGAGAGTGTGGGTTTGACTCTGGTGAACAGAGACCTGACATCCCTCCAGCTGAAGACCCCAGGCGGACAAATCTTGACCTATTACATCCTCCAGATCTTCCCCTTCACCTCAGAGAGCAAGCGCATGGGCATCATTGTCAGGGTACGTCGCACACTACAACACTATGCGTGCAAGCTTGTTTGTACAGTATGTATCCAGAATTACATATTTTTCTCGATTCAAATTGTAAAAAAAAAAAAAAAAAAAAAAACACCTGGTGAGAATATAAATGTAAACGTGTGTGTTTGAATATGTTCCCTTTGTAAGCCTGACTTTGTGTCCTTTAGAGTAAGCGAATACACAGAATACTTT